>RSEF01000001.1:70258263-70270809 GCA_003993805.1 Himantopus leucocephalus | reverse complement strand
TTTTTTTTTTTTTTTTACAGTGTTCAGCAAACTGACATCTTTTGAGCTACCTTGGTTCTGAGGTGACAGAGCAGGTTCAGCTCCTCTTACGCTGTATGATGAACATGGATGTGGAATGTTTTGTGTCTGACCTATTTTTTGTAGCCTGAAAACTTATTCCTTTTCTGTCTGTTACGAGATTTATTCCACCTCTTCCCTCCATGTAGTGAATTTGAAAGACCTCTCTGATGAGTAGTATTTTTATCTGTGCATCCTTTATTTGAGCATCCATCATCTGGGATCTGAGGCCCTCCCCGATCAGCCAGGTTAGCCGAAGGAAGTTGCTGATAGCACCCTTAGAGTGTAGAGCTCCTCATGGCTCTCTGGATCTATGAAGCATCAGGCTCCTTTTGCTTCTGGGATAAAGAAACTCAAGATTAAGCAGGTTCATGCATGGTTTCAAAGAACTGTGCTAATACGAACTAATTTGTTCTGCCTGAGTTCAGTAATGGGCAGCTAGTATTGACATCTCCACTGCACAGGGCAGGGAAACCAGGTAAGTGATATTTGCTCCCTATTTTAAGTCTTCAGGCCACACAACCTCTCAAAATAGCAAAGCAAGATAGCAAAACAGAGACTTACATTTACTCTGGGGACCATGGTCAACAAGTAAATTGTTGCCAGTGCTAATGACTGCTTTATTTCCCTGCCCTTGCTAGTGCAGGTGTGCTGCCTTTTATTTAAGTTCACCATTGCTAGGGAGACCATGCAACCTTTAGGTGGCAGCTGCAAGGCAGTTCAACATCAAAACATCCAACTGCTGCTCTACTGAGCAAGAATCCACTTTCTACAGACATTGCTTACAGAAAGTGGTAATTCTGGGATTGACAGCACAGCACAGGGCAGCGACCACTTGCAGTGATAAAGCACTCTGCTTCCATGTAAGTATGTGGGGGGCAGAGGCAGAACTCGCCACTGCTCTCCAACAGAGACAACCCATTTGTGAACATGTTCGAACCTACCCAGTCTGTTCTTCCTGTTGTATAATTACTGTTTACCTCAAGGAGTTACATACTCTTTAATAGGCAGTATCATTACAATGGCTCCCTCTCAACTGCAGTGAAAGACAGCAAGAAACAATCACCCGTTGTTTTTATTAGGATCAGCCCAGCTCTGAGAGAGCAGCAGCAGAGCTATTGTTATGTTCTCTGCCAGATCTATTTATACACTGGCATATGGAATATTTTCCCTGTGTTGATATTTTTCTGCTTACGTATTATGGTTTGCTTTTCAGGTTATTAACAACAATAACAACAACAATGACAACAACAATAATGATAATGCCATCCATGTCAACATCTGCAATTTCAGTAAAAACCCCACCCTCGTGGATGAGAAAAAGAGCACCCCCCACTCTGAAAATCCTAGGGATTTATGTGTTTGTTCTTATATCTTAGGGGGCAGGGGAATCTACTAATTAAGTGGGTAAATGGTACTGATTCAAGCACACAGTTGTTTTTAAAAAAGAGCGAAACCCCACCTAAAGTCAACAGTCTACTTTGTCACAGCACATTTGAACCTTATTAGAAATTTGTTGTTTTAAAAAGGGCACAGAATAAGCTGCATATATTTTTCCATGAGATAAAACACAACCCGTTTGACAGGATCACTGAGATGTCCATTTCTAATGCGAGAAATTAATGTATCTTACTCCCTCCAGTTGTATCCTTTTTTCTCCAGTTCCTGGGTTACTTGTCCTTCTTCCATGTCCTGCCAAGTGCTTAATGTCTAGACTGTAAGATTCTAAAGCAGAAGTTTTCAAACTTTTGTGTTTTATATATCCTAAAAAGTTCCTAATGGAGCTGCAAATGTAAGACCAGTGAGAACAGATTTGTTTTTCTTAGCTATACTTCCTGCCTTCCCTAGAAATAGCCAAAGTATCTCCAGGGGGCTGTGGACGAGCAACTGGAAAACAGAGGCATAAAAGATGAGTTTTCTGTACCTTGAGGCTAGAGCCAAGCAAAATTTCCGCTGTTATCTGAGCAGTAGAACTTTTGGGTTTAAGAAAGCTCCTCTGGCAACATGTATGTAAGGCTGTGGTAGCAAGACATATCTTGTGGAAAAGAGTTGATGCAGTCTGACATGTAACAAAAAGAGAGAAAGAGTATTTTTATACTAAGGAGTATAACAAGGCTTTTTTAAGCTGGCAGGAGCAGATCTCAATGTCTCAAAGTAGACAATGTACAATAGCATAATATACAAAATTCTTTATTGGAAGAGCGAGGGGTGCCTTTTGGGATTTGGACCTTCAAGCAATAGTACACCATCCATTATGACTCTTCCTTCAGAAAAATGCAGTGGAAGTTGCACGTAGGTGTGTATGGTGTTTTAACGTGTTGCAAGACCAGCACTTGTTGATTAATATAGCATTTAATAAATTTTTCATTTAATTATTTCAGATATACATTTCTCAATAAGGTATCAGTAACAATAGCAGCTGAGAAATAATTCAGTGACTATGTCACTCTCAGAAGATGGCTCTTTGCCATGGTGAAATAGAAAAGGACAGTGTTTATTGTTGTAAATATAAATAAGCATCACTTACATTTGTTTCTCAGAAAGAGTTCACGCTTCAAGATTAAATATGACTACAACTCAACAGAAGTTAAAAACAAGATTTACAGACTCATTTACTGTTTATATTTGAAATCAAATTTAGATAAATAATTCCAGGCTTATTTAATAATGGCTTCAGAGGGGCACATGTATGCATTGAATGATCCTTGGATTTTTATCCAAGGATTTTACTGTGGGATCTCTCTGTCTATGTACACATGCATGTATAACTTCTGTTGTCTGCATGAGGAAGGATAGGTTCTTTTTTCTTCTAATAGTAAACGTATTTTATGGCCTAAGGTCTTCTATATTTTTCCTAGTTCTGAATTGCTCCTGACGTTTCAGTAGAGGTTTCTGAGGTTGGGCCTTGTCTGAAGTTCCCTTGTGAATTTCATAAGAAATGAAAAATGTCCATGTGAAAGCAGTGCAGACAGTATGAACTTTCTCCTTAAGGTGCAAGGAAGAAGTAGTGAAGAAACAGTGACTGCAGTGTTGTTGCAGTTGTAGCAGGACACTCGCATTCTGGCTCTTATGAACCAGTTGCTCTCCCTGTTTGTAAATGCCGCTAGGTGTTCTAGATTTTTCTAGATTAATTTTCTTTGTTCGATATTGACTTCAGATATGGTAACAGCTTGGATGAGTGAAGGAGAGAGGTGAAAATCTATTCTTAACAACAATGCTTCATATGCCAGCAAGGTCCTCCCTACTGATCTTATTAGTCAGCTCAGAAAGCCCTAAGGAAGACTATGCTTATCTAGTAGAACGGTCCCACTCATTGGAACAGCTATGGATTTGGATTGCGTTAGATTACCTATTGCTCATCTGTCATGGACTGCACAGAAGTAAAAGAAGAAAAAAAAAGAAAAGAAAAAAAAATCTATAGAGCACTCATTCTAGAGTGTCCAGACTAAAATAGTGTATCTAATAAACACCAGCTTTTTTCTTGCTTCTGGCTAAAACCCAAAGGATATAGCTTCCCACAGTGAGTGAAAAATTTGAGCATTGGATTACTGAAGAGGAAAGTGGTTTCCATATCTGAGGTATCATCTTTGCTTTCATTTCTCTCCCCATGGTAAAGCTCAAAATACACCATTAAACAGAGCTTCACAACCTATGGCTTTCTCAGTCTGTGTTGGCAGGAGTTTTTAAAATGCTGAAGCATAAACAGTGATTTACTAGGTCCACAAGTCAGCCTGCATAAAAGAAAATACTGCAACCAGCCACGAGTTCTCCTGGAGGGCTGCAGCTCCCAGTAGCATATCCTCGATGACGAACTGCCACCGGCAGTGGTGAGTGGGTATAAACCCTCCCAGGGAAGTATGTTGCTGCCTGGACGCCAAGAGCAGCTCTAGGTCATGGAGCAGGTACGTTAGCCTCAGTTTGGAAACCAATGGCTCCAGCTAGGATACACCTAAAATCTGTGCTGCAAAGACTTTCTTTGGCAGTACTTGAGAAAATAGTATCAACAGCCATCATTTGAGTGATTGACCCTAACCATACGTCTCACACCAGTCCAGCAAACTTTGCCTTTGCACGCACAGACCAGAGGCATTCAGGAGGTTTCTAGGACTCAGAAACTGCAGTCGTTACTGGGTCTAGAGAAACTTCTGTGGCTTCTTCTCTAGGAGGAATGAGCTTTAATTTCAAGGTGCTAGAGGGGTCTTAACTAATCTCTGCTTTACTTAATTAGATGTGCTATCAGAAACTTCCATGCCACCTTCTGAGGAAGCAACTGGAGGGAATTTGAAAAAGGACTGTTGGTTAAAAGGAGTAAAGAAGTTATACACACTTCCTGTGCCTGCCTAATTACTCATGACATGAACACACATGGCTGTGACTAGGATGCACCAGAACAAACTGTTCTATAAATTTGCAGCAGTTTCCTGTGATTCCAGAAAATGCATCAACACCTGTACAGAATGCAAAGTGTCAGTGGCCTCTAGGCAACTCTCTGTTGAGTAAACTAAGACAAGGACTGTAATAGACAATAAAACCATTCACTTAAAAAAAATTTTAATTCCTTCTAAGATGTTGGATACTTATCTCCCAAGGGATTAATTTGTTTGAGACAGATACTAAATGTTCCCAAGGCTTCGTTGAGAATTCTCTGCTGAATGAGGGTAAAGCGTCTGAAGCTTGTACCAGAGTGGAGATCAATTGAAGAAGCTTGCAGCTGTGTGTCTGAGGAAACACTTTAGGTCATTTTCTTCTAGCTTTGAAAACAGAATCAGAAATTAAAAGAAGATCAAGCAATTTTATTATCAAGGAATGAACATAAATCTCTGGAGCTTGATTTCTCTGCCAATTACACTGGTTTTGCACTAGGGTAAAAGGTTTTAAGGTTTGGTTTTTTTTGCATTTTAAGGTAATTATTGTCAGTTAGTGCTGATATAAGTGAAGGAAGAATCATGGTCTTCAGTCTGAGAATATTGTAATAAGCACTGGATGCTTGCCATACAAAATATTTTATGTAAGTTAAAACAAATTCCTAAGATATATTTTTTTCCATGCTCATGAAAATAATAACTAACATGCAGGCTTGTACAATGAGACTATACATTTGCCCTTTTGAAAATTCTTTCACATCTTCACAAAAATGCAGTTCCTTCAAACACGTGGGACAAACATCACTGTGTATATGAAGTGACAACAAATCACAAGTAAAGAACAGATGTTCAAAGATTTAATAAAAAATGAGAATTGATGTACTGCTGAAAGATTAGCACATTCTGATAACATCTTCAAATCATATCAAGTAGGGATAGTTCTGTGTGTTGGCTCCATGAAACAGGACAAACTCTTTCTTGCACTTGCTACCATGACATTATTTTCTACTTGGAGAGGGAAACATGTGCAGAAAGTCATTTGCAAAAGAGATGATTCCTGCCCACATTGAAAACATACCCAAAAATGGAACTGAAGGGAGGGGATATTCTGTTCAGAGAAAGAGAGAGAAAAAAAAGAGTTAGTTGATTTGCTAAAAAATAATTAAAAATAATAGGAATTTTTTCCTTTCTGCCCCTCCCTGCCNCAGTTTTTCGTCTTGTTTGGCAGGTAAGAAAAAAGGTTACCATCCAGCAATAATATGATAAACCTGAAACAACCTTTCATGACTTTGTGGTCAGAGGCCCAAATCCTGGCTCTGTTAATGAGAATGGCAAAAGTGTCATTGATTTATACAGGGTCAGGTTCTCATTCATACTCATGGAATAGACACTTGATTTTTTTAGTTTTGCAGCGAAGGATTACTTTCAGTTCTGTTTCCAAACACAGGAAATAAGTAGGTTTTTTTCAGACCATGATGAGTTCACTTGCCTTCTTATTCCCTTGTTTTGCATAGATATAGTTTGGAACATAACAAAAACAACCTCTTAATTTATAATCCCACAGAGTGTTGTTCATACCAGGAGGACTTAAAATTTATACAGCCTTTTCAGCAAGTGTCACCATGTTTAGTCTTCTTTGTTCAGAATATAGTTGCAAACTTTTCCATGGAATTTGGCTCACATTTTCAGAGCAATAAAGCCACCAAGAAAACAAGTTGGATATATTAGTAAGAAAAAAAATAGCAACAAGACAATTTTTTAGGATTATTTTTTTTTTTACTTTAAGTCCTACTTGAGATTTCTAAAGAAACTTTCCACAGAAAATATTCTTGTACACCCAGGTATACTATGAGAAAAGCTGGTGAAAAGTATTCATTCTACAGATGTTACCCCTGGGTCTGTCTGGGAAGCAAACTGCAAGTGCCTGTTAGTCACAGCTCTCATCAAGTAGTTTCTAGCAGTAAATTTCAGCATATGGCAGCTCCACACATAGTTGGCTTTATTTACATATCATTTGTTGCTCACTGGGGGGTGAATAGTTAAATCACATGACAAGGTTTCTGCTCCCTGATTGAATTAGTGAACATTTTACAATTGACAAATAATGTGCAACAAATAGGAAATGGGGGAGTGAACGCTTTTGTTTACACAGAAAGATCCCAGTTTCATGTTTGGATGGGTATTTAAGTGATGCACATCTAGGCCTCAAGCATCCATGTGAAATGCATGAAAGACAAAAGAAGCAAACATGGCTGAACTGAGAAGCCTCTAATAAATAGGTTGAATAATTTGGATGTTGTTAACGCAGCCTGCAACCAGTTCCAATACAGAGCTGTGTAGACTAACAAAACAGAGTTAAACCCTTCCTTCTTATACCTGCTGAAACACATCTGAGGTCACTGAAGTGCATCTTTTTCACGAATGTCAGAGCTTTCCCTGGGAAAGTGGGGTTGTTGCCACTGTTGGGGAGGAAGAGAGACGTGCGGTTACGCTAACGAAGTACAGCATAAAAGGCAAGCCTTTGAGAAAGGCTTTTGAGAGGCCAGGAGAATGTTGTGGAAAAGCATAACTTTGAATAATGCCCATACTGCTGAAGTGATGGGAGAGTCCTTGTGGGTGTTGGATTGGAGAAGTCGCATGTGAGAAGGAGTATCTCAGTGTTGCTAGAATCATGTGCTGTTGCATAGCTAATGAAGGGCACTGAGACCATGGGATTGCCATCTTTTAATAATTTTAAATCTCAGTTAAGAGATAACAAGGACTAATATTTCAAGTAGGAGTCAGAGTCAAAACCTCAGATCTACACGTCCGCCAGCCTGAGGTAAATTTGGTTCTAGAGCCAAATGTTGCTGCCTGGGCTCAGCGCCAGTGATCTAGTGCAGTGACTCATTAGTACTATGTCCAGGGTAAATGAAGGCTGTCTAGAGGTGTGAGCATATTGACTGAAAGTCCGGTAGTGCCAATGGAAAGCCTCCTTCCCAAGAGTTTTAAATCAGGCTGTTAAAACTGGGGGGATATTATTAAAACTCCATTATACATCTTGGGCCCCTGCAGAAATGTAGCCGTCTGTCTACTTGATGAAGCACAGAGGTTTCTGATAGAAATATCTAATCTGATACTGACCCTGCCAATTTCTATCTCGTTTAATTTCTAGTAGCCAATTCCAACCCAATATAGTATAAACTGAGCTACTCTCTTGCAAGTATCTCATACACATCAGTGGTGCCATAATGCCTTTTGCTCACATTTTGCATTCCTTCATTTAAAAAGACATATTAAAACCTGCCTCTGTTATTAAAGAGGTTGAAGCAAGTTTCCACAGCATCAGGAAGGCAGGAAATATTTGCAGGAGTGACAACTTTGCTATTGCTATTTGGTATGCAAAAGACACAAACATATCACCATCATCTTTTAACAAATAAATAACTCAACAGAAAACGTGTTTAAGAGAAAACTGTTAATGGTTAATTGTATGCCTCAGAGACCTCAGGTTCTAGATGTAGGCACAAAGGAATTGAAAGTTGAATTTATAGAAGCAAGTAATTAAATATGCAAATTAATATTTTTAAAATTGAAAAATGAAAGTTCCAACATCAACAGAACATGGGTAAAACAGGAGTTGCCTCCACTTTGCAGCCTACACATCTTTACTGGAAAGACTGCAAATAAATTGACACAGAAAACTTTGGAGGACCCATTTATTGCTGGAGTGACGCTACGTCATTTCATAAAGTTTGTAGATCAAAGGAATCATCTGTAAATGTACAACAGAGTGTTAAATTATGTAAAAATTATAGAAATGTAGGAGATGAAGATGAGAGAGGGAGTGAAGAATGATACAAGACTATAAGTTTTTTCCAACTTATTTGCATATTTAGTCTGATTGAAAGGATTATATCTATGTAAGCCTAAGGAGTATTCCTGAGCCCATGTTTCCAGGGAAAGTGAAGTATGAAGGAATGGAGAGAATTATTAATCAAATTCTGTACTTGCATCATGTAATGGATACTGCTTTTTGGGCAAATTTCCCTCCTTAAAAACCAGATGCTTTGCACATCTCTTCTTCAGCAAATGCCGACTATATTAACAGGAGCTTGTTACTAGACGCAAAATTTGACCATTTCCTGAGTAAGTATGGTATTTCTTGGAAAATGTGAGAAATGTGGAAGGGTAGGAATTGACGCTTTCTTGGTTTCAATAAATGTCTTAATTCAGAAGGGAATTCCCTTAATTCAGAAGGGAAAACCCCCCATAAGTTTCAAAGATGTAGAAGTATCTCATAAAGAACTGAATGTTGGGAAGAGATTAAAATTACTTCTAATTTCAAATTTTTAAGTTAAATACGATTTAAAAAAAAAACACTAAGGTGAAAAAAACATTGCTAAAAATATATTTTACTAGAGTTAATATTTCTTCTTTTCTTATATATAGTTCTTGCTTGGTTTCAATTTACCACTGGTTTTTCAAGGTTGAGATAGAGGGCAATTTGAAATAATATCTTTATAAAGATGAGATATTTGTTTCCTCTGTGATCAAACCTAAATCTCCATTGTATCTACAAATATACTTAATCTGAAATTTAATCCAAGGTATTAACTAAAATAAGTTGCATGAAATATTATCTTCTTTTAAATCAAAGAATCATATTAAGGTTCAGGCCTTGATAGTTGTATAAAATCTTGTATGTTGCTTTCTAAAATATTTTAAATGCCACCAATAAAGACTGACACAGCAATAATTATTTTTAATAAAATACCTTGGAAGCACTCTACTAAAATATACGGTATCCATTAGCAATGATAATAGGCAAGTAATTGAATTCTATGACTCCAGAACAATTTATTACCCTTTAATAAATTTGTTAACAGTTTATTAACAATACTGCAACAGAATGGGACCTTCATGGAAAAATGCAACCAGTGAAATATTCAGACTACAAATTAAATGAAAGCATAAAATAAGGCAAATCTTGAGACAGTATAAATTAGTCAGAGTCCATTTAAGTCAGGAGAGGTGGACCAGTTAATGCCAGCTGGTTATGTAGTTCCACAAACTTAAGTCTGTTGTCCTCTCATTAACCATGAAACAGTTAGTGATCTTAATGCACTGAACTGTACAAAGCCTTTGCACAGTGAAAATCACATTATTCTTCTGGTATCACAAATGGAATTTGGAGGTGTGAAGAGGTTAAGTGATTTGCAAAGGTCATAGAACAGATAAGTGGCAGAGCCAGGAATAGATCTGGTATGTCATGACTCCTGTGCAGTAACCACAGAACCATCTGGCTTGTCAGAATAAATTCATATTTAATTATGTGATGTTCTAAGGGCAAACAAAAATGTCAGCATAGGTTAAATGTCATCTTATAATTTGTCCTCACAGCAATTCATCTGTAACAAGCCATTGTGTAGCCCTATTTCTTATTTGTTGCATCACAATTTCGGCTACATGATTGTTAAAAAAATCCATCATCTTTGTCCTCAAATGCAAATTCAGAAGATGTAGTGCTGATTAGGCTGTGCTTTGTCCGGAGGTATAAACAAGGACCTTTTCTTGATTTATTCCAAGCAACATTGAATGCAAATACCAGATCATTTGCTCTTAAATATTCTTTCATTCATTAAATATATTACCCAACTGGGAAACAAAACTCACCTGATTTTATTGAAGGCAGTTTTCCAAAACTGAAATTCTGTTGTGCCCCTCCTGTAGCAGCAGTCCACCACTGAAGTGAGGAGACGTGCTGCCTGTAGCCAATGGGGCAGCTCAGACCTGGATCCAGTACTGGCCAAGACACTGGGATGTCTCTCACTTGTCTTGGCTGAGTTTGTATTTGACTTACAAAGCTTAAGCTCCTTAATACCAGACTTCCTTTCCCCTTTGTTTCCCTGCCTGCTGCTTCCTCTCATGCTGCTCTCTAGCAGGCACCAGATACAGCTAGTGGTGCTGATTTCTCCACCCCTTGGCTGAGGACACAATTTTCATAGTGAGATAACTCTTAACCTTCTTAACGTTAAGACAANTTTCATAGTGAGATAACTCTTAACCTTCTTAACATTAAGACAATAAATCTCAGAGCATGTTTTGCTCAGATATTGTCTTTGGCTGCAGTTTGGCCTTATTACCCATTATTCCTACACTCTCCTCTCTATAAATGTTACCTTGATGAGAGAGGGTTTTTTCGTTTGGGTTCTTTTTTTTAGTTTCCCTGAGCATCTCAGAACATCTCATTTACCTGTAGAACATAAAAGTGTCCATAAAATACTCTGCAATATTAACAGTGCAGGAAAGACAGTACATAAAAATAAGGGAGCAGAGCTTCAGACATTGTAAGTCACTTACAGTAACCCGAACTTACAATGACTTGCCCCAGCTGAGGACCTGACTTACAACCTACGATAACACCTGGTCTCTAGGCAAAGGTGACCTTATTCCCTTTTCACTGTGAAGCTTTAAGGAAAGCTCTGTGTCATTTCTTGGGGATGGGAGAGAACTGCAGATTCTTATGTTGAGACTAGCCATCATTACCTATGCCAATCACATCCTGCTCCAGTGATAATTACCAGGGAGTATGAGAATGTACCTGTAATCATAAAGTAAATGAAACATATAAATAAGTTTCATGCAGGTAATTGCAAGCAAAATGGAAAAAAAAAAAAAGAGAGTGAGTGCACAAGACAGAAAAAGAAAGGCAAAATGAAAATGGAGACTTAAAATGAGAATTTGATGAAAGACTTTGAAGATCTTCCACCCTAATTGATGACTTTGTTCATATTTATGCAATTTGTGAAGAAAGAATTGGAAGGAAAATGAAAAGAATAAATTTAAGATATATTTTTAAATTATTCTGCCTGACTGCATTTGCTACTGCTTTGTAATTATCCAACTGGGTTGCTCAGTTGACCAGAAGGACAAGATTCATTCCCAAGTTTCATTCCCACCTGGCACCTTCTCCCTTTCTGTAGGACTCTGCCAACTGTTAAGGGCCTGGCACTGCTGTGGGCAACAATGTGACTGTGAATTTTTTGGCCATTACTCTGGATGTGAAACCTGCTAGGTGACTATTATGTTCTGGAGACACCATGCTCCCCAAACCTGACCTTCAGGAAGGAGGAAGGGGAAAGAGGCTTGTACTCCTCATCTTTCCTTAATGCCGAATCTGCTAGCTCATTCATATTAGGTCTGTGATGCTTGTATATCTGCAAGTACACAAATCTTACTGTTAGACCCTCCTGTTGCTTTCTTTCTCTGTGCCCAGAAGTGTAACTATGCACTTTAGTTCTCCAAGGCCATAAAACCCTGAGCATTACATTAAATTATTTTTTCCTATTTTCTTTTTGTGACCTCTGTTTCAAAGTTTCATACTTTCTTTGAGGTGGCCCGGACAAGATTGTTTTCAGAGCCTATCAGTCACACATATTTAACTGTGTGAAGTCATCACTGTTCAGATAATAGGAGGTGCATACTCTGGACTTGGATGAAACACATTTCTGGGGCACATGGTGGGCTCTAGTAGTCCAAAGGGTAGAAGAGCAATAGGGGAGTAAGAACCAACTAAGTTTTCTTGACTAGAATCATAGAATAGTTTGGGTTGGAAGGGACCTTTAAAGGTCATCTAGTCCAACCCCTCCTGCAATGAGTAGGCACATCTTTCACTAGATCACGTTGCCCAAAGTCCTGTGCAACCTGACCTTGAATGTTTCCAGAGATGGGACATCTACCTCTCTGGGCAACCTGTGGCAGTGTTTCACCACCCTCAGCACAACAATTTTCTTCCTTATGTCCAATCTAAATCTACCCTCTTTTAGTTTAAAACCATTACCCCTTATCCTGTCGCAAAAGGCCCTACTAAAAAGTCTGTGCCCATCTTTCTGATAAGCCCCCTTCAAGTACTGAAAGGCCACAATAAGGTTTCCTTGGAGCCTTCTCTTCTCCAGCTGGGATAACCCCAACTGTCTCAGCCTTTCCTCATAGGGGAGGTATTCCATCCCTCTGATAATTTTTGTGGCGCTGCTCAGGGGCCATGTTTTTCCTGTGCTAAGGACTCCAGAGCTGGATGCAGTACTCTGGGTGGGGTTTCATCAGAGCAGAGCAGAGGGGCAGAATCTCCTCCCTCGTCCTGCTG
>RSEF01000001.1:70191158-70258163 GCA_003993805.1 Himantopus leucocephalus | reverse complement strand
CCATTCACACAGCCTGGCACAGTGGGTACTTCATTATTGCTCTGCACCAGAAGGATGTTGTATGTTGCATCTGTTGTATGGCCAGTTTCTCTCTTTGTTAGACACAGTCCTGCAGGTGAATCGCCATGTACATTGCAAACATACACACACTTTTTTTCAGATTCCTGGCCTTCACAAATATGGGAAGCTTTCTCAAAGTTACTCTTTGAAATTAATATTCAGCTGCATTATCATTCCAAATACTGTGGTCAGACCAGGTTTGTGGATCAGAGCTTTGACGTCAGAAGGCAGGAATGAATAAGAGGTAGCATCCCCTTATTCCTTCCTTGAGGAGTTTATTGCATCCATGATATTATTTCCCTACACCACATCATTCTCTGTTTTTATTCTGACTCGTCTCTGTCTCCTTTTGTACTGTTATATTGACCATGTCATTAAACCCTCAGATCTTTCACAACAAGGAACACGTTCCTGTTCCCAATAAAGCCAATAGTAGAACATCTGCTTACTTCAATTGTGCAGGTTCTCTCTTTATATGCCAGACCCTTCTCAACACCTTTTCTAAATGGTTGTGCAATTTGCCCTTATTCTATTGTTCATGAACTATGCTGCGGGACATGTCTGCCATCATGTTACATACAGGGGATTTTACGGTGGGAGTGACTGCTGGGATTCAGTACCAGAAAAGATGTGACAATGAGAATCTAAATATACAACATAGAATAATTGTTCCCAAGGTAACCGTAAATCTGGGCCAGGGAACATAGTTTTGAAAGGTACTACTGACATTTATAGAATAGCTGCTGTAAATTATCATAGTCTCTTTCACTTCAGAAAAGCTATGACAGTTCATGCCAGCTGTAGAAGTACCCCTGAATTTATGAAGAAAATTTAATACTTATTCTTCAGCACATTTCAAGAAACAAGAGAGCTTGTATATTTAGATAGAAGTGCAATTCAGAAACCCGTGTTAAAAGATAAATGTCTGATGTCTTTAAACAGACATGGCTGTATGTATTTGAATATATATCTTTCCCCTGGGATCTCATGAGCAAGTACAATGTACAAGGCATTTTAAATTTGCTATTCAAAATTTCAAGGATGGGGTAATCATCTGAACTGTATGCATCCGTGCTTTTCTGGGGGGAAAACACAGAAACTTTTAAGACTGGGGTCCAGATTGTGCTTGGTCTGGTCTTTGGTCTCTCTGCTGGTCTTCAGTCTACTTAATTCCACCAGCTTTAACAAACATCACTCAGTTCATAGCAGCGCCATGGGGAAATTGGCAGATTAGCCTTGAATTGATATAGTGGACCATAGAGATCTGCCAGGCTTTTTTCTCCTTCCTGTTTGCTGCTGAATGCCCAACCTAAGCCTGAGGCAGGCACACACGTACAGCGTAGGCTGTGGTGTGCTGCGAGATGCAGAGCCCTGAAGCATGAAAAAGTTGATTGGAATGAAAGCTATGATAATCACGCTTTCATCTAAACATCTTAGCAGGGCTTCACAGGAAGGATGGCTGTGTGCAGAAGGTCAAGAGTGGCTAATATGAGGACAGACTAAATGACACCTCTTAAACAACTGCTGTTGTGTTTCAGAGAGCGATGCCTGCCACCACTGACACGTCTGGAGCAAACAAAGTATATATAGGATATCAGGAATTTAGCGCTATAGCAATTGTAGACAGATGAATAATAGCCAACAAAGCCAAACCTTGAAAGCCATATTCAGTGTCAAAAATCTTGCTTCAGTTGTTCAGGAAGACCATGTAGTAGGGATTAAAAGATAAATGCGTATTTCATTTAAGTCAACAAAATTTGTCCCTTCTAAAAATGGAAATGTTATTTGTGACTTGAAAGAAAGACTGAAACTGGTTGAATCCTGGATCAAGTTTTTATGACATTTAGCTTGAGAGTTTTCTGATCACTACAAGCTTTGTTTAAATTTTCTTCAGATTTCCCCAGACAGCTTGGCCTGATGATTATGGCCACTTGAAACATAATATATATATATACACACACAGTAAATTTCAAGTTATCTATGGGTAATAATAATGTGATGGCAAAGTAGATGTTTTTTACTGGCTTGTTAACCCCAAAGCAACCAACATGTTTTAACAAATGCAGAAGAAAAAGACCGAAAACAATCAGTACCTTTTGTTTGACAAGAACAAAGGAAATGTCAGGTCAAAGGATTAGTCTTTTCCAGAAATTTATAAGCATCTGAAAAGAAGGGTTTGTAATGAATGTGCCTCTTCAACCAGAACAAGCACACTGTGACTGCAACGCTATCATAATACAACACACAGTACCAGTGGGAAATAAACACACATCAAGAAATCTTATTATTTCTATGATTATGATACAACATAAGTAATTTTAATGAGTATAACAGCAACTACCTCCCTATAGTTACTCTGCAGGCATTCTTCTCATACAGACTTGAACTCATATGAGATCCAAGCTTTGTCAAACTTCTTTGGGCCCAGAATATATTTATGGGGGAGAGTCCTGTGAAATTTATTCTCTCAGCTTACAACAATGCAGGTCGCTTCTGCCACATCCCTTCAGCCATTCCAGTAAGTGTTTACATGGAACTCCAACATTAACAATGCCTTTATTTCTCTGCAATACATTTTGGGTTTTGTGTAAAGGGCACTGCTTTCTTCTGCTCTTTATTTCTTTGGACGCTGCCAGTGACTCTAGCTCCCCATTCAGCAGTGTCAATCCCATCTAATTCCACCAAAGTCAATGGTTAGGGTTGACGCTTTCAGTTCTAAAATATCCAAATGTGTCTTTCTGTGTCAGTCCAATCAGTTAAACAGTTTCATGTCTTTTCTTACACGATGAGAACTATTTAGACAATCCAGAGGGGACACAGTTATTGCTAGTGATCCTTCAGCTGCACCTTTCAGAAAGAAACTTTCACAAACTGCCAAACTCATACAACTGTACATAGATACAACCTATCATTTAATTTTGTTTCATATGTTATACTTAGCTCACTTTAAAAAGTATCAGAAGCAAATTGTTAGTTGTAGTAAATAATCATAGTTCAGCTAGAGCCAAGGAAGGTTTTCTGATTTATGTTCAGAAAGATCTGACCTAGAGAAGAGTACAGTAGTTATCTCTCCATTCTAAGATGGAAACTCCCATATCTCATGAACTAATTTTTTATGTCTTCTAAAGGGTTTTATCTCCACATAGTGAGTAACCTGCTCCCTTGTTCCTGATTATTTTATTCATTAAGTCTTCTCATTTTAATATTTTTCTTGATTTAATTAACTTTTATGGATATTTTCGTTCAACTCCTATGCTTTTCTATTATGAAAATTGTCAAGTGCTTTAATGTTGTGTAACTTAGAATGGCTACATATTCCTCTCTGTAGGTTAAAATTCAAGGTGTGCATGGTAAAATGGAAACTTGTTGCAAAGTTGCTCAAGAGCTATCTGCATAATTTAAGAGACAGAGAATAAAATCATTGACATTCCAAATACACAGTAGATTCCTACCTAAAAGTAACACACAAAAACAATCAGAGTGGACTTTATGAGGATCAGAATTCAGGATCCTTCACAGTCTGCTCTGCCATTTCCTTCCCCAAATCAGCCTGTCATTCAACCCATGTCCTGAGACAACTATCATCATGCCTTTATGCTTGGATGCATGCACCAAAGAGTGCAAGTGTGCTGACACATTTTGTCTCTGGCCCTCAAGGGTTATTTCATCTTACTAGACCCTTCCAGGGTTCACAGGATACAACCTTCCTCCATTTCCTAGATGTAACCCATTGCTACCCCCATTTCCACTATGGCCACAGGCTTTATTTACCAATCTGTGAGTTGCTCTTTCATGTACCTTTTATATAAACCATGTACATCCAATACAAAATCTTAGATTGTGAAAGTGAAATACATCGGTAGTCTGGAAATAGTGCTCTGATAACAATGTCAGCTTGACAGAAAAAAAAAAGAAGAGTGTAAAAGTGGTAGACAAAAATCATGACGAGTGACCAGCTTTCCCGCTGCAGAAAATGGGAGTTGAATTAAAAAAAAAAAAAAGAATTTATTTTCTTAAAGGGGAGGGTCAAGATCATTTTATTTCAGTTATGAGACTTTAACCTCTCTCAGGTAGGTGCTCTGAAGTAAAATCAATAGAAAATTAAGCAGAGCAGTAGCTGCCTGGCTTGTATTCAGCACCTGCAATTGAAACTAGTCATAAGTGGCTCTAGAATACCTGCCACCACTTCAGCTGCGGGAGAGCATGAGGGACAGGACAGTCTTGAGAGTGCAGCTGTGATTATGGAGGATATCACTGCCCTCAAATCACAAACATAGAAAGACAAATGAGACCAGTTTGTCTGCAAAACTGTTGGTTCAGGCTGAAAATTCCTCCATGCTCCAGAGAGACTTTGAATTGGCTATGCTAGCAGGGCTCCTGTCTGCTCAGAAAGAAGTTAAGCTAAACAAAGAGACTCAGCTGAGAGATTGTGTAACCTACACAGTTCCAGGCAATAAAAAAAAGAAAAAATGGCTGGATTAGTGCGTTTCATACACTGTGCAAGTATCCCCATGTGCTTTAAAGCAATGAGTTTGATGCTTGAACAGTCCAGTGGATCTGAAGGCAAATAATTTCTTGGTTTATCTTCCACTCTTTTTAAAACTTGCCATGGGATCTTTAATTTCCACGTGGGCAACCAAACAAATCCTTAATTTAACATGTCCTCTGAACAACTTGTCTTCTTAGAGTGCAGCAGCTACCCCTATCACCCCCAGCACCGCACTGCACTGTCATCACCGGGCACAGGCACCTTCAGCTGAATCCAGTATGGTATCAGCCAGGGGTAAAGTGACTGAGCAGTGGTAACACTAGAAATCACAAGGTGTACTGGCCTTGTACTGTTCTGGTTTCATCTCCACTATGTTAGCAGTAACAACAGTTCTTGCTCTTTGCAAAGTTTCAGTTCAAAAGAATTTCAGATTAAAACATTTGTTCTCAAATTGTTGGGAGCAACAGCTCAGAAGAGCTTCATAGCCACTGTCTGGGAGCTAATGGTCTTAAGCTCTTCCTTTATATTCAACACAACCTTTTGACTCACTTTCATCTAGAAATTCCTGAATCTACTTTATCTGAGACCCGCTAATATTTTTGGTTATATGTATTCAGCAGTTATTTGAATTTACTGCATAAAAGAAGCAATTTATAATCCCACTAATGGAAAAGAAAGGGGTTCTCATTTGACCAGGAAAGCTGAAAATGCATTTGTACTATATCCTTGCATACTCTCTCAGAGAATCAAGATATTTTGTCATATATTAGTTTGAATCAGGTCTAGAGGAAGCTTCTTAAATACAGGGTTCAGGGAACCCACGAGAAACTGAAAAGTTTCTCAGTTTCAGAGGATTTTGCTCAGAAGCAGCACAATAAGGATTTGGAGCAGTTTTTCAGAGGTAATTAAGTAACACATGGAAAGTAAACATCTAAACATCCTTAAAATTTGCCTCATATATTGCTGCAAAAATTTCTGCCCTTTTGCACTGTTATTTAGCTCTGCAGCCTTACAGAACATTGAGCTGGCCAGTGACACAGAGAAAGTGTCCAGCTCTTGGCAAGACCCAGATTTATCAGTGTTTTCCTATTGTTCCACCTGAGGGGTCTCACCAGTGAAGTACCACGGGGAATGACATGAGAGGCTCATGCCTGAGGTCGCCCCTTCTCTGCCTCATCCAATCGTTACTCTTTGTACACAAGTCACACAAGGACTTTGCAACTGTTGGAGAGTTTGGTCTTCAGTGAAGTATAAGCCTCTCGCTAACAGCGAAGGCAGTACACGTAATTCTCCAAGATTTCTCTAGACCTTCTTCCTAAAGCCATTTTGCCTACTTTTTTGGTCACAGAAACTGTCTGTTCCATTTCTGCTAGATATCTGCTAGTACTGCATGGTTCTTACAATATTAGCATAAGGTTTTCCTAAGGATACCTCTTAACTTCATTTGCTATGCATCACGCAGAGGTCAAGATAGCTGTACATGATGAGATACGGCCAAAGAAAAGCATTTCTTGCAAAACACTGAATATTTTTCAGGGCAATTAAGAAGTAAATAAGAAGCGTGATGAAAGATGACAGTTGTAGTGATAACAGTAACAATGTGTCAGAAGGAAATAAAAAAGCCAATCTTGACTGATGATGAATTTGTGTGACTGACAGCTAGATTTATCTTTTTTTTTTAATTATTTGTTCATTCCCTTTCGAACTTGCTCTTAGAACTAAAGAAGACAATAAACACAGAGCCCCTGTGGTGCCAGAGACCAGAATCACACTTTAAACCAATTAACTCTAAATGTGAAAAGTAATATACATATCAAAAGAAAATGTTGAAAAATGAAATTATTACTCTCCCTTTCCCTTTTGGGGAGCAATTGTGCCTCCACTGAAAAAGGATCACGAATGTTCCTTAAGCGGAATTTTCCCTTTTCCCCAACTTTATCAATTATATATTTTGGTAAAGTCCAAAGGGCCTATTATGCAGTGTGGGCAGATTCAGAGGAGAATTCCCAGTCCTCCTTCCAAGATCTGCTAATTGTTGAAAGCATCAGAGTTAGCCACCAGAAGATGAAACTTAAATTCTTTAAGATATTTATCCATTGCATTTTGTCACTTGAATCAATTAGAATAGAAAGCTATTTAGACTCCATACATCCTTTTCTTCATGTCCTGTGCGTGAAACTGCATACAGTGATCCAAATGATGCCTTACGAGTACCAAAAGAAGGATCCTCTCAGGTGGCTTATAGCAGATACTCTTTTTACATATTTTCTTACAGTGCTTGCCCCTCTTGCAGCATTTTTAATTGGTGTTAAGGTTGTGTTCCTTTATATCCCAGGTCAATGAAACGTTACTTCCCAGCCACTCGTTCCCCACTCTGCATTTTGGCAGACAATTACTCCTAAGCGCAGCTGATTGTATTTGTCCCTAATGAATCACATCATTTTTGTCTAATTAGTCAAAAATATTCTGAATTCTGCCCCTGTCCTCTGATGTGCTCACACCTCTCCCTAATTTGCTGTTGTCCTCCAATTCATGTGCTCTATGTCATCACTCTGCATGCAAATAAAAATAGGGATCAATATTAGGTTCAGGATAGACTTCTGCAGAAACCTACTTGGTAATTGCTCTGCAAGTGTAGATGTTCGTGAACTTTCAAACTTACCTGCAGTCTAGACTGTCTGCCTGACATCCCTACCAGACTCAAAGGTATCTTTTGCTTCTCCTTAAACAAAAATCTGTACCTTGTCATAGTTAGTTATGGCTCATTTTCTCTGCACCACTTGCTCTTGACAGATACATGTGGGCCATTAGCCTTGTATCTTATACGGGCACATTGATCCAAGTGACTTCTCCAAGGTCACAGACGGAGTCAATGTCACCACTGGGGTTGAATTTAGGAAAACCCAGGTGTTAATCTTGCTCTCAGACCACAGCTCTCAATGCCCTGATTAAAGTGAAAATTTTCAGGAGTTATATAAGGGATTGAAGACTGCTTGTCAGGTAGTGCTAGGCTGAACACTGAGTGCATAGTGAGCAAAGACAAAAGAGCAAATTTACTGAGCTTGAGCATTCAGCCCAATGCTGAAGGATTGGATTCCAAACTTTTTTTTAATATCTAAGATGAATCAAAACAAAAACTAATTACAACTGGACACAAGGTTTTGTGTCACAGGATCAGGGTGTAGAAGTGACCAGAAAAGGCTGGTACAAGTCAAACAATAAATCCAGAGAGGCCTTTTACAGGAAACCATTTGAGGCCAGGATTGAAATGAAGGTTCCGTAGGTCAAGAACAAATGTCATAAAAGCATCAGGACATATTGATTGAGCAGCTGTGGAGAACATTAAAGGCAGAAAGGAAAAAAATGAAACATCACAACCCCTTCCCTGGAGGGAGTAGTAGTGACAGCTGATGTCTAGACACCTTGAGAACAATTCTGGTGCCCAGACACAGGCCTCTCATGTCAACTTGGACATTGCATGCTGTCTGAGACATCTCCACAAGGCTGGCAGACATGACAAAACCTGTGCAAGACTATCCTTTCTAGAGTGGTAGCTGCAGCCCAGAGGTCTTACCTGGGCACCTAGATCCCATTCTTTGCTTCAGAAGTGATTGTAGCCTGGACTGCAAGAAGACATGGATGCTTGGTTCTGATTAATGCTGAAAAATGTGAGGCTGCTTGCCCAAATCTTGGGAATAAGCAAAACTCAGTAAAAGGTTTGAAGAAAATAGAGGGGTTATGAAATTTTGCTTAAATTAACTTTATAATTTATTGCCTTTCCAGATAGATTTCAAAATTGTTGCATTCCTTCATCAGGAATCACAAACATGAAGAAAAACAACCAGTAACAGAAGTTCAAAGAAGGACTAGTCTTAACACACACGCACACAAATGCTTTTTGTTCATCAAAACATAATTGGCAGGAATTTATTTTTGGTCAGGCCTAGCAAGATTTAAATCATACATATTTTAGCTTTCCTCAACATCAGAATTTGGATTTGGTTTAAGTTATAACATAGAAGTCAGCCTGTTCTTTATTTTTTCCAAGTCAGTTCTTCCATCTGCAATAAAGAAGCAGATCTTTGCACTCCAGCTTTGACTTTGCTGTAACTACAACAATCTGTAAGTGCAATTCTCAGAGCAACTGCCAGTACAGAGTACATCTTGCCTTTTTGTTGTAAAATAGAGAAGAAAAAAAAAATAAAAGGAAGGATATATTGTACAATGAAGCTGACATGAAAAAAGGAAAGTCAACAGCAGTACCCTGTGAAAACAATGCTGGTTTCTTTTTAGTTGGGCCATTTTTTCACTAGGGTGAAAGTGTCCTCAGTTCAACATTTGGCCTCTTTGGAGTGAGTGTGACATTTCTTCTGCAGCTGCTTTATCTGCTCCCCATGCAATCTGTGCTGAAGATGTACGTATAAGGAAGAGGAAAGAAGTGGCAGTGATTTTTGAATCAGAATTTGCTTGCAGAGCAGTTTTTTATACTTGTATTTGCTGCAGAGACCTGTTAAAAATTTGTCTTTTATTTGACGTTTCCTGAACTAGCATGAGCAAAACCAAAATATTGCATGCAACAGCGATCTGCATTATGCCATTAGCAAGCATTTGCTTTCATGTTGAACAAAATAACCTAGTTATTGTCTTAGAGAAAACATGTGATTGGATTTTTACTTTGAAATGTGAATCACACCAGAAAGCATCCAAGAGAAAGTTTATTTTATTGTAAACTACTAATAACTGTGTGTATTTCTTTAGCACTGTGGGAAATACAAACAAGTTGTTATGATTTGTGGGCTTCCACCTGCCATAAGTCCTTCAGTACATCAGTCCTCATTACTGTAACTGGCACATCAATAATGGCAAACAGCTATTAATATAGTTAAAGAATTACTGCTAGGAACACGTGTGTGCTCCTGTAAATTAGAATGCGCTCCCTATTGTAGATTCATCTTTATATAATAAACAGTGAATCCATATACAAGGTGTGAAAAAAAAACCCCAACCTTTTCCTCATCACCCTTGCTCATACACACATTACTCCCTGGTGATAATCATTAGCTGTGATATCAAGATAGAATCATGATCGTACCTGTGAATTCATTTGAGAAGGCAGCTATTAAGTAGAAAGCATGATGGTGTGTCTATTTACACATGGTTACTGTGGCTGGACAGTCAGCAACGATGGGAGAGGGAATCATAAACCAATAAAGGAAGCCTAGTTTCTGTTAAAATAGTCAGAAGTTTATGTGAATGGTTACTAAAATGTGAAGACAAGTTTCTCAGCAGGTAGAAGTCAATAGAATTACTGCAATTTACACTAGTTGAGCATGTGGATATATATATACACAGCTAAATACACCCTTCCTGAATAACAATAGTAATTTCCCTGCAAACTTTGCAACATCTAGCAATTAGAGCAAGAGACCATGAGTCAGACCTCCGGAGATCTATTCTGAGCTAAGTGAGTACCACAATCCCTGCCCTATGCATGTGTGAGGATGGGTTTCAGAAACACTGAACACCCACAACCCTAATCGAAGTCAAGAGGAGTCAAAGAGCATGAGCACCTATGGGAAAATCAGGTCTTCAGTTCCCTACAATTTGATGCTGCCTGTAAACACTATCCCCATCGTTCTCTGGTTTTTGGGGTTTGCAGGTTGTCTGTTTGGGCATTTTTCCTGTCATTCATTCAAATTTAATGGTTTATTCTAAGAAAACAACAGAAAACAAAATGCAAAGAGGGTGTATCGGAATGATTTTGTACGGCAACAATGATAGTTGTAAATGAACTAAAAAGTACGAGTAGATTTCACTGTAGTAAGAGATCACTTAACAGAATATAACTATTGTGTTTTTCTAAAGAGCAGTGAGAATTTAACAAATGCACACCGATTTTCTCCAGAGCTTCAAGACTAAAAGCTATTTCAAAAATGCCAGACAACATTGCCCTTCTTAGGACTGGTTTTCAGGGAGTCATTTTCCCCAAAAAGGGGCCCATCAAAGCAGTTCTGATAAAATACATACAGTTGGAAAACACTACACCTTCTTGGTGAGATTCTGTGATGACATTTCAAGGCACTTAAGTCTGCAGTTGTGCTTCATTCGGCAAGAAGTAGATAGCAAGCACTGATTTGCTTGGATAGTTATTACATATTTTTCAAGCAGTTACAAAATGAACTGGTTCAGAAACAGTTTTCCTTGTCTACCCCTGGGGGTCTGCAAGGCTGCATCTAGGTCATGAGCTGCTGAGTGTCTGGCAGAGGGAGGAAAATGGAGTGTCTGGGAATTTCAAGAATCCCAGAATGCTGCAGAAATAATAATAAAAAAAGCCTCTACATGTATCTCTGACAAAATTTCCTCTCTGAGCTGTTCCCTAATAGTCTAATACCCTTCTCTGCAAGAACATTTTTGTTTACATTGCCAGCTGGCAAATATAGTGCAAATGAAACAAATTCCACAGATATCTTCAAGGGGCATTTTTGTCAGTACGTGAAAGTGTAGTGGGATCGGGGAAGGGGAACAGTAAGACTTCTCAGACCCGATTTCTGTCCTAGGCTGTGCAGACAACTTATTTTCTCTCTGACTCAGGACACTTCTGTTTCTCACCTTATCCAGCTTCTAAAGAGAACATCTAAAGCCCTAATGCTCTCAGAGACACTTTGTGGGGCTTAGTGAATGTCAGTAAAATTTAGAGATACTAGAGTAGTGTAGAGAAAGATCTTGCGGTTTGTAGGTGATGCACTTGAGAGCAGGGCCTGGGCACTGGCCCAGCGTCAGGAGGAAGCCAGTATGCCAACACATCCAGTCAGTGCCATCATTTCAAAAGACAAACACTGCAAAAGCATTAACATGAACATGAAGTCCACTTCCTTGGCTCAGGGGTTATCAATTAGGAACACCCAGAAGGAAATCCTGGCTGCTGATAGGTCGTTGGGATTTTTATTATTAATCTCAATAGCACCAAATTTCAGTTCAGCCCAAGTCTCTGGGACCTCCACATGCTTCTAGTGCTGCTTGCTCCCTTCCCTTTCACCCCCATATGCTGCTGAATTACAGTGGGTTAACGAGTTGCCATGTGTCATCTGAAACACAGGACCTGATTGCCCACATGGTCTTAGCCTGTAAAAAATATGAAGTAATTCAACTTACTCTCTTTTATTAAAGGTAAAGCTATCTCCTTCTTTTTCAAAATTTGCTGCTTTTTTTTTTTTTCCAATGTTTGCTCTAGTTTTCTGGGAAGATGGAGCTCAAATAATGAATCTTTTTTTTAATCATTTAAAAGACACAGCACAAGAACAGCTCTTTGCTTCACAGGAGTTTGGGGAAACGGTCTTCCCTTTGCTGTAGAAACTCCAAGGGTATTTTCCTGTCCCAGGCGCTAGGGAAGGGGTGAAACCAGAGAGTCAGTGTGCCCCTTTCCCTTCCATCTGCTTGGAGACACTGTACTCCTCCCCAAAAAAGAAATACAAAGATGATGTTTAACATGTTTTTTACTTTACTGACAGCCAAACCACAATGACTTTGTAGCACTTAGATCAGAGCAAGCACTCAATAAGAGTGAAAACAACTCAGTGACGGGTCCAGTACAGAATTATGTGGTATTTGACCTTTCAGCAACATCTTTGTAAAACACTGCCTGGTAAAATCTATTGGGCAACAATCTTCCAGATTAGCTGCTTTGACTCTGGGCTTCTAGTTCAAGTACAAGCATAAAATGTGTTTCAGACAGTGTCAGCGGTAGTTAGAGTGATATTCTGTGCACTGTACTCGCTGTTCTCAGGTTATAGAGAAACAAAAGGAGCAATTCCACATCAGGCAATCAGAATAAAGAGGCTTGGAAAGGTGCTGCACATGCAGACTTAACTCTAGATATAAAGCAAGTGACTGAGCAGTTTTCACCAATCTTTCGTATAACCATTTCTAAAAAATGCAACAAGTCCCTGAACGTCTACACTGTAGATAGGTCAATGTCAGGATTGGTTTCAGTAGTTCTATTTATAGGTGTAAAGTTAAGCATCCTGAGTACACAGCCTGTTCTGTCCCTTTGCTGTATCAAACTGCAACTTTCTCACCACACAATTAAGTGACTAGATTTCTGTCAGAAACACAGTTTTGCTAATTAAAAAAAATCTTTTGTTTCTATGTAAGGGACGAATAAAAAGGTCTTTAACTTAACCACACGGCTTGCACACCATGAATGGTTCTGCAACAACAGGTCCCACACTTTCATACCTTTCTGGTCATGAAAGATGCCCCAGTTTCATTTAGTAGTGCTTATAAGAGAACACAAAGGTATTGATCAGGTCAGCAATTGCAGGAGTGGAGTTGCAAAAATAAATGTATCATGTAGTAGATCTTGGCACAAGGGGGGCATGCATTGTAAATATTTTAAGTTATAAACAACCTAATGTGTCCACAACTGTTGCTCTGAACACTAGCAATATTTAAAGCAGTGCTCACAAGTGTGGTCAAGAGCTCTGTCTCTCTTTAGAGAGACATCTTTCCCTTATTTGCCTGTGAGTTTTAACACAGCTCTCCACAATAACCAAGATCCACTCTGGGTAACAGCAGCAGCACTTTTCCCTCCAGTGTGGCAAATCTCAGCTTTCCTCACCTCCCTGCATTCCCCCACCAGCAGCCCAAGCAAGCAGCATTAATGAGCCAGTCCAGTGTACGAAGGTGACCGTACCTGTCCGCAAATCCCATCAGCCATCACCTCCTGGAGCTGAAGAACAGCAGCTGGCAGAGGGGGAAAAAACCTCCTGAGCTAGTCATGATATAAAGGACGGAGCTGAATGATGAAAGGAACAAAGTCATTGAAGGGATTTGCTCCGTGCAGTGGTGATGCAGTTCAGCTGCTGTTCATTGTATTGGAAACAGGTGTCATAATATTATATTCACTTCAAGAGTATGTAATGATTAAAACATTTTTGGTAATTAGGAGATTCAGCTAGAGGCAGTAAACCAGGTGATCTACACTGCAATTAGGACTGAAAAAGGTAGTGTTCTCCTTTACTCCCTTTTATGTAAAGCAATGATCAGAAATGACTCAGTCCTTTGCTTTCACTACTAAAAAGACTGTAAAATAAACCTGCCTACTAGGGTAGGTGGGTGCTGGCCCCAGGAAGGAAGGGTGTAGGTGCTATTTTCAAAACTTACAGGAAATGAACCAGAGTATCCTCAGCCAGTTTAAAACAGAGGTATTATTCTGCTGAAAGCAATAAAGCATAACCAATATTCCCTAGCTAAGGATTTGTCTCAGTGGGTGCAAGCTGAAAGTGAAATGTTGCTGGATTAGAAAAGGCACATACAGTGTCTTTGCAAAGATGCAGATGACTACAAGGAGGAGAGTAGTGAAGAATAAACCCTTAGTCTAAGGGATGCTTAAAAATACTGCTTTAGTATGGCTTATCTCTGTCCATCCTGATAGATTAAACAGAATGCAGAGTAATTTATCTGTAGCCACATTTGTACTGGTCTTAAATACAGCTGTAAAGCAAATTTTAAAACCCAGGGGAAGCAAAGCCTTTGAGAGTCTGACCAATAACAAGATTTAACTCAAAGTCTCTCCCAAACCCCGATTTTTTAACTCCTTGATCTCAGAATGATAGGAGTATTACTGAAAATAGAAATTGTAAAAAATATTTCCTTTATACAAAAGTTGAATTACAGACTCCTTAGAAATTAAGCCTCAAGAAAAAATCAGATAGATGTATTAGATAACAAAAAATACTTAATAGAAGAATGTTTTAAATAAGAAAGTGTAGAAGTCATATTTCTTTTTTTTTTTAAAGAAGCTCAAAGTGCTGTCTTTATGGCAATATTGTAGGGAATGTTTTCCAAATGACATGGCTATAGCTTGTCTTATCAGATGGACACAGAACAGAATCACAGAATGGTCAGGGTTGGAAGGGACCTCTGAAGATCGTCTCATCCAACCCCCCTGCCAGAGCAGGGTCACTTACAGCAGGTTCCACAGGATGACGTCCAGGTGGGTTTTGAATGTCTCCAGAGTTGAAGACTCCACAACCTCTCTGGGCAGCCTGTTCCAGTGTTCTGCCACCCTCAAAGTAAAGAAGTCGCTCCTCATGTTTAGATGAGTCTTCCTATGCTCAAGTTTGTGCCCTTTACCTCTTGTTCTGTCATTGGGCACCACTGAAAAAAGACTGTTCCCATCTACCTGGAACCCTCCCTTTAAGTATTTCTAAGCATTGATAACATCCCCCCGTCTTCTTTTTTCTAGACTAAAAAGACCCGAGTGCCTCAGCCTTTCCTCGTAAGAAAGGTGCTCCAATCCCCTAACCATTTGAAAATGCTTTTCAGTATCAGTTATCATAAGTGCTTTAGAACCAAACTGGGAACACTTATTATCTGGGAATTGAAAGGATGTGTTTAAGTCTGAATTCCATATTTGTATTAAGTTGCATAGCAGCATGCTTATGATATTGGGGGTGAATGACAAGCTGCAAGAAGTTGTCAACACCTGGGGGGATGGAATTCAAATTCAAAGTTATCTTGAGATATTAGTTTAAATTTAGCATAAAAATTCAACAAAACCAAACTCTCAATATTTAAGAAGTACTAATGCACAAGTAGAAATGGCGAAAGCCTGTTTGGACAGAAAAAAAATAATACAGGGCTTATGATGAATCCCAAACTGAACAGGAGTCAAAAAAATGATGCTGTGGTAGAGAAAGGAACCATCATTCTGAGATGCGTTCCTGTCAGTACTGCAGAGGCCTCAGTTAGAATATGATGTCCTCCTTGGGGCATCCTTATTACAAAAGCTGTAGACAATCTGGAGGGATTCTTGAGGAGATCAACAAATCTTACAAGCGGTTCAGCAGCCATAGCCTGAGAGAAAAAATCAAAAGGTTCAGGTGTGTTTGACTCAGAAAACAGAATTCTAAGGCTGGAGGGAAAGAAAAGTTTCTTTAAATCCATAAAAGTTGCTATAAAGATGTCTATGATGGATTTGTTCTCTGTATCCACTTGAAAATGTATTTGTTATGGAGAAGAAAACCTGGAAGCAAACCCTTGCTGAAAAAAGATTCTTCATTCATTTGAATGTTTATATGCCAGAAAAGCTGAGTTAGAGCTGTTTGGGAAGCAGAGAAACATTCTTAAAGTTTTAAATTTACTTTCTTCTTATTCCTACTTATATTCCAATAAGGATTTTCACTAAAAATCAAAATATGAAATAAAAAATCAGTACATCCCGACCTATCTATCTCTGTTAGAGCTATGTGGAATCAGAATAAAATCAGGCATTCTTTTAATGTCTGCAAAACCAAGAAGAATAACCAGAAGTCACACTTTTCATTGGTCAAAGGACTTTATAGTGTTGTCCTGTCACACTATAAATTATAATTCCCCTCCAGTCTCATTGAAGCAGATAAAAATAGAAAGTGTGAGGGTAGGAGGAGCATAAGTGGATCCAAATTTTGCCTCTAGGTTTTGAAAAATCAACGAGAGAAGTAGCTCATTTCTATTATTAACCACTCAAGGCAGCCCAAAGGCAAACTTTTAGTGAACTTTGTATCAGTGGAAAATCCATTTATAACTTACTTTTATTTCTGTTCTGTTTCCACACTAGGACAAGAAAAAGATAACCTATAGCTACATCATCAAATCAAAAATTTGTGGAGATACCTGTGACGAATTGCCATATATTTGGAGATACGCCATTTTCTCACTTGGGCTTTTCAAACTTTCAGATGCAGTTATATAATAAATAGAAAACAATTTCTCCAGCCCGTTCTCCAAGTATGTTGAGTCACACACAGATTTGGGGAAAGCAAACTTTAATCTTCCATCCCATTTACGCAAGTAATTGAGGCTTTGCTCTGGCACTTTCCCCACACTGGTCGGCTCTGACGCTCGTCTGTGTAACCTCTTCAAATGAGGGTGGTTACGGGTGTGAGGCAGGATTGGATCCCCATGTCAGCCAGCGAGCGGACGGGCAGGAACTGCAGGGAGGAAACCTGTTTTGCTCACACCACTGAATTTCTCCCCTTTTTTTCCTGTCAGAGGGAAGGGACCATATTCCTCTGTTTTGTTACATCCTCTAGAAGAAAGAGAATAACTTCCCAGGGAAAATGTTTCTTTCAACAAAATTGTATTTTCCAATGAAAATGGCTTTTATGCAGGAGTTTCAATGCTCTCTAATAATAACACTTAGACAGTAAATAGCACTTTTAATTTGTCAAAACACTGCACAAACATCAGCTAATTAACCCCACCACACGTCTTTAAGACAGGCAAGTACTGTCGCCTCCATTTAATAGACAGCACAGTAAAAACATGAAATAAGTTGCTTGCTGAAACCTACACCGCGAAATAGTGGAAGAAACAGGGTTACATATGGAGATTTCGTGGTGCTTTGCCCTTTGATTAATTCACTAGGCAGCAGAGCTTCAAAGTGAGACAGCATGTGTAGCCCTAGTGACAGTGTTTAGCCTCAGTATTCAGTACAGTATTCTGCAATAGAAAGTCTTTTGCACTACTTATGCTAGGATCACTGAGAACTATAAGGCCTCTCTGCCTGGAAAAGTGGGATGTAGGAGTGGAGAGTCTGCCGTAGAATGGGCATGGGCAATGCAAGCATTTCGTCCTTCAGATTTAAGCAAAGCAAGTGACATTTCCTGAGCGCACTCCCCAAATCGGTGCATTGTGTGAGAAATCGTTGCTACATAGGTGGCAAAGAGAAGGTCTCCCACGTCCTATTGTGCACGGATGATGTGGCAGTGTTTGAACAAATTATTTATAGACTATATGATAAACCCGGAGCTTTCTCCAGCATCTGGGCTGAATTCCAGTTCTGCCGTGATGGTTAAGAAGAATGATCTCTGACAGCCCCTGAACTACAATGCAGGCAGCGACTGGTGGATGCATGCAAGAAATGTCCATTGTACAGTATCTACTGTAAACCTCAGGTATACACAAGTATCTGCATAGATGGGGACAAATGGTGAGCAAAAGTTTCCCCTTTTCTGATGTTCACTTAAAGTAATACTGCTGTGTGCTCGAGAGCAAAGATACATTAAACAGCATCTTTACTGACGATTTACACAAAATCACCAGCACTGTGAAGACCTTGATGGTTTTCCAAAGACTTTATGAAAACTGTCATTTGTGTTCTGCAGTAAATTCTGAAATGTGACTTTTACATAGGACAAAAGTGTCATGCTCAGCTGAGGAGCCCAGCCATTTATCCTGTCAAGACCAGACTCAGCTCTGAAATCCAGTGACTTCAGAGCAGCTCCCCAGACAGATTTCTGAAGAGTGTAAACATAGGAGCTATGTGGCTGCAGGCTCCTCAGATATAAGGGCAGGAACTAGTAGAGTACTAAAGGAATGTATAAAAGTGAGTACACTTAGAAAGAATAGGTGACATTAGCAATTTTCCAGCCAAATCTAGTAAATTTTTAATGTTACTTTGTATTTATTTGGTTTGCTTAGCAGTTGTTCCTTTGGTAGGAAATAGTTTCAGTGCAGCATAATGGAGATGCGGGGTACTTTTTTGAAAACAGGCTTTATAACTTTCTTTAAAGCTAGTGGGATTCTAGATTCACCTGATTTCTACTAGAAGTTTATTTTTTAGCAGGTTCCTTTTGACATAAGGTTTTAATCTCAACCCTAAAATAAATAGTCTTAGCAAAAATGGGTCAGCATTTCCTGACAGAGTGCTTTTTGTCAGAAAATGCTGATTTGATTCAATTAAAATGTTGTGTAGAAATGTGACTATTTCAGTGAAAGCGTCCTCAGGAAAGGATCGCTATGGTTGAAGATAATGTTTCTAGTGAGAAATCAAAGAGTGAGAGACTGGAGATATAAATGTCAACAGTCTATTTCGACTGTTCTCTTGAGTTTTGATGATTCATTTTCAAGACCTGCAATTCTCCCACCTCCAAGCTACTGACAAAACTACAAGACTGCAGCATGCCCCTTTCAGTCTGTCTTGCTGAAGCAGTTACATTTTAAAAAAATGACTTAACATTCATTGGTTTGGATGAAGACTGATTTTATATTCGAGTGAATGGGGCACTCAGTTGGGCTACTGGAGGTCTGGTTTCCTGAACCTGTTCTGTCTGATTCACAGCAGTGAACTAAACATTTTCTTTTTATTTTTTTCAAAATTTATTCAACACAGGGGGGAAAACGCTGTATGCCTGTGAAGACACCAGTGACTGGCCATCACTGACGAATGGCATATGCGCAGCTTAATAACTACTAAGAGTGGGAAATATTAATGAAATACTACCAATGGTGTGATTTATTTTGTGTGGCATTAGTCGAGTGTCCCTCATATAACATTAGTGGGCCAGAGAGAGAGTTGCTTCTCCATGACTGCATAGTTGAATTTAGCTCCTGAACAGAGTTGTTTCTGCTAGATCACCTCAGGACTTCTGGGAGCTGAAGCATCAGCGCATATATCTTCCTCAGTTAGGCAATTTTCCCCGCTCCTAGTATCACATGCCACAAAATCTTAGCAGCAGCTGTCAGTTATGAGATCAAAAGGTGGAGTATATATGGATATCACTTTTGCTGACTACAGGAACTTTTATGCCATGTTAAAGCTTCTTTGAAGTTAATATTTTTTTAAGTGAACAACTTCTAATGGCAGTGCCTGAATAATGATACAAATGGCTTTACATTCTCTGGGAAAAGCTTGCATAGCATTCTCTTTCTCCTGCAGCCTTTTAAAAGATATCTAGCTGCACCATACTGACAGAAAGCGGAATAAAGCCTCATTGCAAAAGACAGAGGGGTGTTGTGGGTTTTTTTGGTAGCATCAGTAAATGATGTGGCACCAGCCACAGATGGAAAACTATGTCTCTGCAGGATGCACTAGCACAATATCTGCTTGCTATCCGACTTCCTTGCCAGACTGCTCGATGTGATGCAGGCTGGAGTCACATCTTTAGTGTGAAGGAAGAGAAGAGAAGAAGCCACAAGCACGGCACATCATTTAACAGTTGAAGCCAAACACCTCTTCCCTGCCAGGATATGACTGCAGAACAACCCTTGCCTTTCTTAAATATAGTCAGTTTGTGCCTAAGCTGAGCATGGTGAAGAGATGGTTATTCCCTCCTTCCCTGGAGAGAGGAGGCAGGGAAGGCAAGAAGGTCTACCGTTTGGGCCAACAGTACTCAGTGAAAAGTCCAAATTCATTGTAATGACGCCAGATCCTGATGGAAAATAAAAGCCAAAAGTTACTTAGTAACACCGCAAGTGCCGAGGGAGGAGAGAGGGAAACATGCCACACACGTGCATGCTACAAGGAGAAAAAGAATCAGAGTACGAAAGTTGCTATTCATTTCAATCTATGAAAAGTATATCCAGAGAGAGCTCGGGAGCGCTGACACCCAGGGATACAAACACAGGGAATACTTTATCCATGTTCCTCACTGACAGAAGGCAGAAAGCCCTGCAGAGCAGAACTACCTCTCAGCGTCAGGCACATGTGAACCTCCCTCTTGCCCTAGTTGCAAAGTCATCCCAAGTTTTGAAGGTTTCCTGGAAGTCTCAAAGCAAATCTTTGGAACCAGTAATGCAGAGTATCATTATTTATACCATATAAATACTTTTCCTATTTTTGTCCCTGCAGCATAATTGTTGATGCTGAACCTTTGTTTTAAGAAGTATTTACTGATTCAAATTTTAAATGTATGTTGGTCTTACCCTGAGCTTTGAGTGGATGTGGAAGCTCTAACAAAGTGGGATCCAATCTTTAAGATACTCTGACAGGTATATGGACCATTGGAGCCTGTCTGGGCATGAGGTCCATGCTGCATCACCAGAACTGATCCAGAATGTCAGCACTTTTTTACTATTCCAGGTCTGACAAATGTCTTTGCCTTGGAACTTTTTTAAAAAATGCTTTAAAATGACTTGATGGCTCCAAGGACAAGGAGACTGCACCTTCTTTTTTATTATTTACTTTTGTATCAGATTTTTACTGCATTTCCTTAATTTATAGCACTATACATGTGTTACATAGTTACAAACCTATATCATCTGACTTCTTTTAGTAGAGAGGCATTAATAGCAATGTCAAATTTTTGCAGAATATGTGCTTATGTGGGTTTAATAGATGTCAGGGCCAGGAAACCACATCACAATCTGCAAGTCTGACCTCCTCCTAACACAGGCCATTGGATTGCCATTTATTAATTCTCACTTCACATCCACTAGCTGTCCTTGAGCTAGAATATCTCTTTGAGGAAAAAATCAAATATTCCTATATACATTTTCAGTGATGCAGAATGTATTACCTGCCTGGATACATTGCTACAGTGACTGAATGCTTCTGTTGTTAAAAATAACATTTTTGTTCTTGTCTGAATCTTCCCTGTTACACTGAAGAAAAACAAGATATTCCTTGTTTTTTGATGAAACTTAAGAAAAAAAAAATGAATAGGAACCCCATATTGCTACTAATTTTGATCTGTTCCCCAAGTATATAGACTGTAAACAACTCATCCATAACTGATTTTTTGTGATCTAGATAGATTAAACTCTCAAGACATGCTTCTAACTCATTAATTTTTCTCAATATTCTCTGAACCGTTTCCAGCCTCTTAAATTCCCATTTTAAAGGATGGGCCATAATAAGATGTGGTACTCCAACAGCAGTCACTTCAGTGCTAATTGCAAGAGAGAATGCAAATTCTCCTATTCAGCACTCCCCCAGTTGCACATTTAATGATGGTAACCATTTTGACCACTCGTGTTACTTTGGGAACTGTAATTCTCCATCATAAACCTCAAGTCGTTATCAGCATTTCCTATGATAAGATCTTCTAGTCTGCAATTATGTCTTGTATCCTTCTTTTATGAGAGGAATGATTTTATACTTGGGCTTATTCTAAGAGATTTTGTTTCTTTGCATTTTTTGCCTCCTCATGGCGAACTTTGTATCTCAGTATTTTCTATCATTGACTTCTCTTGGGCATTATTTTACATTTCTTTCATCTTATATCAACTGAAAACTTTATTAACATGATTTACAGGTATCTTTCAAGATTATGACAGAAGATTAATTTATTTTAATATGAGAAAAAATGTTAAATGTGCTCAACTAAGAGCCAAGCCCTATGGGATCACAGTAGAGGCAGCAGCTCAACAAGATTTCCTGTTTCTAAGAATACTTTAGAACTATTATTTCAGTAGGTTGTTATTCATTTACAGTCTAGCCTGTTGATTTTATACTATTCCAACTTATTAATCAAGAAGTCATCAGATATCAAGTTAAATGCTTTCCTTCTGCCTTAATATGTTATGCCAGCATTTTTGCTTGTGCTGTCTAACTTTATAGTTCTGTCAAAACACATCCAGTCAGTTTGATGAATCTTTTCTTCTGTAAACTCTTTAATTTCTTTATCAATCAGGATCCCTTACTAGTCATTCTACTATTTCATCAATGATTCGTATCAGTCTAAGCAGACCTACAATTGCTCAGGTCATGCTATTCCTTTTTAAATAACTGCACAATGCTCTCCCACTGCCAGACCACTGAAACTACCTCTGTGCCGTAAGGCTTGCTGAAAACCCATGGTAATGGTGATGACAGTTCCTGGGTCAACACTGGGAGCAACAGAAGCGATGCACATCCACACGGAAATGGGAGATACAGCAAAGTGCAAACACCTCTTTACTACATTTTTACTCTTTTTCTGTCACTGGCTGATGTTTTTCCTCATTGCCCTTTTGTCTCTTTTTTCTTTCTTTTTTGGTGAGACAATGGTACAATTTTCCTTTTCCAACCACCTTTTATCTGTTTTTACTTTCTTTTTTTTTTAATTAAGAAAACCAAAATCTTTTGTTGGTCCTTAATTCTCTTAGATTCTTTTCCTTTCTATTTGTTGCTATCATTTCTCTGTTCCTTCTATTCTGTTCCCTTCTTTGGTGGTTTCATACAGAAAATCTCTATCTCTCTAAACCCTTTATTTTCCTCTTCCCCATTCCATGCTTTGTTTCCTCTTGCAGTCTTTCTTTGTCCTTCTAAATAAACAGCTTATTCTGTGGTTTCTGTGTGAGGAGAGTTAATTCACTTGTTCACTGATTCTTTCCCTTCCTGATCATGTCGATTCTGAGCAGCACATTTTCATGTTTTTTTACACATTTTTGATATTTTTTTTTAAACAGTGTCTTGCTCTGGGAGACTGGTTTGAAGTAAGTAGATAGTAATGTGGATGGAAAACCAACAGACTTTAGCAACTGAAATTATCTTTGACATCTCGATGTTGATGATCTGTGGCAATTTTGAAAGAAATAGTGGTTCTTGAGTACTTGCATTGGGTCACTTCCCCCCCCCCCCCCCCCCCCCCAAAAAAAAAAAAATAGATGGAATGTTTCTATCTTGCAAAGAATAGATTGTATTAATATCTTTATCCTCCATCAGTTATGTCAACACACTGTGTACGCAAGAATACTTGTTAGTTTTTCAGATAACAAGAAACCCGGTCTCTGAATTTTTTGCAAAACAAGTCAAACGTAAAGCATTCTCTCTGAATTGTCAACATCATCATTCAGTTTCATTAGCTGTTGCATTAATTTGGAGATTTAATCATTTGAATCAATTGATTTAATGATTTAATTTTATTTGTGATATAAATGTTGTTATTATATTGCTTCACCTTTAATTAGCTTAGTGAAATGCAGAAATTAGCTCAGTAATATGGTGGATTACTTTCTTGCTCACTCCTTATAATAAAATACATTAGAAGATGGTCAGACCGTCTTCATCCCATCAAACTGAAGCAAGATTCATGTGCTCTGTCAGCACAGGTAATCTTGAGTAAGTAATCTCCAGCTCAAGTGAGGATTCTTATAGTCTTGAGTAAGAAATCTGCAAGTCACATAGGTCTCCTTGCAAATAAATCCCCACAAGAGACACTGTGAGCAAATCACGTAGTGCTGAGGTCATGGCTGCAAGGGTAACAGCAAACATTTGGTACAAGCCAGTGAAATGCTCCTTTTTCCAGACCCTGCTCATATTTGCTTCAATACTAGTAATGTTCTTGCTGCTAAAACTGCCCTGTCAAGTAATTTGGAAGGGTGAAAAATCCAGCCGACCTGAATCGTTATCCTTGCCTGTAAAATCACTCAGTCTTGTTTACTGTATACTTGTGGGTGCACAGATCTAGTGTCATCACCCCTTCCGTTCCACCGTGGCATCGAAAAACCGTAACACTGTCATTGTACACCCACAGAATAAGTGGCAGCCAAATATACGCCCTGTTCTCTGTTATTGCTTATGTAAAGCGGCTCTGATGGCAAAATGGGAAAAAAACGCTATTTGCTCCACTGTCTAATCAGGAAACTGCTCTTTTAATGAATGTATTGTTCAGCTTAGAGTACTTCTATTGAAATGAATTTGTTAGCCCCACTAACACTGTCGCTCATCATGCAAATCAAATGGTGTTTTCCTTAGCTTCTGCCAGTTATAAAATACCAGTGCTTGTCAAATGCAAAGATAAATTACCTTGCCTTGCCTCCGGTCTTATTTATAGAACAAGGGAGCGAGTTATTGTAGCCCCGAGGACTACCAGCTCTATGTTGCACACCAATGCCATTCCTCTGTGTTGTAGGTTAAACTAGATCTTTAGGTATCAAGACAGAAATAAAGTAAAATGCTAACCTGCTTTAAAATTCTTAAGAATTAGATTTCAGCTGAATAACTTGTGTATATGAAAGTTTGGGGCACCTGGAGAGACAGGAGTCTTTAATGCATGGGAGATTCCCAGCCTGAGTTTGGTAGGTGTTTAGATAAATAGGATAAATGACTCCCTGAAGCTGTGTTTCCTCACTGGCTGTAAACAAGATTTAGACAACTTGATTGCTGAATGACACCTCCTTTTGAGGCAGCAGAGGTTAGGTGGGGCAACCATTTCAACAGATTTTCATCTTTCACAATCCCCTTGAATACAGGTGCAATGCAGACATTACTTTCAGGGGTGCTACCCTAGTCCACCACAGATACTCAAGAGAGATATGAAAATGGTCAAGTGAAGCAACAGAATTTCAGCAGCCAGAGCACTAAGTTCTTGTTTTTAGGAAATACTCTCCATTAACACCACCCCACTCCCCCCCAAAAAAAGTTATGGTTCAAAGTCCACAAAGTTCCTGAGTCTCTTTTTTATTGAAATTAGTGAGTTTTAGAATAGTCTCAAGGGTGGTTTTCATACAACAAATAAACAGTACAACCTCCTCAATATATAATGGATTTCCACACTCTCCTGTACAGTATTAAGAACCTGCCATTCTGAATAAGGCAAACATAATTTAAATTGACATCTTTCTAACAAGATAAAAAATATATATCATACTTCCTATGTTTGTAGGTTGTGACATTCTTGGAGCAGGGACAAGTCTGTTTAACAAGATCTTGAAACACATAATATGATGCTGTAAATTAGTCTTTGTCTTGAAACCCCTTTCCTATGAACGGGGGGACCTACCAGAAGTTCAGAAAACACTGAAAGGTCACACAGCAAAGCATTACTCCATCAAAGAGAACTCACTTATGGCCAAAAATAGAAACTAGCATAGGAATTGCAGCCTCCATTTTCAAAGCCAACACTGAATAAGATATGTACAAAAAGGGTAAAAGGTGTGACAACTCTTAGTTGCAGCTCTCAGCTGCTTGAAGGCAAGGTGGGTGAAAACAAAGCAGTCTGGGTACCATGCAGCTACTGAAATGTGTGATGAAGACCTTTCAGGTCATTGAACAACTGCTTGTGCTTAAACTCCTGCCATGGGAAATGATCTGGCAAGAATTACAACAGACTTTTGTAATTACATACTTTGGTACCCTGTTTAGGCACTGCAGAATGGATAAAACCAGCTGGTTAAATGCTTGTTTTGGCCTGGTCCCATGATAATCTTTTAGATGTAGGTTTATTCTTCGTTTGAGGGGGTTTGACACAGGCATTTCCTTTCCCACTGTTGGGCTGACAGAGCCCTTACATGCCATCGGTTCCCTTTGACTCAGATGGAAAAACGCCACCAAGTGACAAAATACCATCCCCATCCCCAGCTCCCTGATTTACCCCACATCTCTCTTCCAGCTATTGTCCTTGCCCAATAACATTCCCTGGTGGAGAGACGCAGCCTTCATGCTTCTGCATCACAGATGAATGGCAAAACAAGAAACTACAGAGATAGTCTCTCCATTGCCAACCAAATGCTGCACATGAATGAAACACTGAAACACACTGAAACCACTCAGTGGAGAGGTACTGAGAACAGATGCTGGCCTGAAAGGCCCCTTGCATGGGGTAGAAGAACAATGCAAGACAGAGACCAGGATCAGAGACCATTATATCCAGTGTGAATGCCTGATATATCTGCCTTCTATGAATTCTCTGTTCTTCAGCCTACTATGCAGCCCTTGAGCCAGTGAAAATTTCTGGGTGAATATTTTGTTGGAACTGGCAGGTTCCAAGAAAAATGCCTGCTTTTTGAAAAACTATGTGGATTAGGACTTCAGGGACAAGTAGAAGTGGATTCTCTATTTAGTCCTGATGCCGTGCAAGACTCCAGTTACATGACTGGTAAGAAATGACATTAAGGCAGGTCCGAAATGTGGAAGTACATTGCAAGAAAATGAAATAAAAATATAAAGACACAGGCACAGAAGATAATTCTGGTATATGCAAGAAAATTAAATGCAGAAACAGCAGCTGTTTTGAAACTCAAGTTTGAGAACTCAACACCTTGCTTAATTCTGCTGCCTGTAAATTAAGTGTCAGGGTTACTCAGCTATCCATTCAAAGATGATGTTTTGTAAATATTACGTCTATGGCTGCCCTGGGTTTATTATCATGAGAGCTAATAAAATCGACTAGCAGTCAGAGCTTAGCCTGTTTGAGCTATTGCCCATTAGAGCCTTCATATCTTATGTCTTTGTCTTTTATCTTGGGCTTGCCCTGACATTAAGTATATTTCAGAAGTAAGGATAGTTGAAAGCAAAAAAAACCCAAAATCTTTTAAAATGATGATTTTCATCTCTCTAAGTTTGAATCTGGAGACAACGGCTTTATTGAACACATATCTTTGTTTCATGGGCATCTGCGCTGCGTAAAACTAGGAGTGGCTGATGTCCACCTTGGCTTCCCTTAGTGCAGTCTCATAGGGGGAATTCTTACTATTGCTGAAGACCAGAGAATTGTAGGAATTTCTCCTAAACTAGATTGAGACCTGCCAAAAGTGAGCTGTACTGGGCAAAAAATTTCAAAAGGGAGAGAGGGCAGCTAGGGAATGACAATGAGGTACACCTGTATTATGGAACCTATCATAACCTAGATTATGCATTAGGTGTATTATATTATTCCAAGGTTAGCCAGAGTGCTGCTCTTGACAGTGGAAAATACAGGGAGTTTTTAAAATACCACACAACTTCCAGTTTCACAATAGCTACCATTGCAACTAGAGTCTTTGCCAGAAACCCAGTCAGTAGCTACAGGAATTCACCTGGTCCCCAAGTGTGATTTCTTGTCTGATTCCTTCTCTCACATTTTTATCGTTTTATTGCTTGTTTTCTTCTGCTTGGTAAAGTGAAGTGGGATCCAAAGGGAGCATGGGGATCCCTGGCAAAGGATCCCTGGCAAGGAATCCAAGGCAAAGCTGGATCACTCCAAAGAGATGCACAGATACTGGAGTACTGCAAGATATGCATAATTATTCAGGAAGGAGAAAGTAATCCCTCCACTGCTTCTTTGAGCTTCAGTAAATCTGACAGTATCAGCTGTGAGGCGTCCTTACATGATGACTACCTAGTAGCAATGCTTTAAAGACATGAACACTTTTCATAAAACTTGGATGTCATTCCATTAACAAGGTGATGACAAATCACACTGGCCCCTTCCACACACATGCACAAACACCTACACACGCACAGAGTTGGCTTTCTTCTGTGGACCCCTTGCTAGCTTGTATGAAAACCTCCAGAAAGCCAAGCACTGGGGGAAAAAGATGGACGGTGCTGCCAGCACATCCAGAACCAGCAGCTTTATCCATGCCAAGGAATGGTCCCTGTCCCAGCTATCACCGTTAATAAGTCTCTGGCTACTGCTGCCAAAGGGAAAAAAAGAGCAGCCTGTTACTATACCTATCTCTACTACTTACTCAGCCTTTGGCTTAGACATTGCTCTCTCTCACCTTCTTTCCAATGGGCACTTGGAGAAGTTGGACGTGCTGCTCACCATTTGTATGTAAGCACTGGATATGTGAACAGGCAGAAAGGTCTTTTTGTCTGTCCTGCTACCTGGTCCACTAAAGTCATGTCAGTGTGATGCAGGATTTAGACCACTGCACAGATGTCAGCCAAGTGCCACAGTATTTCACAGTTTTCCACATAGATGCCTCCTGAGGGATACACTTACGTTTTGGAATTGAGTGCTCTGTCTTTCAGTGTTTTGGATTTTTTTTGGCTTTTGTGTGTGCATGGTTCATTCACTGAACTGAAAAATCAATAACTCATAAGTTTCTAATTAGATGTAGAAAGGTACCCCCATGCCTAACATCTTGAAAAACGTGTGTGGAGATAAGATCCTGAATCCAAAACCATGGGCATGACTCAGAAGTTTAATTTTATCTACCTCTTTTTGACAAGTCTGCCTGAAGACTTTTCTTGGACCTGAATTAAACCACTTTTATTGCTCTGATGGATTTGTTCTTCATATTAACCGTTCTGAAAAGAAAAAAAAAAAGATAATCCCTGTGACTAAACCACATCCCAGAATAGTGCTCGTAAGAGTAATGATATCACTGCTTTCCTGACTCATCCCAGATAAATGGGCTGCTGGAGAGAAGAGTTTGTGCTGCACTCCAACCAGTTAAGCATCATTTGTAGTGATTCAGACTTCAGATAATTAGCTTGGTGTAATTATTTCAGGAATCCCCACACTGGGACTATTAAAGATGACAAGTTAATGACATGATCCTGACAGGCAGGATCACCATAAGCTGCAATCCTCCAACAGCATATGTAACTCTGCCTTAAGGAAGCTCAGCTACAGAGCACCCAGCACCAGGCTGGGACGGAAGCACCCCACAGGCTCTATCTGTTATCCTGCCCTGGAATAACTAATTTTTGAGCATTTGCCTGGGTCAATCTGGAAAAGAAGAATTTAAAAACATTTTCACCAGGCCAATACTCTCACTTGTAGCAGGGCTCAAGACATGGGGATCTCAGTGTTCAGTCTAATGACCCACCAAGAATCCTTAACGAGAGTTCTTAAATACATTTCTGAGCATCCTCAATGTAATATGAAGATTAGACTGAGGAAGAAGATCTGTGTGTTCTCCACTGTCATACTGCTCGCACCTCATGATCAACAACTGTTTCAAGACAGATCAAGCCTCCAAAGGGTCACTATTTTTTTAATACGGTGTGAGATCAAGAGTCACCTTTGAAAATTCTTTGAACTTTGAAATCCTACATATTCTGCCTAAATTTAAGGGAAAAAACATCTTTCACCTTGCTTTCTCTGAGTTTATTCATAGAAAACATCAGAGAAATAATTCTTATATTCTTCCAAGAACCAGAAAAATATCAAAAAAGCATCTGAGCTGCAAAGAAAATACAGCCGTTGAAGGTTAAGTTCCCAGGCTGTAGAGGAATTCTGAAAATTTATCAGCTAGCATTAAGCTGATGTTTTTCAGGCATATCAGTATTTTCTGAATGGAAATGCTATGCAGTGCTAAATGGTGATTTACTTTTTTTCCCTTGTGATTGATGTTTTCTGTTTACTAGACTGTCATGGAAACAGAGCATCTGTGATTCTGAGGACAGCTAACCGTTGCTGTGTGCTATCCTATTAGAGGGAATCCTGCAAACCAGAATTCAGATGAGCTTTGGGGAGAGACGGGGAATTGTATCCTCCATAGGCTTTGGGCTAGCAAGGTTTTTTGTGTTGATTTAAAGAATGATACTACAGATATATGAGAAATATAAAGGAATGGGCTCTGTGTAAGATTAGAACGATAAAATCTTATCTCCCCCAAGTGATTAGAGAAAGCAGTCAACGGGTGTTTGTGTTGCACAAAGACAGAAAGACAATAAACAGAAACATCTGTAATATGCATTTAGAGAGGAGAGGTTAAAGGTCCCTCAGATAACATATTAAGAGAGATTTTTTTGTACAGTCAGAGTCAAATGGAAGGTACAATTTTCAAGCAGGAGGTAGTCTCATCTTATGAAAGATTAGAAGGTCAGCTTTCTGCAAAAAATGGGGAAATTTTCCAATTTTTTGTTGAGGATAAAATACTGCATTTTTTCATGATGTAGCTGAACACAAGTTTTCTTAAGTGGGATACCTCTGAGGAACACTTGGTGATACAACTGCTCCGAATAAGCTATTTTCCTCAGTTCATGTATGGCTCAGTTCACTCTCGTGACAGGTGCAGAAGTCGTTGCGGACAAGAGTTTCTGCAATATGCTTAGTTATATCACCAATATCCGCTCACTGACACCTGAAGCAGGATTAACAGGGGGCTGAGGGGCAAAGCAAGTGCATGGAGAAATACCTTTCTAGCTGTTGAGGGTGAGGGGATAATAATAAATATCTTAGCACTCTTCAAGGAAAAAGGCACTGAGTTTCTGTAAGGTTGGTTCAGTGATGTGGCAGAAGAATAGCTGAGGTACCTGCTTAACTCCTACAGGTATTTTGTAGGGGAACATCTGATTTTCTGCCTCACTCTGCATTGAGACCCAGTACCAGTCCATCCAGACAGCTTTTAGAGAAAGAAAATTCACTGTCTAACCAAGCAGACCTTTGACCCTCCAAGGAATAAGAGCTTCCCCGTTTCTTGTTTTCACAAGAAAAAAAACATCTGTCCCTGGATGGTGGCCTCTTAAAGGGTGTGGTTCTGGGTTCAGACTGTGGACAAAGGCCCAGAGCCTAAATATTCATATAGACCTGTTCTTGATATCTTGTAGAGTCTTTAGGAATCAGCTTCAGAAAGTAACTGAAGTTTTATCAAGAGGAGAGAGGGTTATTTAATATGTTTTTTCCAGACTGACTTTTATCCTGGACATTTTTTGTGAACTTTCCACAGACAGTTCTTGGAGAGAAGACAAAATATCTGACTATAAATATTCATCAGTCTGTTATCAGTTTAGTATGCTTACAATCTTCATGGGGTACTTAGAGGAGGGCAGCTACTGTGTTGGAGTGTTTTTAAAAAGGACAATTTTGAAGCTCAGGAACATGAAAAATGCCATGACATTTCTGTGGTTAAATAACTAATCTGGAGGGGGTTTGTTTTTGTTTTTCTGCTCAGATATATAAAGTGAAATATTCCTAAATGAACTTTTCACTATAAATTGTTTACCAAAACCTGTTAAAAAATAAAGACAATTATGTGTTTGAGTACTTTGTAATCTCTGGGTGGAGGAAAAAGTTCGAAGAAACTAATTTCATTAACTTTTATAAATTATTCCTTCTTCTCTTGCCAATGGACTGCTTCTCCATTAGCAGTTTTTAGGCCAAATCCTCATACTATGACACAAGACTATAAGGAAGAGATTCTTCAGACAAAAGTATATTTCTTGGAGAAACTTCAGGAGGCAACCTTCTAAAATAGAAGACAGAATAAGAAAAAACAGACATGATGTAGCTTGTAATACTACAGAAACTGTTCTTCAGGCGAGGTAGGATAAGCCTGCAAATAAGAACAGATTGAAATTCATTTTCCTGCTACTTATATTTTCCCCTGCCCCTGCTTTATGCCCTGTTTTATCCATTCATTATTTCATTTTTTTGCTTTCTTAATAGTCTGTCAGTGTAGTTACTAACATTTCCAGTCCTTTGGATATGTAGGAGGTTCAGAGAAAGCTGAATTGAGCTTGAACTTTGTCTAGCTTCTTTCAGAGCCAAGAGGTTCCAAAGCTGTGTTGGGCACTGGTAATGCAGTGATTGCATCAGTCAGTGCCCTTCAGCGTGCCTTCCTAGTAAGTCTCCGTGCATCCTGGCCCTAAGATGCTTATTCATTGAGGGAAAAACATTATCATCCTAGGCTGGAAATTTGGGTTTCACTCTTATGCTTGTTTTTTTTCTAAAAATGGCCACCATATCAAGTTTACCTTTAGGTTATTTTTCCTCATGGTATTTTTCATAACCTTATATAAAGTACAAATTTTGGACCATACATTTTAAAAAAAAATTACTTCTGATTCACACTTATGGCGTAGTGGTGTTTTAAACAGTGTAGGGAAAAAAATTTGTGCAAATGAGTTGTATCACCCTGGGGCAAAAAACCAAAACAAACCAAAACTTTTTAAGAAGCAGTCTCATCATTCCTTTCATTCTCAACTGCTTTTTTACCTCACTAAAGCTGCTCAGGCTATTGAAGAAAAGTATGACTTTTGGATATCAAATCCAAATTATTACCAAAGGGAAAATAACAAAAAAAAAGAGCAGGAAAAAAAAAAATCTAAAAAAACCCCCTTAGGCACAGAGTTTATTTTGTTTTATTTAAAACATATATGATAAAGTGACAGAGACAGCAGTGCCTGATTGGTCCTGACATGAAGCTCCCAGCTGCACAAAACATTTTAGTAGATTGACTGGCTCCTTCTGATTAGATCTGACAGATTATTAGAATAGTATTATTTGATGGACCGTGAGAGTAGGAACTGACATAAAGTTTCACAGTAAAGGACATTACTATCTATTGCATGATGCTTGATTTTATTTGTAATTTTTTCTCTTTTCTATGCATCTTCTTTTTTCCTTCCTTTTTTTTTTTTCTTGTTTTGTTTTGTTTCCCTGATCCACCTTGAGGATTTGCAATCTAACTTGTGTATGCTTAGTGTATGTAGCAAGCTGGCAGGTGACAAGGTAACATCTTGGTCATGAGTATCACTATGAGATGCAGAGGGATGCTGAACAATGTCATCCCATTTTCTGTGGTCCACTTATCGGATTCATTTTATATCTACTGCAAAAAGCAAAGTTATCTGAAAGACAAAAGGAAATGAATAAGAATCGCAACAGAGACGTATTTTATTGTGTATGAGAGCCCTGGGAGGCATGACAGGTATTAAGCTTCCATTTCTACTCTGTGATAAAATAAGTAAATAGATGCACTGAGGCTTTAAAACAAATCATACATTTTTAAAGACATGAGAAAGCGTCAAGAGAAGCAGTGTGAGTGTATCCTTTATGCTGTAAGCAGTCTTTTTTTATGTATCCAACACGTAACACAACTGCCATGGCAATTAAGGGAATGATAGCTATGTGGAATGATGATAGTGATACAGGACAACTAGGAAGCCTGCTGTAACAGTGCACCTTTCATGCTGCTTAACCTACATCCCCTGCAGTCTGCTTACTGATTTTTCCTCCCAGCATTTATTTTTACAATGCCAACCTCCAAGTTTGTTCAAACTGTCATCCCTTCCTATAGCCCGGGCTGGCAGTGATCATTACCGTAAAAGTTGCTTAACGCTTTTTATTATAACCCTTCTTTAACCAAAACTGAACTGCTGAATGGAAACAAAGTACTTTTCTGCGTATCAATGAGTCAAGCATCATGTAGAAAGAAATTGGATATTATCAGGCAGCGAAGGTTATACCATAAAACACAGGAACGAATGGATCAGATTAAGACAACCTGAATTACATTTTGAGTAGTGAGTTTGCCACTTCAATGAAGCTCTTTTGATGTACTTTTACATACTGCATTTGTACGTGTAGGACGGTACAATGTGCATATTTAAATTACTATCTTATTTCATAACTAGAGTAAAGGAAAAGTTCAATCATTGTAGAGAAATGCTTCCTATCTTTTTAAAGACTGTTTAGCACTTGACTTTGGCTTTGCTGTTCCTCAAGTGTAACTGTGGTTGCAAAAATATGAGAATCACAAAGAAAATGCAAGTGGCATGCAGATTCTGTGATCTGAGTTATTCATGCATAGCAGCCCCACTTATTGATAGTAAGCTAACTTGAATGTGAGGCAAGGGATGGATTAGATGACCTCCCTAACCAAGTTTCTTTTATTTTAAAAACTCACTCTATCAAAGTCTGTATTGTGCACCACAGGACTGTATGTTTTACATGCAAATTTTTTGCCTCTAGGCTTTCTATGGCTCAGTCTAACTCACTGCCAAGCTGTAGGTCTTCTCCCATTTTTAGCAGACCTGGGCTCTTTAAAGAAGAGCTTCAGCTGAGAAGAGCTCCTGAGTTAGGTGTAACACAGTAGGTCCTTGAGAAAACCTCTCACTGCATTTCATTTCACTGCAAGTGTTGGGCATTGTTCTCTCTTTTTAAAACAGGAGGTCCTATTCCCCTTCTCTGAATTAAATGAGCACTGATGTATGTTTTGGAAAACCAAACCACTAACATAATAACTGATGATTAGTGGTTACGTATAAACTAGCTCCCCATTCAAGAAGCAAACTTTCATAGGACAGAAGTATCTGCCATCAGAAGACAGGTATAAATAAGATCTTTACAAATGTTACTTCCTTTGTGGCTTCATTCCTGTCATCTCACATTAGCAATGACACTGTTTAGTGGCTAATTAGACCATCCACTCACACAATCTTTTACCATTAGAGCTACAACACCTTGAGTTATTGAATCTCCTTCAAAGAAAGACTGTGGAATCAAGAGCTGTCACAGCCCAGAGCAATGCAGATTTACCTGTGTAGTCTGGTCCCACAGGAGCTGATTTAATGTCTACTAAAGCCAGCGGAAAGGTTTTTAGTCACCTAAGGAGGCAACGGTTCAGGCCTTTAATTTGTGTATCAGTCTTTTCCACAGCTAGATGCATTTCAATGACAAACCATCACACACAGTTAATGCCCTGATTTCTCTTTGTCCGAGGAAATCTGCAGTAGCTCTTGTGGTAAAGCACGAAAGCGAGCAACATCCTGGGCATTGTTGTGAAGGGAATCCAGACATGGGACATCGAAGGACCTTACATTTTTCAGCAAATGTTGAGACTTTTAATCTCTGACACTCTAATCCTGTGTATTTTTTTTTAATTACTGTGCTAAAAAAACAAAATAACTTTTTGTTTGAAAATAAAGTTTTCTACCATCTCGGCTACACAGGCTGGTTCCTCCCAGGACAGCTCTCTCTACTTCAGATTGCAGTGGTATTCATGATAGGTTCAATTTCGCTACATCCAGTCCCAACTGGGGAGGATCAGTGAAGGCAGAATCTCTTTCATCACTGAAAATTAGTGGTACATGAAAGAGAAGAAACCATAAAATGAAGGTAAAAGACAAAAATATAAGCAGTGATGAAGAAGGCACCTTCATGAGCGAGAGTATTAGCCTAATGCTATTTTTAGTTTGATTTCTGGGTGTTGGGTCTGTAGGGACAAATTGTCAGAGCACTCGTTTAAATAAAAGCAGTGTGTGGCAGGTCTGGGGGTCCATGCCCTGCAGTGCCCAGAGCTCTTGGCAGTTTTTGGTCAAGCCCTCAGCACCCAACCACTCCTTCAAACATGTTGAGGGCAGTGGCACAAGAAGAAGGGATTTTCCTACACCACCATGAGGAGACATGCTGCTGCCTCCTCTCTCGATGCCCATCCTTCCAGATTTGGCTGCTGCAGTGCAATGCTTGTTTCCTCCCTCTGTATCAAAAGTGAGGTGAGTCAGGTATGGGAGAGGAGCAACAAAGTGATGTAAATGTGTGTGAGTGTGTCTGGGGGCATCAACACAATCTGCTGTCCATTGCTTCAGTTCCTCAGCTGGGCACGGCTGCTGGCATCTGAGAGCTCTGCAAGGTCCATGGGTGATTCAGAGATGGTGGAAAACCCTCAAATTACTGCATGTACTCAGCCGTTCTGGGTTGCTATCATTGAATATTAGTGCATGTCAAGCAGAGGCAGTGTGGTAAAGAAAAGAATGAGAACAAAGTGGGAAGTCATGAGCTCTGATTTTAAAGATATGGAAAGTTACTCTATGTTAATATCCCCATCAGCATAATAACATATTGGCTCAGTGATCCACCATGATGTTGCAGTGATTAGTTAATATCTGTGCAGCTCTTTGAATTTGCAAGTCCTTATTCATCTCTCTGTTCCACCAGTTTTATGAGTTGGTGCTAAGAATCACTGCTAAGCGCTATAAAAGTGATAGATATCAGTATAAAAGCATCAAGATTCTTCCTGCAATCACTCACAGAGGATGAATAACTACAAAAATTTTAGTATCAAAATAGTTAATAGAGTGGTTAAATTATTCAGAGACACTGGCAATGATGTTCTCCTGTTAATTAATAAGAGATATCTAGGGACTTCCAATTGTCTTCCTGAGTAAGCTCCACTTTCAGCTGATGCTAAAAGCTTGTTACAGAATGGCTGGTCTTTTGAAATGTTTCGTTAAAATATTTCAATTTTCATAGATCATATATATTTATCCTATGAGAGAAAAAGAGAAATGTATTTTTCTGCCTTTTTTTTTAAGAAAAAAGCCATATGGCTGAGGCAAATTCCCATATTTTTCAACGTAAATCAGCTGTCACCACTCTTTATGACCCCAACCTTCAAATCCTTGAGGTGCTTCTGCAGTTCAGACCTAGATGATTTCTACAGGATCTAATGTGATGCTTGGCAGGTCCATGACTGCAGGGTACAGAAGACCTGGTGGTTGTGGAAGACACTCTTGGCCAAGAGCAGAGCACTACTGTCTCTGTGGGTCTGTTGTAGGTTTGGCCCCTGTGGTTCCTATTAGCTGTTAAAAAGGAGACCAAAAAGCAAGCAGATGTGTCCATGTCACTGTCTGTCCTGGTGGCTTCTGAAGAGAATCGAGGAAGGAATGCACTTCGAGCCTGCAGCATTTATTTTCTTCAGGCTTAATGAAGCCCACTGCAACCAGCAGAAAACACTTCATTTTATTAACAGACCTGGCCTCTGGCATTTACTCCTCCGGTAAATCTGCCCAGGGTGATGTGCAGGGACATAAATGGAGAAAATTGTACTGCTTCTAGCAATGACCAGTTCTCTAGACAAAGAACTTTGTTTTGGCTCCTACTTCTGCCATTTTGGCACACAGTTACAGGAAACATGGAGAAGAATATGGGGAAAAAGACAGGTTTCTGATGCCAGCCTATACACAACAACAATGAAACAACTTGTCAGGAGATGACCATGAAAAGACCTCACTAACACCAATCACCACTGAGAAGGTATGTTTATGTTCTCCATTTCCTTTTACATCTAAGAAGGAGATGTGATAAAAATAAACTACTTCATGGGATCGCTTTGTGCACTACAAGCTCAGCTTTTGATATGTTTTATTTCTTTATTGGGAAATAATAACACAGTTATTGATTAATGTGAATTCTTGCAAAGTAATACTTTTAAAAAGAGAGAAAGCTTGTATGTATTTTAAACCGCCATGGAAATGAACGCATTAAAAATATTTTCCCTTTATTTTAAGAGAATCTATGGTAAAGGATGTAATACATTACCCTGCAACTCTGCAAGTCATTTTCAACACACCACCTACACTAAATGTATTAATAACTTCCCTAAGGTGAGTGTCATGCGGAGCAGAGATGAATGTTATTGATTTTTTCAATTTTTAAGGTTTTCTAGTGCAATTGGCTGAAATGTTTGCTTCTTATTTTCATGCTGTTAATTTTGCATGTTTTTTACTGTCAATATGTACCAGGTTAAGATTCCAAAACACTTGTAAGAACCAATATTGAATCTTCAAATAATACATGTTTTATTTTTAAATTAAATTTGGATTGTCTTATTTTGCTAGAGGTATCCCCCAAAACAACAGAGTTACAAAAAATGTGTCTATAACATCAGTTAAACATTAACAATGTTGAATACTGAATATTTTAATAATTTAATCTTCTCAATAATTAAAATATATTGTTTTGTTTGCACTTTGAATTAAATAGAAAAATCACTGCTCATTTCCATATTAACTAGCTAACTAATGAATATGAATTTCGAGTGCAGCAAAACTACTTGTCCTCATGATCCCATGGGTCATAAAAAGAGAATTAGAAACTATCTTTTAATCTGTTCACTGTTCTATGAACAAATTCCCCTAGCTGGCCTTCTCACGATAACTTTCTCGCTAGGAGAAGCTCCCTTTCTGACTGGCATGACTTGTTAGCCTTCTTGGAATGACAGTGAAGAATTATTTTCCTTCTCTCTCTGTGTGTTCTGCTTTGGAAGTGACCTGGTCCTTCACTTAATTCACTGCTGCCTCAATTAATCCAGCCTTCTGGAAATCTTGAACTCCATTACTGGCTCTTATCCACTCCTTAACCATCACACTGTTGACCAGAGGCTCACTTAAGTGTAGAAGATATAATTTCCATATAAATTAACCTACAGTGTGTTAGTGGCACTTTTGATAGTCTAGTAATGTTTAATATGAGTTAAAAAATTGTTATGTCCTGATAACACGATTTCTTGCCAGGAGGAAAAGAAATAAAAGCTTTTGGATTGCCTTGCTATCTTGGACGCTGCCACAATTACCACAACATGAAAAACAGCAGGAAAAATACTAGCTTAATAGCACAAATGAAGGTTTTCCTATTATGGTCTATACATTGCAAGTGAGGTAGTATTCTTTTCAGGAACTTGAAACATTTGAACTTAGCACGATAGCACGTGCAAGTTCAATCATGCATGGAAGAACAAGCAAAATATATGTAAAAGTGGAATATCCCTGTGAAAAATGCTCCAGTGGCTCACAAGGTTAACAATGCCTATGTAATAGAGAGAGGTTACCAGGCATTTGAGACTCCAAGACTTATTCCGCTTCCACTGACTGCATGGGGCATCGGCCACCAGCCTAACCAGCTTTGCAAGCCCATTCTCAAGCGTTCCCAGAATTTGTCAGCTGAAGACAGAAGTGTCAAAGTTGCTCAGCTGCAGCTTAGCACAGGTTTTGAAGTAATACTTCTTGCTAGGAAATTTCTCATAAGATTAAAAATCAGGCTGATAAAGAAAAGCACGCAGACTGGAAGTATGCATGCAAGTTTGCCAAACCAGGTTCCTTTGCCACAGTTTGAAATGTTGTCAGGCTTCTCTTAGGCACTTTTTCTCCCGGATCAGATAAACTGAATACATAGATACTCTCAGACAAGTCTGCAGCAGCTGAAGTCCATTTGCTTTGTCCGATGAACCTCTCTGAACATTTCTGCAATAAGGCTTTCCAGTTGCCCTTGCCAAAATTCCCTCCTCTCCACACTACTCTGGGATGACACATGGTATCTACTGCTGCTCTTCGCCAGCTTCAGTTGCATTGCAGCTGGTAGCTGCAGTGTGGTGATATTATTAGTATAATAAATTTTAGAATTACATGATGAAGTGCTTTAATTTCCACCTTTGATCACCTTCTCTCAACCCTGCCCACTGACCCACCTTTACCCTCTAGCATTTGAAACCTCTTAATGACTTCAAAGAGCTGCAGAAAAAGGTTTCTTTTTTTCCCTCATAGCATGTTGCCCCCTTAGATTAGAGGGCTTATTGCAGCCTTACCTCTTTCTGTGTCATTTGGAAAAATGTGTAAACAGATTCTTAATCCCCCTCACTGGGAAGGTCAAAATGGTTAACATCACAGCAGACAAACTAAACTGTTACAATCAGACTCTCCTAAATCATCCAAATTTGAGACCACTTTCTCCTGAATATTCAAAGCGAATTTATCTCCAAAAGATTAGCTTCCTTGACCCTCTGAGGCCTTTTCTGCATCCACTGTGCAGAGCTCTAGCATGTCATGTCAGCTTTAAAGATTATGTAAGTATAATTCACACCCACCTGATGCTGCCACAGTGATGAAAATGGACCTGTGTGTAAATTAAAACAATGTCCCTTAGCTTCAGGTGTTTTGGCACTAGAATTGCTTAAATCAATATTTGGACACCTTTTTTAAAATTACATGTCTTATTAATGATAAAGAAATGCGGTGTGTGTTTCAATTCTAACTGGATGGCACTATTTTTCTAGATGTGTCTCCCAAACCAGAGTCACAAAAAATGAATACACACTCTCAGTTTTGGTATTTCAGTGTCTCAGCACCATTTATTCTCTGTTGTATAATATGTAGTCTTCACTTATAAACACAAATATTCCCTTGATTTAAGAGGGTTGCAGCTGAATGGTTGAGGTATAACAACTTGATGGAAGTATTTTTTTGGGGAGTACCCTCCATTAGACATGGCAGGTCTGATCCTTTGAAACATCTAGCTGGATTTGCAAAGGTGGTGAATACCCACAAGTCTATCTGAACAGTCTACACAGACCCTCTGTAAAAATCAAGCAATTAGTAGACATTTTACAATTCAGAAGCTCCAAAAAAATTGGCTGGTACTGTATGCGCGTACAGTTACAAAGAGAAACCCCAAGAGCAGAACTGGTGTTTGACTATGACAATTAAAAAGCTGAAGTTAAATTTCACCGTGCACCTTGCTGAACTTTATTTTGCAAAAACTATTCTCTGTGAGGGCCTATTTTTGAATTCTTGCCAATGTGATCTGAAAATAACCAGAATTGTTGACTTTCAGAGCAAGTTGCAATTCTCTTCCATTCTCATGGGTGTTTGAGGTGGAGAGATACAGTGACTGCTGCTCATATTCATCTTTAGCCATGGCTGTAGGTACGAGAAAAGATGTAGCTCTTGATATGTTTCTATGTTGTGTCAATAAATATATTTTTAAACCATACCACTGGTACTTTTTTATTACTTTTTTGTAGTGCTATATGTCAAAACCAATAATGAACAGCTTGTGGCTTGGACTATTTATCCACAGAAAAGAGTAAAAGCCATCAAGCCTTGTGTGAGTTATCCGGACATGGGATCTGGAAATGAGGGATGGTTTCTGCTCATGTCTTTGTCCCTGCCTTCACCCCAGTAGCCAGGCAGACTGAGGGAGTAAACAAATTTACCTTTCCTCAGCAAGAGTAGCAGGGCAACCCAGAAGAGTGTTGTTTTCCTCTTCTTCTATCAGGACAGTGTTAATTACCACACTGAGGAATAAAAGGAAATTATGGATGTTATCTGCTCTGATGCCTGTAAAGGCACCCCAGAGAGAGGGTCAGGCTTGTGTCTACGTGTACAATGTAGCCTGATAAATATCAGACAAGAACCCTCAGAGATAGACACCAAGGGGAGGATGCCTATGGAATTATATATAATCTGGTACATTTAGATGGGGAAAATATTTTCAAAGGAATATACTGGAGTCAGGGGCTAAGTTCTGACTTACATGCACAGTTTCAGTGAATTTGAAGACAGTCGCGTGTCCCTGAATTTCCTGAGGGTTCAGCCTGGACATATTCCAAGTGATAACTGGTTGTTAAAGGAGGAGGACAGCACTAGGCTGATTGTTCTTTTTGTCACTATTATCCAGCCCCCAAAAGTCTCTGGGATACACAGATAAGGAGCTGGTATGAACGAGTCGCTGAAGGAAAATTACAAGTCAAAGAAGAAATTACTTTTCAGAATTGTTGATTTCCTTTTTGACTACACCGTGGTGTGCCACGTGCATGGAAGACGCTGTTAATTTAGCAATACCAATGTTTGCTTTGCAAAGAGTCCGTGTGGCTTCCCATGTGCAACTGAGCCTCCTCAACTGCCCTTTGTTAAGCTTCGGTTTTGTTCTCTACTGCAGGCAGGCTCTCTGCCTCCACAATAACACAGCACTGCAGAGTCAGGATTAAATACTGACTTTTGATGGATTAAAAGCAAATATATGGATGACACATCTTATAGCACCCTTTGTAAACAGCCAGGAAAGTCCTGCAGAAGGCATGCTCTGTTGGGGGGAGGACTGCTGTTTAACACGGAAACTTGCTCCAAGCAGTCACGCACCTCAATGAGCACAGCAAAGGTGCAATCCATGTGTGTGAGATGGGTGATACAATTTGCTCATGCCTGGATGTAAACCTACCATCTGTTGGACAGAAAGGCTGTGTTGCTGCCTCATTACAGTGTTACCATGAGGAGACAGTTTAGCTGCTTTGCCACTTGCTGTTACTGTTCAATTAAAGTCTCTGACTCCAGGCCTATCCTGTCATTATTTATACATAGCTCCATCTCTTGTCTCCCAGCTAATCCAAACTATTGAAATGGTGAAGACATAGCACTGCTGGCAATAATTATCTCTGCTTTGTTTTTTGTTGGGTTTTGTTTTGTTTTGTTTTCCCCTCAGGGTCGTCGGTTTAACTTTATTGTTTTGTAATAAAATTGAGTTTTAAAGAAATTGCAGGACCCCTGCATTGCTGGATAATTGTATCTTCCTCAAATTAATAACCAGCTCCAGAGAGTAAAATTAGGAATGAGAAATGTGGCAAAAGAAATATGCCTAAGTGTGCAGTTTTTCATTAAATAACTGAGAAGAAATAGGCAACATAATTATTACAAATCCACTGGAGTCCTGGTTGAGTCTACTTTATTTTCTACTTTGCAGCCACCACCACTAGGAAGCATTCATTGCCTGTGCTGTGGGACTAGGAGATGTATGGCACCATTCTCCTTGGTGAGCTAGTCTTTTCTATTCAAAGCTGCTGTAGGATTTCTTTTCAATTGGATAATTTATACACTGCATTACAAGCTTGGCATTGGCCTAATTCAGCTGTCATTTTAGGGGTGTGATGGGCACGAGGAAGGAAACTCTGAATAATCTGTAGGCTGTTACCTACTCACTGCACATGTAGACATGAGGCACTGACGAGAAACAGGAAAATGATCTTTTAAATCTGTATGTAGGTATATTGTCCTTATTGTCAGGAGGATTTGTTTTGATCATATGTACACCCTATTGTAGTCTGGTTTGGTTAGTTGTTGATTTTGTGGTTTCCATCCACAGCATCCCCAATAATTGAGATTTACTCAGACAAACTCACATGAGAAATATCTGTGAAGCCTACCTGCTCAGATGCAGATGGAGAATGAAATTCATTCCTGGGCACGGTTCAAACTTTCTGCATCTCACTTCAGCTCTGCTTTTGACACCTACCTGACCACAGCACTTTCTCCCCCCATGCTTAAAACCTCCAGAACACCAGCAGCAGGAGTGATATCACAAGGGTGATAGGAAATCACAGGATGCCTGTTTCTGGACTGGCTGCAGACACCTGCCTTGGGTTTACAACTGGGATGGGCATCCTCGCAGAATGACAGAACAGCTTTTGGATCCTTCCACCTGCTGCCTAAAGGCTGGCTGTGGGAGGGGGATTAAAGAGCGAAAAGATCTGGCTTCCCTTCTGAGGTCTGCTGGCCACAGCAGTTGCACCATGTAATATTTCAAAAGTTTCCCAGATTTAGACTCAATTGCAATGGATGTTATGCCAATGGATGAAATAGGAAACCTATTGACACTTGACTTATAGTTTAGCTTCTGATTCTCACTTAAATAGCAATTACTATTATTTTCTCCTATGAAATATGATTTTCTGTGGGCGATGTTAACCCAAACACTTTAATATATCTTCCTATGCTTTGGTCATATTTCTTTTTGGAATTTTATCTAAAAGTCAACGAACTTGGAGGACATACCTTAATGGAGCAAATTAGAATTCTCCTAGGATAGCTTTATTGTCATTATTGTTATTGTTAACTATTTTAGTGCTATATTCTCATTAATGTCACATGAATTTAAATTGTACTGTTATATATTATGTCTTGAACATCAAATAAAGGGAATGAGTTATTGAAACAGAATGCTTATTTCTGTTATTTGAATTATAAGCCATCTTGTAACCAAAATGCTTTGCAACCGGGCTATCTAGACTTGGACCCTTTTGATCTTTTTGAAGTGTTCATTTCAGAACTTAGCATGAGGTGCACATATAGTTTGTTCAGCCAGGCTGAGTTATTTGGGCCTGTCTGCACAAGGGAACAAAGTTGGAGTTGTCCTGTGCTTGTTTTAGGGATGACCTGGCATCATGATGTACTCAAACCATCTAGCCAAGACTGAAGAAATTGAGTATATTGAACAGCTCTACTAGCTCTCATTTTCTCTTCTGAGCTGATTGACGGAAGAAAGAAAGGAGACACAATCACTGAAATTTAATGGGATTTCCCACTGACTGGGAGCTGTTTTGTAGCTGAAAACATATTTTCTTTTACTGTGTTTATCTTTTCCCTGATATAGGTGAAAAATTAAATGAGGATGTTTTGTAGCTTAAAATATATTTTTTGTTGCTGTGCTTATCTTTTCCCTGATATAGGTGAAAAATTAAATGAGGATGAATTGTTTTGGTATCAGTTTTAAATTCATATGGTTCTTATCTCTGTGTTTCTCAGCAATTTCCACAGATGAAAACCGATCAGCCTACATGAAATTTAACAAGAACAAATGCTGGATTCTGCACCTGGGATGGAGTAATGCCAGACAAAAGTATAAATCAGGAGAGGAGAGGCTAGAGAGCAGCCCTAAAGAAAAGGATCTGGGGATTCCAGTTGATGATAAGTTTAATATGAGTTAGCAGTATGTCATGGCAGCCAAGAGGGCAAAAACGCATCCTGGGGTGTCAGACTGCATCATGTCTATCAGTGTTTAAGAGGCATTTGGACAATGCCCTTAATAATATGTTCTAACTTTTGGTTAACCCTGAATTGGTCAGGAAGTTGGACTAGATGATTGTTGTAGGTACCCTACAACTGAAATATCCTACCCTACCCTACCCTACCCTACCGCACCCTATGCTAGCCTATCCAGTCCTATCCTGAGAGAAATTTAATATTGATGGCCTACCTCACAGACTGAGTCAAAGCCTACTAAAAGCATTAGAAGGCTCTCTAGTAATTTCAGCTGGCTTCGGCTTATAATATGGATTACAAAACCAGCCTCTCACATGGGTTTGATTTTTTTATAGTTACTACTATAACTTGTTCCTTAATTTAACTTGTCATAATCAAAGACCAACATAAACTTCTGTCATAAAATGCTCTTCAACAGGTTTTTGTTCTGAGTCAAAACCAGTTCAAGACTGGATGTCACGTAAAGAAAAGTAATTTATTCTACCATATAATTCCCATGTTTTATTTCTACCAAGGGGAAATCAAGCTCAGCTCTTGTGAAAAAGAGATTATACCACAAGTACATGAAAGCAGTTTTCCTTCATGAAGCTTAATATGAGCAGAAGTTGATTCTGGACATGAGAAAGTAAATAGACTTGCTTCAAGTTCCATATTGGGTTTTCTTTATTATTTTGTACTGCCTCATTCAAAATCTAATTCTTCCTGGGGGGAAAAAGCCCAAGCTATCTTATTTATAGCTCTGTCACACATGGATTAGTTTGTTAGTTTGATCTGGATTACAGTTTATGCATGTTACCAACTCTTTGCTAGAGATGTTTGCGTTTTCTCCGTCACGGTGACTTAAGCATCTACTATACACTGCAGCAGCACAAAGCAGCTTCTCAAAAAAATTCTGCACTGGTGATAAATGAAAAGACTTTGCATGGGGCAAATGAGAGCCATATAGCAGTCTGACTAGCTCTGATTATCACTCAGCTAGCTGGTTGGTAAGCAGTGTCTTCAAGAAAAGAAAGATTAAAAAAAAAATAATGCAAGTGCAAGCAGAAAAAAAAGTTTATTCTTCCCAGCAGCCCAGGCACATTTTGCTAATATTACATCTTCTGCATATACATGAAGAAATAATTAACCCTTTAGTTCATGTATTAAAACTTTCTTGCTTTTAAAGTCATAGTATTACTTGGTGATAGTGATATAATCTGTTTCTACGCTATAGATCATTTTTTAGAAAATATATATCAGAACTAAGGACTCCTGATCAGTTTCCAGGTCTGCAGGATACTGTCAACGTTGCTGTACTGGAATATTTTTAATCAGTCATGTTTTCCATGCCTTACATAATGATTCTGTCATGCATGCTTTATCAATTTTGGGCCTTAGGCCTGTGTTTGTTGCAGAGTTGGAGTTCTGTATGGTATGCATTAAATAACCTTTGAGTAAGCAAGATAAAATATATCGACTAGCTTACCAACATTGATACAGTATGAGAAAACATATCTCTATCAAATTATGCATATGCATTACATTATGTCATATGTGCCATGGCACAAGGAGCCACTGCTCAGCCTTGTAAGCTCATTTGAGATCCCATAATTATGATATCTGCATTTGACTGACTTAATCATTTGCACTACTGTTATTTCCAAGCTGCAGTCCAGTTTCTTCTGAATTGTTACATCTTTCAAAACCAGTGTCTGACTAACAAAGAGAAAGTAGTTTTTTGTTAGAAATGAAATTCCATAAACATTCAACTTTTGTTTGGAGTTTTCCAAAGGAAGCTGGTGAAAGAGGCACATATTCCCCAAAGCAAACACAAAGCCTTCAGAAATGGGTGGCTTCTTTGTCAATAGGTCGCATCTGTCACTAGCTGAGGCTAGCACAGAAGTTGTGTATTTAAGAGCCTGATGTGGGCTACAGAAAGACCCTTCCAATGTCTTGAAAATGTGACATATGACCACAGTGTTGAGGAATTGTCAGAAACAGAGGTCAGGAATTTATATCTAACCTCCCCTAAGCTAAGGAATTGCTGTTATCCCGATGCAATAAATTGGAGAATCTGTGTGAAAGACTAATATAAAGAAAAAGGCAATGTGGGGTTTCAGAAATAGACCTCTAATATTTTCACATGTTTTTGAAAGCATTTATGATGTTTAACTCTTTGAATTCAAGTACCCATCCCCCTGAGTAGCCTTTGAGAATCACAAAAGTTGCCCAAATATCTTTGAAAGTCAGATATTAGCAAGCTGCAAGAGAGTGAAGTTTAGGTTTCTGATGAGACATAGTGGTACCAAGACTCCCAAACCATGCCTCAGCTTATCCTTTCTTGAATCCTGAGAAAAGAGAAAGAGAAAGAGAAAGAGAAAGAGAAANAAAAGGAAAAGGAAAAGGAAAAGGAAAAGGAAAAGGAAAAGGAAAAGGAAAAGGAAAAGGAAAAGGAAAAGGAAAAGGAAAAGGAAAAGGAAAAGGAAAAGGAGGAAATTTGCTGAGGAACCACTGTACAATCTTTCCCTTTTTTGAACTTCCTTGAAGTTTTCTGTGGAGAATATTTGGCTTCAGTAACATTCAGAAGCTCTCAAGAGACAAAGAATTCAAGTGCTTTGATTCAGATTTTAAATGAAGCACGTCTATGTTTATCAGTGCAAAGGGGAAGGAATCTGTTCTTAACAGCAATACAGTACTTGATTAAAAAAGAACACAGACTAATACTCCGGAGTGAGGCACATTGATGAATAATGAAAAAGCAAAAGAAATACAGATCCAAGAAAGACAGAGTTTTCACAGTGGGATGCCGATTACACTCAGAAGCTATTCATGTGTTTTACATACTCTATGAAATGTTAAGGAAAATCAATCCTAAGTACCAAATGACACAAGGAATCCCCTTTCCTTTAGAAAAACTGTCATGACTTCTGTTCTTCATTCTTGTCCACTGTAGTAAAACAACCAGACATGGCAATACATAACCCTATTAACCACACCAGAGGAACTGTGTGCTCTTTTGTCTGGAGTAAGGTTTCTTTTAATGAGGTGTTTCCTTTTTCTGTCAATTAAATGTTTACAGTCTCTTAAAGATGTGAAGTCAGTAACAAAGGACATTGGTAGAGGATAAAGCTATTCTCTAGTTCGATGCCTTGCATGATCACAGAGTCATAAAATACTGAAATGTGTTTTCAGAAGTTGTAGGGGAAAACAGGGCTCCATTTCACCTGTACTGCTTTCTGCCAGCGCTGTACAGGGTTGGCTACAACTAGTAGGGGCTGCACACTATTTCATAGCTCTCATCAGCATTGACAGTGACATGCATGCAGTAGAACTTGTTCAAGAGCAGATAAAGCTGCAACAATTCAGATAAATAGCAGCAGCAACTGTACCTCAGGGGTCTACAAGAGCCAAACATTCAGCTCCATCTATTCATATTGTCCAGATTGTCCCACATTTTCATCTTCTTTGTATCAAATTATTTATTCTCCTTAGCAGAGTGTGGGTAGAGACAGGTCTTTACATTTGCTGTGGTACAAGGTCTGAGGAGTAGGACTGACCCTCATCCTTTAGAGACTCACCACCTTTCTATGTCTCAAAATGGCTGTACTCTGCCAAGATTTCTCCCGTGGATTGCTGCCACATCTAAGAATTGTTTTTGATTTAAATTTAACCAAGGGTGCTAAAGCTGCATTTGCCTCCATGAAACAAGCTTGCACACTCTCATGTGCTTGATTCTTAGGCAGCTGTCAACAGTGGAGAAGTCTCGGTGGGGATCTCAGAGGTATCAGGAAGATGTTTCAGCTGTTAAGGTCTGGTTCATGTCACTGACTGAATGAGAAGGAGATCCTGAAGTCTATATTTCAAATAAATAAAAAAAATACAACTAAAGAAAAGGAGAGAGGAGCTCTATAGCAAATGCATAACATACTTCGAAAGTAAACAAAACATGTATGACAGGTATGAATCACTAAGTTGAGAGCATGTTATTTTTTTGTTTTATTTTATTACTGTGAGCAAGAAATCCCACTGGAGTATCAGACCCCATAAACAACACAGGTCCCTGCAGGAAACTAGGAGATTGTCCGGTGACCATATCAAGGCCAATGATTTGTAATTAAGCAGCAACGCAAGAGCAGGATGTTGTGTATTCTCAAACACAGAGTGAGAAAAGCATTTGCTCTGATGTACAGACTGTCTGCATACAAGACAGGAAAGTGCTCAAACTCAGCAGGAATTAGGTAGAGGTATTAGAGCTACAGTCAAATGTGTAAGGTAAACCATATGTAACCAGTACAAAATGGATAGTTGAAGGGGAGTTGGGGGGTCTTTTAATCATATAAAATGCAGATTGCCCAGGTAAGGGTAGCCAAAATGCCAAATTTGGTTGCAGATACAACAAAATTAGAATCAGTGGAGAAAAACTGACTAGAAGCATATTGCTTATTTCTGATGAGACCAGGCAGCAAAAGGGAAGAAGAGCAAAGAAAAGGTGCGTGTGGATATGGGGAGATGTGGAGAATAAGGTGTAAAATCAACCAGACAACAAAGGTGGGTGGACTTTCTAATGGTAGGGGTGCAAACATCTATAGCCAGCAGTGTTGTGGACCTGCAGACCCAAGCCCATGAGGATGACAGAGGGAACCCCATGGACAACCCCCTGAACGCTCCATCAGTTCTGTGCCTGGAAGGCTTGGTGTGGGAAGATGGAACGAAGATGGACAGAATTGCGTCCTAATACTAAGTGGACTGGGGAGGAAAGGGTGACAGAATTGTATTTTAATAGCAGCTGTGTGCAATTAAGGAGATTTAAGAGTGATAAATAGCAGCTTCATAATTGTGTATAATAATGTGCAAAATGATATAATTGTAAATTGATAACAGCAGTGTGTCCATTAGTTAATTAGGTTATTGACTTTTTTATTTTTTAGTTTCTTAGCAGCTTGTTGCTGAATCAATAAACATTATCGACTCTTGTACCGGTTATGTTTCAAGGCTGTGTTCTGAAGGGGGAGAGCCAGATCGCAAGGTACCAGTTACTGCATTATTCTAATTTGCAGAATAGACCCCTCCTCTTTAAACATGGAAATGTGCAGCTTTTCACACAATCTCACACTATTCCTATGTTGTGGCTCCTAATTCAGGAGTCTCACTTGGGTGTCTCATCTCCAGGTAGGAGAAATCTGATTTCAGCATTCAGTGTAATTGCAAGGGACCTGCTTTATCTCACCGTCTAGTACGGACCTGCTGTACATAAACCAGGAGTTTTGCAGCACCCAATGCACGGTCACTCTGTTCTCAGATATATATGATCTGTGACACTCTGGTGAACACGTTTTATGAGCTGCTGATGGGAAGAAATTTACCTGCACAGAACCGTTGAGTAATTTTGAATTAGCATATATATTTAAATCAAAGCACATTCATGAACAGATTGTAAATTTAAAAGAGCAAACGAATTTAAACAAAGAGTTTGGCACAACATTGTTTCCACTTTGTATTTGCTCAGATATTTAATTTCACAATGACAGTTACTTCTCCAAACTTATTTTTCAAGATATAGTTCCAGAGAAATAAATAATCTTCATCTTCAATAGACCTGCTGTAAAAGTCAGCAAAGATGGGGAAAAAAAGGGACATATTTCCATAGTGTTTCTATGGATATTTTCTGTGTGGGTTCTGTCAATTTGAAGGATGAGAAGAAAATTGATCCAATATTACTCATTCTAATTTTTGCAAATCCTGAATTATAGTTAATAATTGTAGGGACTATCACTCAAAGCTGAGATGGATGTTTGATCGTTTATTTTTCTTGCTGAGAATTTTTCAAGGTATATGGGAATGACAGGCTTGGGCATTACCTCAGATATAATCAGAATCAAAAGTTCCTCAAAGTTTCTGCAAGCAAGGACTTACAGCAATGAACTGTGGGTAATAGTAAGTAAATTATTATTTAGAAAGCAAGGTTAGCTCCTGGAGAAAGATTAAAACATTCTAATATCCACAGAATTGTACGGCTCCTTAAAAAAAATAACATCCTTAAAAGCTGTTTTTATTTTTGTTACCATGTAATTTTAATTTCACTTGTATTTTTCAGACTGGGTCATTGAAGTAGATTATAGGAAGCTTAATAATGTTCATATTGCTTGGCAAGAAAACATTTCCCTGAAAGGACATCTGCAATGCTGCTTTTCAAAGTTTTGTCAGCCTCGAAGAGCCAATGTACCAAAGTGGAGAAATTGGTTTTAAAAGCCTGTAAAAGTATTAGCTACGGTATTTCTGCTATTAAACTGTAAATACTTCTTCTATGTTTGGTTATTGCCATTACTGTTTTCACAGACTTTCTGATGATTTTTTAAGGACTTCTACACACTTTTTCTCATTGGATATTTCCGTATCTTTATACCAGCCCAACCTGCCATACAGCTCAACATCTGCAGTGCACGTAAATATATACCTCTACATTATCAGAAATCAATATTCCAAGAACATACATTTAGCACTAGAAAATAGTTACAGAAAGTCCCCACTAAAAAAATATCATTGAATCGTTTTAGAATAAATGTTTAAATTATTTTTTGCCATTATTGTCTGCCTCCTCATCCCCATATCCAATACAGATTTACCAATTTTTTTTTACTCCTAGTACTCTCTGCAAGTGTAATTCTAGCACAAGTGTTTCAGGAGACATTGAGAAATAACAGAGCACTGACAAAAGGCTAAACAGGCATCTCCTTCCTCATTCAGTCTGGTTGCTTTTATCAAACTACAGGAGCATTTCACATAACTATCTCATGCTTCATCTTACTTTATCACAAAATCCTTTTGTCTCCTGCTTTTAAGTCACTTCTGTTTTCTCTTTTTTTCCTGCCTCTACCAGTTGTAACTTTGATTTTCTCTTTCTGATTTGTCATGCTTGTTTCTCTCCCTCTTTGCCCCCGGTTTTTGATCAGGTAGTTAGGATCTGTATTCTCAGTTTTCAGTTTAGCAGTTCTGGTGGAATTATTCCTGTGATAAACAAATAACAATTCATATTGCTCTTCCTACTGTCACTGTGCTTCACTGATAATGAGAAAAATCACTTTTGAAGACCTTGAGTTCCCACTGATCATTTACTAATGGGCAGTACATAAACAAGAATTGGAAGGTTTGTCAGTGTTGCAGTGTAAGAGAAAATACTCTGTTCGAGTAATTCAGATGTTCCCACAAGATCTTTTAATATTACTATTGCTGATAATAGGAAGGAACCCAATATACTTCAGAGATTTTTTACTTAATCTAGAGCTGGGCTTTCTTGTTAGATGGATTGGTGTCTATGACTATTGCTTCTGAAATTTAAGAAGTGTTCTTTGAAATTCTTGAAATTGAAAACATCTGTGGCTATATCTACCTAAAATTGAGTAGGATACACCCCTCTTCTGAATCAACCAATCATAGAATAGCAGGTCAGAAAGGACCTCAAAGATCATCTGGTCCAACCTAACCTAAAATTTAGGAAGACCTAAAATTTATCCTAACTTTAACATCCTATTGTCAGGCAGTTTAGTTTAACGATCTGCAAAGTGGAATTCAGACAAGTAACACAATATGACCTTATGCTGCTGGAAAACTTCACCAATACCAGCTATAGAAAGAAGCACCCTTGAAAAGTAATTGAATTTTTATCATGGGGAAGTGCTGGATTGATATGGATCTTTAGGAAATGAGACCTGCTTTCTGCAAGAAATCTTCAAGTTATTCATGTCATTTTTTTTTCTGTCTCAAGTTAAAATTTTTAAGCTCATATCCAGACATTTTGAGTTCACCATGACAGGGCAGCTGCTGCTTCAGGAGCAGGAGGTAAGCAACTGGCAGGGACACAGAAAGGAAAGCACTTCTTAAAAGACACAGCCCACTACAACATTACTTTCTCAAGAGTGCTGGTAAAGTCGTTAGTACTGCTCACTCATTCCTGGGATCATGGATCAAGACAGGAGAACTGACTTAAGATGTTTAGGTGGTGACTACCCATATACACTGATTTTAGCTCCTGAAGCAGCAGTAGAAATGAAGAATGCGCTACAGAACAACAGATTGCGTTGAGTTTTTACTTTTCAGTGTCTGGGGAGTTGGTGACTTGAAGACTTACACAGTTGTACTCAAGCCTGATGCAAAACCTTCAGCAGGAAGGATATGGAAGTGTCAAAAGCTAAGGCGCACACAGACTGCGTGTACCTTTGGGGTTAGACAGGGACTGCAAGAACTGTTTGTCCCTGATATCTGTCACAAGTGAGATTTGCCTTGAATCTTCATTAAATATCATGCCATAAGTTGCTAAGGAAGTAATTTGGCTGTGTTTGCTGGCATCAGTTTCTTTACCCACTTGTTCATTAAATAATGATTACCCTCCTCTCTACGCTAAGTTATTTCATTTGCAAGTTGCTTGACTACACGGAGGCTAATCTTAAAATTTGATTTAAAACAGAGACTAAAGCTTAAACTTATCGAAGCATTCCTCTCTCTACTGGTTCAATCTCTTCTAAATTTTCCAGTTCATTTCATTTCTTTCTCACAGCCTTTTTCTGACTGAATAGCAATCTTTCTATCAGATTGTGTCCTCTGTTTAAATACTAGTGCAAAAAACATTTTCACCAGGAAATCTTCCAGTGAACCTAGTTCTTCAGAGCAATATTCATATTTTTTCATTAACCGCTGCTATTGCTTACACCGTTCTTTGATCTGTGGTCAGGTCCCTAGCTTTGTCTACCTAAAATACTCCTGTACACATTCTGAGATTCATTGTTAATTTACTGGTGCCACCTTTTCCTTCTCCAGTATCAGATTTCTCCAGCATTGCATCTACAAACAGCTTCTGACTCACCTGACAACATTCTTCAACAACTTGTATGTCTTCTTTCGTTGTACAAGTGCTTCCAATCACAAAAAACATACTGGCTTTTCTATCCATGGAAATACAATTCTGGACATTCTGTAGAGAAAATTTAGGTAACTGATATGCCCAAAAAGAAATCAGAGCACCTGGCACGTTACCACATTCTCAGCTATTTATTTTCATGCTGATCACAGCTTTATCTTTGTCCTTTGCAACCAGTGAATACCGCAAAAATAAATTTTTATTTGCAGAACTGTATGGGCTATGGTGGCTCTTCAGGTGAACTTTCTTGTCATTACGTACATACATGTTTCTATGGATGAAGAGGAACTTTCCTTTTTCTCTACTATGCACTATGTTCATTGTGCACTTTGTTCCTGCCTGAAAACGTTATTAGTGTAGCTGGAAACAGAAACAATACTTTTTGATTTAAATAACCGATCAGAAAGTGCAGATAATAAGTAATGAATAATGACTAGTCAAAGTAAACAACAGGCAAACAATTGTAGGTTGAAATGTGTTTACATAAACTCTTGGCTGAACAATTGCCAATGACAAATTCTTTATCAAAATAAAAAATAGTTCAATGGGTAAGTTATAGAAAGAACTGACTTCATCAGACAAATTATTCACAGAAAATACTTTGGCTATGAAATTTATTGTTGTCAAATGCTTTATAATACACATTGAACTAATCTGATCTACTCACATATTCTTGGATTTGAAATTAGCTGTAAACATTCTGGAAAAAAAAACGAACAAACAAATGAGAAAACAAATGTAGTACCACTTCAGATGGCTTCATTACTTTTCAGTGTACAGCATAAGTAGCAAATAAATACATAAATGAAATTGTTAGGAGGCATAAAGAGTGAATAGGAAATTAATACTAGAAAGTTCATAACATCACTGTGTAAATTGCTTGTGAGATACCACTTGACATTTTTCATTCAGTTTCATCATCGTATCTCAGAAAAGATATCGCTGAAGGTTAAGGGTGAAGAAGGGATTGACAAAATATTATGCATAACACATAATGGAAAAACAGTGATTTCCACAGAAGGAGAGATTTAAAAGATTGGGTCTGTTCAGTTTAGTGAAGACATGACTGAAAGTGGGCATTTCAGGAACCTAGAAGAAGCTCCTAGTGAACATACAGAGCATGTAAATCAGATATCCAGCACCTACTGTCCTCATATCTCAAGAAGAGGGAGAAGGAGTTCAATAAAACAAGATACAAGATGATCAATAGAAATACTTTTTACACAGCTTATGGCTGAGGCACAGAGCCCACTGACACAAAATAGTTGTCAGAATAAACTTAGCAGTGTTTATAAAAGGCAACTGACCTTTATTTTGATATACTGACTGGATAAACATAGGAGGCATATAGCCCTCATCCTTCAGCATATATACCAAGTTCCAGTTGATAAAAAATAGTAAGACATTTCTCAAATGGACAAGTGATTCAGTCTTTAGGGACTGTATCTCTTCTGTGCTCTCCCAGAAAGAAAAAGGATAAAGAATTTGACTACCATTTGTGCTCTGTCTACCTAGCTCTAGGACACCATGCCAGAACCAAAACGCATAGATAAGTACATGCAAGAAGGAAAGAATGGGCCCAGGAAGAGGTTGATTTCAATGAATTTCCTCCAAACTAATGGCAAGATACACATTGATATACAGGACCTGGTAAAACCACATTTCTTTTAGCAAAAAAAAAAAGGAAAATTATGCCTACAACAAAACCCAGTATTATATAATTTGAATCTAGCAAATGGGTTCAGCCATTTTTAGTCATCTCTGTGGTGCATAATTACAGAACTAAAGTGCAGGACAGGACTAGTACGTCTTTGGTGACACAGCCTTTTATCTAAAGGCCAAAATACCACTAATATAAATAATACATAAACATTTCAATCTCAAATTTTAAGTCACCTCCGAATGGCGGTTAATTAGTTGCCTTTCAGCAAGGGAATTCCTCACTCAATATCTCATAGGAGTCTTTTCAAATATGGTCTGGGATATAGATTTTCATTGTATTACAGGGATTGCCATAGTGTTAATTTGTCACACTATTTAATGCAAGGAACCTTTGCAAGACATTGGACCCAAGGATCTCGCTCCAGTTTTTGGAAGCTGTTTCTGGATGCATGAAGTATTTCATCTCTCAGAGGGTGAGTTCAAATAGCATCCTAATTTGATGTACAGTAAGCTAGCTCTATGCTAATAAGAAAGTACAATTTAGCATCAAGTCACAAAGTTATTTGAGGGAGACAAGTGTAACAGGAAAAAGCACATTTTCAAGTATGTCTTTCACAGACAGTCCAGTTAATTACTGTCTTTAATAAGTAACCTCAGACTTCCTACATTCTCCTTGAAAAGACATGGGTGGGACGCCTAACACTGGCAGTCATCTTTTCCAACTTCTTTCATTTGCATGTTTTTTCAAACTAGCTAGTGCTTTTTATATTAGCACTATGACAACTTTCCATTATATCCACTGACAGGAAGAAAATTTTTATTTGGCTTTGAAAGGCAATGACTTTATCTTCTTCTTTTTTTTTTTTTTTCTTATGGTTTTACTTGTCTTTATTCCAGAATTTCTTCTCACATGCAAATATCTATCACCAATTATACAATCTCCTGATGATGGTTTAGCTGTAATTCATAGATATCTAACATATGAAACTAATATGCATGTATTTTGCTTTCATTTCATGTATATCTAATATTTAGAAAGTTCTTTCAAGAAGGTGGTAGGGAGGCCCCAAATTGTTAAGTCCCTGGACTGGGACTTTCTGTCTCTTAGTTTGCAGGGCTCAGGTAGCATTTCTTTGAATGGACACCCATGACGCCTCTTCCGAACTTGACCCGAGACCAGCAATATCTATGTGAATATTTCCATTTAATACAGCAAACACTGACTGGGTCATGGTCCGGCTGGCTGAAGGAGTAATGCTTTAAAGACTGAGAGGTGGCACAGCCCACATTTTAGCTCGCTCTCTTACTGGGAAGTTACAGGTCCTCTTCTTAACGCTGTGACTGCTCCAGAGGCAACTGAGCCCACTTTGTCTAACTTTTCTTTACAAGGATAGTTCTCGTGTTAAAACAGCAGTAGTATAAACTGATAAGGCAGCTTTCCAAAATGCAGTCAGCATTTATGGTCACTTCAAAATACCAGAAAATTGTGGAGTTTAATGCTGCCTAATTAAATGTTGGCCTGCATATCTGTAAAAGGACTGGTATATAGGTCTTTATGGCTACTGTCCTGTTGTATCTTTTTTAAATAAAAAAAAAATAAATGGCAGGACTTAGCCTCAGTAATTTCCAGTAAACTTCACCTGACAGACCAGGGAAAACAGATATGTATCCATTGGCGTACAAAATGCAAATTCACTTTCAAGTAAGTGTTTATTTCTAAGGTATACACAACACCAGTATTCAAATTTAAAATGAACCCTCTAGATTCAGAATGAATACAAGGCTTTTATATTCATATTTCTAACTGTAAAAGTATTTTTTCTTTATTTTTTTTGACTCCAGATAAATAAGACATTTGAGGTTAATTTCAAACAATTCTTCTTTTCTCCTCATTTTTCAGAATTGACAGTAAACTGAAAAAAATCAAAGATTTACGCAGTTCTCCTCCATGACTTAGAGTTGTATGATTCATCACTCCTTTCTCAAGTTTCATTAGTTTTTGTCTAAATGCTCGTTCACTTCTGGAGGTACCTAGTTTATTCTCTGTTTCATCTTCCTTAAGGAAAGAAACATTTGTACATTTATAGCATAACAAACAATTGTATTAAGTAGCCTTGCTGCATATATGCCTTGAGCAAATCTTTCGACAGCTAAATAAACACAAAGGCAGAAAATAAATGATTCAGAACAATCAAGTCTTATGATTTCTCACTTCTTATTTAAAATAATTTCCACAGCAATTGATATTATTATTAGAAGTTCTGACTGTAGTAAAATTTGCAAATTTTGAATACAGTCATTAGTTCATATCTTACAAAAACAACAGAAAAGTTAGTTGGTTACACCTTTCAATACATCTCATTGCTTATTTTTATTCCTCTTTGTAGTCCAGGAACATTTTTTTTTATTCCAAATATTGTTCTGGTCAATAATTTCCCTCTATTATTGTGTGATTATTAATAACTAATATTTTGAGATTGCTATTATTATAAGATATTCCAAGTAAGGGAATGTAGATAGACTGTCCCAAGTAAGTGAGGGACTAGAAATTCTATGCCTTTTGCATTGACATTTCCCCTGAAATTCAGTTGAGGGATGAAAGGGAAGGAAGCAGAGTTTGACTCCTGTAGGTTTTGCATTGTTTTCTTGCTGCCGAAAACAGGGATGCAAAATCACTACTCACAGTGAAATCACTGTTTCACAGTGAGGTGAAATATGATTTGCATTAACCTGTTTTGTTAAACACTCTCTGCTGCTGAAGCCCTCTGTAAAGACTGGATATTTTCATGAGCACATTCTCAGCATCAGCTTTCCTGGAAAATGTTATGAAGTTAGTGGGAATGGGGGCAGGAGAGAAGGAAGCTGGAGGGAGAGCTGTAATCAAACTTCAGCTCTGTGCCTTTCCTCACCAGAATTACTGCTCCTGCACAGCAGAGCCCCAAATGTGCCCATTTTTTTCAAAGGGCTTCCTTGAGAGGAGAGAACAAACTATTAAGGACACAGTCACCTGGACATATTCAGTCGTTTCATTTTGAATGATGCTAAAGAAGAAAACTAAAATTCCCTAAATGGCATCCATAGGGACAGGGCTCTAAGGGGGAAATAACTGTATCATAAAATCATTTCCCTAATAATCATAAGTTGAATTGAGCAGATTCTGCAGAGCGTCAGTTCCACATGCCTCCACGCACCATCAGCCACTTGTTGCCTATTAGCATGGGGTAACAAACTGTTTTAGTGGCACCTCATAAACCAAAACTGTTGTGGGAAGAGAGTAAAGAGCTCAAGGGCGTTGTCAAAGCTTGACACATCTGCAACAGTAGAGAACCTGTTAAATCCCCAGACCCACTCTGAAAGCAGATCACACACTGCATTTAAAAATAAAACAGCCTTTTCTCCCCTCCCTTCCACTCCCTAGAGTTGTGTCTGTCAATCTGGTCTGGATAAAAAAATCACTCCCGGCATCAAGTTACCCAAGGAGTCTGGAAACCGGCATATTTCCAGGGACATGTTTCAGTTTGGCATTATCACAACCATAACCATGATATTTGTTGCACATTCCCATGCACTAGTACCAAAAAAGTGCAAAGAAATATAAGCAGGTGTTAAATGTGTGTCTGCAGTATATGCTACAGGAATCTATAATCCTCGTAATACATCAAATATGGTTCAATTTATGGATTAAAAGCTTGAAGCTTTGCTTATTTTTGATGTCTTATGGCTGCTTGATGACCTGTAGAAGCAGTGCCAATTGCTTTTTTGGATAGGAATTTTTGTATTGTAAGTTTTTCACACTACAGCTGATTCCAGAAAGATGTTAAAGAAAAAGCCTTGTGAGAGGGTAAACATCACAATGAAACCAAATTCTGTGATGAAAAAAGGAAAATAGTCCGGATGGGTGAACTAGGTCTGAAGAATTTTGCTTGATTAAAAAAACCTCGAACTGCTCTTTTGGATGTTGTTTCTTATTTGACCACATTGTATGCTTCCAATCTTGTCTGGTTTTTGTTTTATCAGACAGAGCTTCCTTATGTCCTATATATAACATATATTATTTTATATATCTATATTATTTTGACCCATTCTTTTAGACCTCTGTTAAGCTCACTCAGTGATTTTGCCAGATGTGGTGTAATACTACAGACTAATTTCCCCATAGCACTGATATATCTTTCATGAACTTACATTATTAACCAGATTGTGAAATGTCCACCAGACAGCCTTCTGGTGTTATGAGCAAGTAAGGTCTATGATCCTGTCTGGTCTCATAAGCTAGGTCAGGTGTGAGAAATACTCTAACAGGGCTTCCCAAAGGGCCCTTGTCATCCATTCCGCTATTGTGAGAAGTTTTATTGATCCCATAGGTGATGGCAATTTTGTCCTTCTAAACCAGGTGTCAAAAGGAGCCACCACAGGGACCATCTCTCACAGGAGACAAAGTTTGGGTTAGGAGACTTAAAAAAAATAAAGTAGTAACCATTCTGTTGCAGACTCCTGGGCAAGTTCCCATACATTACAAAGCCATGCAGAATATTTGTGGCAGAAGTGAAAGCAGTTAACATTTACCCCTGTAACAGTGGGGTGTCTCGGATGCCTTGAGACTCCTCATGTCAAAATTCTTTTCATCAGGGAAAAACACTGTAAAATTTGTGCACAATTTGCTGTTCCTCTGATTGATCATCATCAAAAAAGCTCTGTGCATTACAAGGTTCAGTGCTTAGTTCATTGAGATTGCTCACATGGATGAAGGCGCTTGCAATTGCTCCTCTTTCCTTGCCTGGCGGAATGTTTTCCATATGCTGTGGGACACAGAGGAGGGAAAGGAAGAAAGGCAAGGGGTGTCAAAAGAGCTTTTGGATTAACAACCTTAAAAAAGGAATTTCCAGCTTTTTCCTTCTCATGTTGTTAAAAAAAACAAGATTCTGTTGCAATTATGCATTATTCTATAGCTTGGGAATAGGCAATGCACTCATATTTTAGTTTAAAATGTTTATTTACTTGCTTTATATATCAATTAATAACAGGATGGCATGTTTGTAAATTGGTTCTCTTGTATGAAATGCAAACCATACTGTCCATAATCAGGGTGGAGGTTTGCCTCTCCTATTTGCTGTTCTAATTTATAGCTAAGGAACCAATCACAGTTTTCTATAGCAGAAAGACAGACTCGATCCTCCAGTTCTTTCACAGTATGAACTTATATGGGTGCTGATCCCAGTGGATATCACAAACTAAGTCTGGTGTATAATGTACATTGCATTCTACATGGTCATTCACTCTCCAGGAAGGATAGTGTGGCCAGTGTATGTGCATCCACCGTTCTGACCCAGCACCACTTTACACGTCTCACAAATATAGGGGACTGCGTGGGTAAGAGGAAAGGAGGTCACTATTAAGTATGTTACGCAAGCAGGCCAGAACCCATGCCGCTCCCAAATACTAAGCTTTGTTGTGGGGTGAAGGTAGACCTCAGCAGTGGCTTTGGTTCATAGGGGACCCCGTCATGTACCATGCACCAGGACACATGCTAGCCCAAGTAATCCTCTATTAGCATGGCAAAAAGCATCTCCAGGGGAGTGACGAAGGAATACAGCAAGATACAAGAATACTGTTTGTGCATCTACAAACTAATTTCCTTAATACAGGAAATATCCCAACCACTCTGTGCCTCAGAAATTTGCCATCTACCACTGTAAGTCTTCTCCATCAAGTGTAACCAGGTGTTCACAAGAAAGGGAATAAATCATCCTCAGAGTTGGACGCTACACCACTTATACCATCTGTAGTTACTGATGATAACACCTCAGCTGGCCAGACTGATGTTTCTATGATATCTTTTCCCACTGAAAACCAGGCTGCTCCTGTGGCTGTGACAGATGAAGATTGTGGGAAGACATAAGGAGGACTAATAGTGCCCCTTCACTAATGGAAAAGCAGGTTAGAGGTCTGCAAGCTGAAGCGGAGAAAGTTTCTTTACAGCAGCAGCTGTCCCAAACCTGTATTGTTGCACTTGCTGCAGCCACAGTTTTTTCCTGTCTATCTACAAATTTGTAACCTCCCTTGTATCTGGCTTCCACCTGTCATTCACATTACAGGAAAGTTAACAGCACACTGTATTGACTCCTTGTCTCAGCGATATTCAAGAACCATTCAGAAATGGTTACTAATGCTACCCCAGGTTTAACTGCATCATTTGTTCCATGTGTACAACTATGTATATGCTTTATTACCTTCTGTTTCTTCATCCATGCTTGTCTTTCATTGCAGCTGCTGTTTGGACTGAGGATGGCAGGATACACAGCACGTCTGTGTAAGGTCTGCCATTTCCAGGTTCCATCCCACCTCAGTGCCCTGCAGCTTAATGCTAACCTGGCAGAAAAACTTCCTTTACCTAGAGAGATGTTCTTGTTTGCTGATCCAGTTGATAAGTGGGAAAATAAAATCATCTCGTGAAGGACTTATGCACAGGCATAATGTGGGGTTTAACAACAAAGGAGTTGATATTGCTGCATGGAAAATCACCTCACCTACATAGTCCATTGCACGTTCCTGAGAAGTACAGATCAAAGTGCAGCTGCTCAACTCCTCTTTCTCTGTTAATTTGTGGCTCTTGCAGTTCATGCCACAGAGGGCACTCAGGGACATGTTGGAGGGTGTGAGATTATGATGATCATCTTGGCCCTCTGTGAAGGCAAGGTATTATGTAACTGCAAAATCCTACAGCTTAGCATAGATTTACTCAGCTCCCACAAGAAGACTTGACAGAATAAGAATTGCACATGGCATTCAGAGCGGCATCGATCACAGCTCTTCGGCACCCTTCTGTCTAGAGGCATCAGTCACTTCAACAAGACAACGTCATCCAAAGCCTCTGGTTCCTACTGCAAAGCAGTGTTGTGCACAGAACGGCGACACCTTGAGCTCTGTTGCTTCAGTCCATGACATAATCACAGCCAGTTACCCCTCATCATTGCCTCTGCTAGCCGTTTGAAGTATTGTGCTTGTAATCCCTTTTAACTAATAAGGGATGACAGGCTGGGCATTGCCAGCCAATTATGGACACCCTGAGCAAGTTACGGGGCACAAGGCTGAAATCCAAATGGCTTTAACCACTCAGAAATCACACGGATTCACTGTCTTGAGTAGCTTACAGTTATATGGGGATGGAGACAGCAGAAAAAAAGTAAGGAAACCAATCAAATGTGAACATTTACTGCCCATTAGAGCAATGGGTTTCATAAGAGTTGTGGATGACAGCTCGGCAGAAAGCTGTGTTTGTGTTGCTTCCTGCAGCACAGAAGCTAAAGAGGCTGCAGGAGGTGAGAGTCATTCAGATTGCGGCTCACCTCTGCCATGGTATTTGCCTACCTCTTTCAGGGGCTACAGGATTTATGCTCACTTAGAGCTGCTGCAAAAAAAAACCAGCCCCTCAACTACATCTTACCCCTGTCGTGCTGAATCACCTGTTATTTAACCTGGCACTTGTAAGAAAGGAAGGGGTGATTTTATGCTCCACACATGAAGGGCAATGTTTCAGAAATGTTACTGGTATTTTCCTAAAAGACACATCTTTTTTACTGAGATGTTGCGATATGGTAAAAGTGAGATCCCAGCTGTACAGGAGCTCCAGCTAAACTCTAATAATCTGTGACTATCCAAAAAAACAGTCATTTACCACACATGAGCTTTCCAGATTTTCCAGCAGCTGAAATGTGAAAAATAGCAATCACCCTAAAACAGAGGAGGCTGAGGAAGATGGGAGTGATTTATGTCAAGGTTGAAAAAAGCATGTTTATTATTACAGCAGACTGCACAACAAAATTACTATTAGGACAGAGAATTCAAGTATCATTTTCACTTTCCTTGAAATGTTTGTGCAGATCTATTTTTGCACAAACAAATGTTCAAGAAGGATGTTTCATTCATGGGGATACAGCCCACAAGCTCAGATTAATGCAGACCTGTGCAAAGAGGTGCCTGTATATGAAGCAAAATACATCAGTGTCACAAGTGCTTTCCTGAAAAGGCAAAGCGTAATTCTGAATGCTTAGCAGGAGAAACTTTAAAGGAGGCTGATTGTCAGCCCCTTCTGAAAAATTGCAAGCTATTTTTAAAGTGAGTTCAGGCTATCTGCCCCAGAAATAGAGGTACCTGATATCACTCCTGACTCCTTCAGCATTAAGTCCCTGAATATATCAAATGCATATTTTGTTCGGCAGTAATGTTGGTGGGGATTAAGAAAGTTATTAGGAAAGGGGTTGGAAAAAGCACTTTTAATATAATGACAACAAACATTTACACAATCAGTAGAAAGAAGAATAAGAAACTGTTTTCAGGCTTTACCAAGGCAGCAATGTACCTGGTGTTTTGTATGATGACATAGCAGCATCGCAAAATGTTCTCACCATAATTAAGAGCTCCTCAATTTGCATGGCTTAGGGCTTGAATGTCAACCAAAGTTCATGGAAAAGTAGGGATGTAATATTTTCAGGTGACAAACATGGTGTTGTGCTGGTGAAGTCTTCACGGGACAAGAGGCGCCTCTGCACAGCACACGGTGAGGAGCGCTGGCCTGGGCTCTGGCTGTGACAGGGTCTGGTGAAGAGCTCTCTGCTGGCCGCAGACCACTCAGGAAAACTTCAACCCTTGAACCCTCCAGAGTTACAAGAGCCTTGGTGCTGTCTTTATCTTAAGATATCCAGGCTAATTTCATGTCTTACAGACTCTCCATCCCTCTCTCTGCCTGTGTTAGGGCTGTTTGAATTCCTTCCCAGCTCCTGCAAGCAGGACACGCCAGCCTTGGCAGCTTGGAACAGCACCTGGGTGACAGCGTGAGTACTCTGAGCTCCAGTTTCAGCCCTCCCAGGATGGAATGTATGACTGATCAGCACAAACATCTTAACAGAACTATGGGGCGGTTTTGCAGAGATTTTCTGAGAAAGCTCTTTCCTGGACTCAGGTAGTCAGGGTTAGTGTAAACTCACCAATTTCCTAGTTGCAATCAGTAGCTTTTATTTCTGTTATAGCTGTTCCTTGGGAAATACTCCAGTGATGTATTTGGAGTCTGGAAAAGGTGGTTTTCCTATTGTATCAGCCTCTTAGCACAAGCTAATGCTAATGAAGTTACTCAATAGGGCAAACAGCTTTTGTGATCCCTTTTATCACTTCCCCATCCTGCTAGATGAATCCTCCATCTCTTCCGACCAGCCACAGTAGTGAATTGACTTCAGGTCTGACAGCCTTGTTCTTGTTCACCTGGGTATTCACCTGGGATCCCACAGGTCCAGGGCACAAGCATGTACCCCTTGCACCCACGGCTTTCCATGCTGGTTCAGATCCTGGTTACGTTCAGCTTGCTCTTTGACAAAAGCAAACTTGAAGCTAGAGTGCTTCTATTTAACTATATAGCACTTAAATAAATTATCCTGTACCCTTAGCGCTGACCCTTTTGTAAATTTTCATTTAAAGTACAGCATAAAAACTAGTGGTAAAGCAAAACCCAGCAATGTGGTTGAAATGGAGTTTGAAGATATATCTTGACATGTGTGCAGAGATCATCAATTCCCCATAAAATAAGACCATATTTCATCTTTTTGCTGTCTCCTGTGAAGGTTTTGTGCAATTCGCAACAGAAGCATTTGAAAGTGGAGTGGATTTGCCTTTTTCAGAACAAATACATGGCTTCTGTTGTCATAATCTACTTCTTCCCTACTTATTTCACCATCTCTTGTGTTTGCAAAACAAAATGACTTGTCTGTAGAGGCAGACAACATTTTTCAGGAAAATATGTGTTGTTTTCTAGTTTGTTTAATTGAGCTTGTAATTTTTTAACTGAATAAGTTAAAGTGAAATAAGACTTCAGATGTACAAAGAGCATCCTTACATTAGCCTGCAACAAAGAAACAGAAATTATCAATTACCTCTATAAAAACATTTCAGTTCATGGTTTTGTGTACAGAAAATTTCAGAAAGTTAAAAAATCAGTTTCAAGGCTAAAATTTGATGCTCATAAGCTTTTCAAGAAACACAGAAAATAAAACCAGAAGAAATAATCTCAGAGTATAATGCAAGTATTATAATAGTTACAACGTATTTCAGTATTTTCTGTGGAAAGTTCAAAAATCCAAACCAAAATGTTTTCCTGATTCTGGAATCATGAAATATTTTCCTTATTCTGGTCATCTTTATATGCAAATATTTTACAAATGGCTTCTCTATAGAAATATCTACATCATTCATGCACTGGCAAGAACTGATTATTAAAGATTCAGTAATTTCTGTAGAGGGAAAATAGAAGAAGCATTTTAGTATGATATAGGAAATACAATAAGCTCTTCAGAAAATCTCTGTTTTAGGATTACAACCTTTACAGTGAATAGCAAATTAGAAACAGAAGAATAACATCAGCATTAATGTACCTACGGTAGAAACTGAAAACTAACTTGAAGCTGAGAGCAGAATTAAACCCCAGCCCTCTGCAGTAACAGCCTGCATTGAACATTGGTTTTGGAGCCATGTTATCCACCCTATATACCAATTAGTGGCTGCAGCCAGTCACCCAGTACCTGCATCATGCTCCTCTTTTCACCGGCTGCTAAGTTTTCTTCTGTGTGATAATTGTTTGTGCTGGTGCCAGAGTTCACCATCATCTGTGGAAGATAATTTCTCCAGAGTTCAGTGTTCACTTGTTATTTTTCTGTTGACACTTCATGAGCACATGGTGTTGGTACTGCATTTAACTGGGTCCCTTCTAATTTCCCCAACTCAGGTCCTCTAGGTCTTCAAAATGTTTGCAACCCTCCTTCTAAACCATTTTTACTTTGATGATCACAGCAATGCATTCCCTATACCATCCTGCCTGGTATGTCCTTGCTCACAGCACGATGGTCCATAGGTCAGTGGTGGCCCAACGTGTTCCTTGGACAGAGGCACTGGAGCTGTTTCTGCTTCTTTCTCCACTTTACACTGACCATACAACTCTCTGCCTTCTTTCTCTTTACACATAGCTGTAACCTGTCCTGCAGATTGAGAACCTTTAAACAGAGACTTATTGTCTGGCTAATTAAAAAAAAAGAAGGAAGAAGGAAGGAAGAAAGAAAAAAAAAAAAAGCAAGAGAGAAATGTGACCAAGATGCAGAGGCCAAAAGGATGCATCTCAAAGGGACACAACAGCCAGAATCTGTTAGCTGAATTGCTGCATTTTGTATGCTTCTTGCCTTTTGTTTCCAGGCAAAATACCTTTGACTGTGGGTGTGGATTATTGAAAGCCTTGGGTGCAGTGTTTGTTTTGCTTGCTTCATACAGTAAAGCAGACCATTAGTTTACTGAATTCCAGACGTTCTGCTCAATAGTCCACAGGCTGTATTTGTTGTCTACGTAGTTTTCTTAACATCTCTGTGACAGTAACTTAGAACTTGATGGAAGCAGTGCTAACAGATCTGCAAACACCGGAAAAAAATAGCTCACAAATTATTATGTGAAGTCAAAGGATGGTTATGGTATGATTCTGAATCTCTCAGTAACATTAAATTCTATCCTTCATAGACATTCAATCTTTGTATCCCACTTATATTTTCTATGGGGATGCCTGTCTGTTGGAAACTCCCCCATTCTGGAGAAAAGTTTTGAGTGAATATGGCTGCTGTTTCAGATAATTGAACCAGAAAATATGTTCATTCAGGTTTCTTATGTTTGTACATTTTTAGTTCAGTGCCTTCCTACACCCTTGACGTAAAAGCAATTCAAGCTGAAATTCAGAAAGAATTTCTTTTCACATAATAATAATAATAAATAATAAGATCTCTTGGGACTCAGTAAGGAGCAAGTGACTTGGGATTCAGTTGACTCTTACACGAGGTACCTCCTGTGCTTCTTGGAGCATCTGCAGCTTCTTTCTTGATTTCTTACTGCAACACAGTGGGTGAAATTTAGATCCAGAGCTTGGAACCCCACATTGGCATGGCTGTCATAGGAAGCCTGGATCCAAATCCGTGAAATGACTACCACTGTTTGGCTTCCCAGAGTGAAGGTTTGGCTATGCAGGTGAAGAACTCCAACCCAAAGGCTGTGTCCCAGGCTCTGTTGCTCAGAGTGGTGCACGTCCACACTTTCACAGATAGCTCTCTCTGGAGATGACTGTCTGTATTTATTCAACATGGTATCTGGCCTTGGGCTTGCCTTCATCCTATGCAAAAGTCCTGTAACCCTGAGATAGCATCATCATTTTTTGTGGCTTTTGAAGAAGAAAGTGCCTGAAGTAACTTCAGGGTCATGCTGCAGCCTGCCAGAGTGGTGCTTCGCGGTGCGACACCAAGGCTATGTACTGCACAAGTGTGGTCATGGTAGAAAGGGTATGTAAGGATATTTAACAGCGTAACAACTGTTGGGATAGAGTTAAAGGACTAGGTAGGATAG
>RSEF01000001.1:70166369-70191058 GCA_003993805.1 Himantopus leucocephalus | reverse complement strand
CCAGATTCATAGAGAAAATGCACCGTACAGAACAGCCAGCTATCACAGAGATAATCTTAGGGAGGCTGATAAGACACTGCCTTACTTTGATGAAAGTGCTCATCACAAAATTTTACTTTCAATGACTCAGTGCAGCACCTCAGTAAATCCAGCCATTGTTCTTTTCCTCTTATATACATTAACCATGCAAAAATAAAGCAATCCAGCACAGTCTGTGTCCATGTTGTGTTAACAAGGAGAATCTCAACAAGCATTCTGTTCCCACAGTGTGCTGTAAATGATAAGGCTTGCAACCGAGCCTTTTAAAAACAGTTTGCAAAATAATGGAGTCACCCTGCCCACAACTTGCTAATGATCCAACATAAACTGCAGTGTTATATGTTAGGAATGGTAATTCATTACACTTAGATTAATTAAATAAATAGAAAAGAAGTATCAGAAGGAACAACATGGTAATAAGTCCATGGCAATATTGTTGTGCTTGACAAGGAATATCGATTATTGGGGTGTTTCACATTTGTTATGCACTAATGCACTGAGCACACATAGAAAAGTAACAGTTCTGATGTAATTACATGGGAATTGTCAGTGCATTAATTTGTGTTTGTGTTATTTCACTGCACTGGCATTTCTATAAATTATAGCATGTCACCTTAGACGTACACAGAAGTTAAATCATTTATCCTCCAACTAATCATTAAAATAAGAGCAAAAAGGACCCTTTCCAGGAATTTGGACAAAGGTCTTAATAAAAATTTGCAATGCTATAAGATTTGTGGCTGAGTTTTTTAAGTGAATGGAAGCTAGATTTAATTGTTCGCCAGTTGTCAAGGGTGAAGAGAATACAACTGCAACTTTCTCCAGTGCCCACATTTCTGAGTTGTAAGCACTCAAAACCAGACTGAAATAAGTTCAATTATTTTCCATACACCATTAAATAGTCAACTGATACTTGTAACTTGCATTCATTAAGTTAACTGTGCTGTCTGAGATTGAAACAGGTGACCTGTAAGAGAAAGATTCATGAGATCCATCAGGTACGTGAGTTAAGACCACTTGATTTATCTAGTCACCAGTCACAGTCTAGAACACACACTTTATTCAAAGAGTATTATGACCTAGTAAGAGACACATCTGAAGCACTTGCCTGTTGGAAGAGTGCTAATACACTATTTGAAATTTATGAGTATCTTTAGAGCTAAAAAAATCTACTCGGATAAAAGTATCAGGTCAATGCCTTTTTAGAGAAGAAATTGAAAGCTCTGTAAAAGTTGGAGTTTTTTTGGTTCACTGTCTGGAGACAGAAAAAAAGGAAAAAGAAAAGGGAAAGAGAAAAAGGAATAAACCAGCATTTACCTGAGCCAGCAACACGCCCTTGCAACGAAGAAGGCTAATGGTATCCTGGGCTGCATTAGGAGGAGTATGGCCAGCAGGTCAGGGGAGGTGATCCTTCCCCTTTACTCAGCACTGATGAGGCCACACCCGGAGCGCTGTGTTCAGTTGTGGGCTCCCCAGTACAAGAAAGATATGGACATACTGGTGAGAGTCCAGCAAAGGGCCACAAAGATGATTAAGGGATCGAAGCACCTCTCCTATGAGGAAAGGCTGAGAGAGCTGGGACTGTTCAGCCTAGAGAAGAGAAAGTTCAGAGAGATCTTATCCTTGTATATAAACACCTGAAGGGAGGTTGCAAGGAAGATGGGACCAGGATCTTTTCAGTGGTACCCACTGACAGGAGCAGAGGCAATGGGCACAAGCTGAAACATAGGAGGACCCCTCTGAACATCAGGAAACACTTTTTGCTGTGAGGGGCAACCTGCTTTAGGTGGCCCCTGCTTGGGGGGAGGGGGGGGTTGGAGAAGATGACCTCCAGAAGCCCCTTCCAATGTCAACCATTCTGTGCTTCTGGGAAAAGAAAGGAAAGGGAGAGGGACAGGGAGAGGGAGAGAGGATGAGAACAAGTTACCTAATTCCAGCAGTCTGAAACATAGATTGTTTCCCACTAAAACAAAAATACAAAATATATCAGGTTGAACTATGTAACTGTGTTTTTACTTTTTTAGTTAACTCACAATGCATTTTTGTAATATTTTGAGGTTCTATCAGAATTATAAACCTCTTAATTTTGATGAATAACTTTTTTCCCCCCAAATAAAATTCCAGGACTACTTTGTTACTGTTCTTGAGGTTGCTCATGTCGCTATGCTGCTCTTTGTAAACAGCTCCATTAATAAAAGTATAACAATATCGTCCGTGTCAATGACTTGGGCTTGTATAATACATCTCTGATACTTAACCTTTTTCAACTGAACAATAGAAGAGTCTACAATGGAAGAGATGTTAAGTTTATCATGTCTATGATTCATTACTTTAAAAAGAAGTTTCTCAGTGACGCATAAACTGCCAAATCTGGAGATATAACCCATCCTATATTTTGTGTGACTCCATCTAACTTTTTTTTAAACTCAAGTTAGGGAAGAGATTCCCACCAAACTCTCCTCAAGAAATTTAATACCAGGACTCAAGATGCTGTTTTCAAACACTAAACCTTACAGACATGTAAGATGTTTACTTTATATAGTGAGTATCTTAAACTGTTATAAACTACATACATGAGAAAACAGAAGGAGTGCTGCAGAAGCAGTGCTGCAGAAAATCTGTCACAGCTCACTCATAATTGGAATGTAAAAGGACAGTTTTCTATTCACAGTCTGATCTTGCTGACAGTAGCTGAGAAAGACATTTCAGAGTTAAACTGGCACACATGTTAAAAAAACATTAGTTCATAATAAAAATCCTGTGGTTATTTCTGAATCTAAGGCAGGATTTTAATTCAGCAATAGATAAATTTTCAAATGGAGCTAGATTTTCTATTTTCTTCAAGGCTGAGGAGTTTACGTGATTATGCAAACTCTCTCTAGATCTCTGCAAAATGAGGCTTAGATGTTACACGACACTATCAGTGCTCACCTTCCATGACAGCCAATGTATATTTTATATGTTGAACTGGAGGTGTACCTGGATTTCCTGATTAGAGAACATTTGCGTGAGGTTTCTAGTGCTTTTCTGTTCTGGATAGGCTGAGCAGCATTGATTGAACAGTGTTTCATCATGTTTTGGCCTCTCAGACAAATTATGCAAGAGAAAAGGCGGTATTAAAGGACAGGTAAACTTCTGTGTACATTAGATAATGAAGATCATCAGTTCCAGCTTTGGACAATGGTTCAGACAAGTTTGTTGTTCATTCATTTCCAGGTGATTCTGTACTTGGTCCAGTTCACAGTAATTCAAGTGAGCAAATTTTAAGACAATTTGCCAGACAGTTGTGTATAACTTCACCTTTCCTCCCTACTTCCAACATCAGTGATTCCACTGGGAGCACCACAGTAAATTATGGATGAAAAAGATGTTATATTTACTTCTAAATGCTAATAATGAACCAGGTGGCATGATCCAGTGTAATGAAGAGAGGCAATTATTTTTGAAAGGATGAGAAAAGGCTCTGATTTGGGTTTTGCTATTTATGAAATACTTTTAATAAGTTCTTTCACCGATGGCCACCACTCCTCATGTGCCATTGTCAGTGATCCCTGGGGTGAATTTCTGTAATAGTCAATTCTCTCTAAAGGTCTTTTTTTTCCTTCTACTGAGTGAATTTGATAGTCAATTTTGAGAACGGTTTAACTCCCCATTAACTGTTGCTAATTTACAAGAGAACTCCTGTGGAAAACAAACAAACAAACAAGCACATAATTTGATGCAACATCAGTTTGGAACACCAAACAAAGCCATTAGGAACAGCACAACTATTCGGAATAGCAAATGCAGGTGGTTTGGGAGAAGGGGCAATCAAGCAAACGCCAGAGATGTGTCGTTCTCTGAGAGAGCTAGTGGTATTTCCTTCATTTATTAATCTTCCTGTAGAGTTCAGAAATATATTGTGAAAAAAGTCACACACAAAGACAAATTTGAAACAAAAGTTCCTGTTTAAGAATTTTGATGTGCAGTAAATAAAAAGACATAGTTTGTTCTTTTTCTCAACTCATCCTTAGGGACAGAATTTGAGAGTCTGATGACTTTCATGTAAAGGAATTACACGTAGCAAAGCTAGCCAAACTCCTCTACGTGTCCTTTTCCACACTTAAAAAAATTGCTTCCACTCTGCATTATATGCCAAATCGTGCTGCAAACACAGTCTGTAAGGGTTGGTGAATAAGAGGTTTGTACTAGATCCATTTTCACTCCTGAGATCCACCTCCAGCCTGCAGACCTCTTTGTTGTGGCCAGCAGTGGTAATGCAAATCTCACTAGTCTTAAAAACTCTTCCTGTCTGTTTCTTAAAGTAAAAAACCAAAAGGGATAGCATGGAGAATTCTGAAAGCCCATTATATGTGCACACTTTTTAATTAATGGTCATTTGTTCTCTGGAAAATAGAAATATTTCTTCTATGTCATCGTACCTTTAAATGTTGCATTTAATGTGAAGCCCAAATGACTGATTAACACCTCATAGTGTGAGACCTCATTGTACAAACAAGGTTGACTTTATTTCCATGAGCTTATACTCTGAGTAAAATACTGTGGTTATAAAATTTGCATAACTATTTATAACCATCTCATTTCTAGTGTCTTTGAAAAAATTAATCAAGCTTTAGAGCTAAGGTTGTGCAAGAAACAAAAAGACCAACATCCTGCACAATGCTTAGGTGGACCAGGATTAGCTGGCAGCTGGTAGAGTACGTTCCATGCCCCGAGGAGTCCCTGCCACTAAACAAACATGAAGGCAACAAGGGATAGAATACGTTACCTAGAAGTATAGGATCTGATAGCTACAGAACTGAGGACTGAAAAGTCAGGGAAGGGGTTTCAGTGCAATGTATGGAGGCAATATAAAAAATTATCGCCAGCTTGGAGGATTTAATCATCTGGCATAGTCGAAGATGTTTAAAAGACATCACCCTGCCAACAGAACCTAGTGAAGCCAAGAAAGGAGGAGGAGGACTAAAGCTCTCCTATAGGACTTTTTTTTCCAGTTTACTGGCAGAAACAAACCTGTCAAATTACATTATCTCAAGTCAACCTCAAACGTATCTGTCAACCCCAAGCAAAATATTTATTGTGCTTTTTTACAGGGGGGTGGGTTTTTTTTTTCTCATTGAATGTCCTTTTTATAATTTTTGCCAGCACTTTGAAAGACTCATTGGTTTGAAACGGAAATTCAGTACATTTCATTCTAATTTTTTTAACAGAATTAAAGATTTTACCTTTCTTGATAAATTTGTTATGCTATTTGAATTAATCATTTCTGTTGACTCATTTCTGTGGGGTAAGCAATTGCTACAACACAGTCTCACCAGCTGAACAGTACCCAGCAGAACCAAACAACAGGTTTTCAGCTCAGAAAGGCAAAAGCCAGTTCTTCCTGTGTTTGCTTTGAATTACTCCTGCAGCAGGATGAAACTAGTCAGACTGACTCCCTGATCATCCTTTCTATGCAGATAAATCTCCCCGGGGAGCAGGGCTGAGGTAATGCCAAAGCCACTTCTCTCTTCTTTGTCAGATCAGCTCCCAAGGGTCATGATTTGACAGGAATGAGTTGAAGGACACTTTAAGCTGTCCTAAACAATACCTATACACAGGGAAAAAAAAAAAAAGGCCAAAAAAANAAAAAAATAAGCATAAAAGTGGTTGAAATTCATCTTTGTTCTCAGTCTTTAGTGTTGTGCTGGGCACAAAAGGGCCAAACTACAGAGTCCAGATATCAGTCGTCTGCCAGACAAATCCCTCTCCCAGCGCATTGCCTTTCTCAAGGGATCACATGTGTTGCATCTGTTGTACCTGGAGTGCAGTCCTTTGGTTTTGATATGACATTTGTTTCCACAGCAACCAACTGGGAAATAACTATAGGTAATATAGACTACAGAGGCAGGATTGCTTCTAAATGAAATGTTTTTTAAAAGTTTCCCCAAGGCTGTCAGCAAACTCTAATCTTTTTAATGTTCTTGATTTCCTCAGTGGAGGAGTGACAAACAATTCCAACCTGCAAATCAAAATACAAAAGAGAATGAAAAATAAATTGAATTCCATCTATATAGACATGCACTAAATTTTCAGATACAAGGCAGAATTCAAATTCTCCAATAAGTTTCAGTTGCTTATTTCCCAGTTATTATACTATTAAAGGTTATCCTACCACCTGAGGAGGTACTTTCATATTGAAATTATAGATAAAGCCATCATGGTTCACCCTAGGATATGGAATTTCTAGACCAAACAGACTACTTGCAGTAATGATAACCAGGAAAGCATTTATTCTCAGCTACGTTGGCAAAGCCTCATACTTCAGTCATGGGGACACTTCAAGAAATTACTTATTGCCTATTTATTTATTACAGTAACATCCTAAGCATTCCCAAAGATTAGAAGAATCAATTACTTGAGCTATTTAAGGCCAAAAGTTACATGTAGAGATCTTCTTATCTGCCTTGCACATAATACAATTCATATTACATCAGGCAATCATTCATGTAAGTACGACAGCTTGTATTTAAATACAAGTTTCACTGCTAGGGACATAGCTGCTGTTTCATAGTAATACAGTGCCCCAAATCCATCTGGAGCCTGCTGCAGCCAGGAACAGCAGACATGACACCTGACACAAACAAGTCTGTGCACTCCTGAACTTTAAGATTTTTCCTTCCGGAAGAAGGAAAAAAGAAAAGGTCCAAACAGCATGTAAGCCTCCCTTTGGAGAAATTCTCAAGTCTACATTTAAATTTATCCTTTCTGGGGACAGCTTTCATGCAAGTTCTGTCTTAGAGGGGGATATTTTCTTGACTGGGAGCCTTAGGTATTTCATATGACGAAAATTCTTCAATGTAAACTTTCCCAGCAGTTCGTTGTTCACATTATAAACTCATTGTGTTGTTATGCTGTGCAAACAGATACAGTCCCTGCCAGAAACAAAGAGTGTTTTGATATAAAATAAACAATAGTAAAGGAGTGAAAGGTGGATAAAGGTCATTGCATTAACACTTGTTTATTTTGACTATTTCAGTTAAGCAATTCCATAGAACTTCATTAAAACACTAAGAAACGTAAAAAAAAACCCAACCAAACTGTAATACCATTTGTCATTCTAGCCACTAACTCTGGTGATTTCTGAGATATAGCAGGTTTTGATAAGGGATGTAGAAGAAGGGAGGATAATGGTGTATCATTGTAACATTTTATTACTCTGTCCATTTCCCAGTTCAATAAACTTCACAAAAAAATAAGCCTCAAAAGCTCTCTATGAAGTAAGGTAGCACTGTTATTCCAATTTTATGATGGGAAATGAGACACAGTGTGTTAAAGTGAACAATACAGAGATGGAAGTCACACTAAAACAGTGTGGCTCAGCTTCAGAACGAAGCCCACCTAGGTCCTGCTCCTTGCTTTTAATAGCTTTATTGTGCTTGCTTTACAAAGAGTCCTGACTATATTACAGAAATTACCTTTCTTCTGTCACTGCATGGGTTGGCACAACAAGCTGAATGCAAATAGGGATGATTCCAGGGAACTGAATCTATAGCCATATCAGAGCACAGGGATAGGAATGCTTGATGAATATGGGCTGTAAGGTTATTTCCCTCGTGTGGTCTATGAGTTTGTCTCACAATACTTAATTCCTTCACAAATATTAAATACGTGCAGAAAAACAGGTGAGTGAGGCTTTTAACTTCTCTGCTCTTCACCAGCTGTTCTTCTGTTCCACTGAGTTTTCACTTACTTCATTTCTAGATTGACTATGAAAATGTGGGAGGTGCTGAAAAACATAGAACCACCTAAAAGTATGGAAGGATCATAAAAAATAGGAAACAACTGGCAGAGCTCACAGAAGGTGCTCTGTCTGCTTCATAAGTTTGATTTGAATTATTATCACCCCAGAACTCTCAGTCAATGCCAGAATACAAAATTAGGACTATGGCTAATATAAAAAGCAGCCAGAGGGCAACGTTCCATATTTTTCTTAGGATTTTGTGCTCAGCAAGGTTACAAAGGGGTTGTTCATAAATAAAATGCTTTATCTTCCTCTTTGGGCTATTAAAAGGGTGGGGTCATTGTGATAATAATGAGGACTGGACTTGTGAGACTTTAGGAGAAGCATTTTACATTGCAGAAGCATGCTGAACAGCTTGAAAATTGTGACAGCAATGAATGTCAACCTGGGGAAAAAAGAATGGATTTGATGAATACCCTGAAATCACCCTCACTGTCACCCACAAGAAACTTACAAAAATACCCCAATACCTTTTTTTTTTTTAATAAAAGAAGGCTTATTTGTCTCTTGAACAATTCCAAGGCTTATCAGTTTTGTTTTGAATGATAAGGGCTAGACAGTTCTTTCCTGTTTTAAAAAGGAGAATAAAGAGAAAGAAAGTAGTTTGAACTTGAGCAAATCCTCAGCCCATCCACTTGTTTGGGAGACGGACTAAAGAAAATTTACCCTCAGGGAATCCTGCTCCAAGATGCTGAGATTCACAGTTTCACCAACAGAGCTGACCAGCACTAGCTTTCTCTAGAGTCAGATGACCTCCAGCCATTTGGCCTTCCATGCACTGTCACCTTACTTGCCTCCCTACCCTGTCCAAGTAGTTAAATTGATTGGTTGAATTTTCTCTGTTCTTCTGGCTCAAATTTTATTGAAAGACTGCTATAAATTCCTTGTCTCTAGCACTTCACATAGTGTATAAGAGCCCGGAAAGATAGAAAGTTAGTGAATAGTACTATTCTAGTGAAGCTGTTATAACATTATATTTGTAGTAGCATGAAAATGCCTTACTGTGGGAGGTCTTGTATATAAGCAAGCACAACAACACAAAGCCATTTTTGTTTACTGTCTGCCCCCCACTTCAGCAACTTTTGCAGACTAAATAAAAATAAAAGTAGAAGAGGAAAGGAAAACACAGAAGCAATTTCCTGGGACAACTTAATACTCTCTGCCTGGAGCAGAACCATAGTGTACATCATGCCCTGTCTGCTCAGACGTGCTACAATACAAGCAGGTGAAGTTCATTACATTTTGACTCTGGAGCTATCAAGGTACATGTAGTAATTGAAGCTACAGCCCTTACTGGGATTCCCAAATAGCACAATGAGTGTGCATCATTCATTCGTGCTCCAGCTTCAGCTCTGATCAATGTATCTCAAAGTTTACTGTCAACCCCATCTACCATGTAATGTGAATGCTTACTGGATGTAAGTATGCAACATAAACTACCTCACTCTTAACTTTTTCCAGATTCCAGGGACTTGTCAACTCTTCCTTTCTCTAGTTAGAGGAAACCTGCTTGAAGCATTTATCACACTAAAATTCGTTTCTATTAAGTTAGGAGAGCTTTGTCAGGAAGGGGGAGCTGATATCACATATCGTCTTTAAATTGGTCAGCAAAGAATTTAACACATTCTTGAAGCTTCAGGGGCAGCAGAGTCTGTGCACAGCCTAATTCTGTATCTCATCACTTCCAACTTTGGGGCAGTAAAGCACAATGAGGGCCTTTCTCAAATGGGAGCTTTCCAGATCATATGCAGGCCTCCTGTGTGACATGTGCAGTGCAGCAACACTATAGAACAGCTCTTTCCATAGCTACCTTAATTCTCAGCTCTTAGAATAAACTGCTCTTCAGAAAAGTTGGAAGGATCTAAATGATGAGGTAGATTTTTACCACCATGTAAGTTATTTCCTAAATGCTTATAATTATGTATTTTTAAAGGAAGGGGGGGTTGAGAAAGGAATAATTAGAATATGACAAATTATTCATCAGTAACTCCCCACGCTAATGAGACATTTCACCAGGCGGTTAATTATACCAGAATGATTAGTGCATCCATACTTATGCTGACACATCTGTAACATGAAAATCAGGTTGTTCAGAAAAATCTGATGCTGTTACTAGACTTCACCAAATTAACTTAGTGTCTCAAAAACATTTCAATGTCTCATCTAAAGGATTTGCACAGCTTAAGTTAATTGGAGATAAGTTTATTCATCAAAACTTCTTTAATTTTCCACATCTAGCTTCTAAGGGATTTTTTATTATTTTTGATAAATGATGCAACACTGAAAAGTAGTTGCTTCCTACCCTTAATCAGAGCAGAAAGTAGGTTACTGCTCTGCATCCCATAAAACACAAGAATAACCTCATTAAAGATTTGGTATTTGGTATAGTTCAGTGACAGTTTTGTACATCACCAGAGTTGGATTTCGTATTAAGTCTTCCAAAGCTGAGCTAGGGATTAAGAACTAGATGCCCTGGGTCAAACTAATACTTCTGATTTCTTGTCAGTATCATCCATCATTAATATTTTTCCCCAGAGACTGGCTCTTAGATCCATATGGAGCTTCAAGGATATATGGTCGCTGCATTTTGCTTTTCTCCTGTTCAGAGTCCTTACTGAAATAACCTCAGTGGTGAAGGAGGCCTTGGGTGCCTGTTCCTTCTGGAGGTCTAACGTGAACAACCCTTAACCTGTCAATGCCCTCTTTCTCCAGTGACAGTCACTGCTGGTGCCCTGGGCCTCATTTTTACTTCCCTGTCTAAAGGTAGCAGAGATCAAGGGCAATGTCTTTGGAGTGAGCCTGACATGAGAGTAACAACTCAGAATCACCCTAGGGCCCCTCCACAACTCCAAGCCCCTGCTAGCATCCAAATTAATCCTCCACGGACTGTCCTAAGCATCAGTTTTTTCATTATAACACCTCGTACTAATTACCATTTGGCACTGAGTTCACATTATAACAGATCCAGTCATTCTCTTCCCTTGGCCAAAACTCATGTGCATATCAGTGACACCACCAACAACAAATGACCCTCTTCTTTCCCATCCTATTGCACAGGATAGAAAATCCACAAATACAAGAAGGTGCACTGGTAGGTGAAGTGAGTGGCTGTAGAGTAGTTGTGTGGCTGGAGTGAGGCACGGGAGTCCATTATATTGAAATCAACAGATATTTTGTGAAGTCACTTGCAACATTTTTATAACTCCCTTCAGAGTGTTGTAATTCACGCAGGTCCAGAATTCGCGGATTGCAGGTGAAGTGAACAAAGCACTATTGTTTCTTTAGCTGCAGTTAATGGTTGCAGTTAATAGCTCGTGATACTATGTTGGTGTCAGGGACAGGAACTGCAATTGGTTTTACTAAAGGGAGAAAAGGTTTGAGGTAACAGAATTTGGGAGCACCAATGTTAATTAATTCCACAGAATTAAATGGTGGTGTCATTACGGAACCTGTGGTTTGAAATACAATGGATGAGGCTTTAGAGGGCCTCAAAAGCTTTTCCTCAGTCATTTTGATACCTTTTTTTTTGGCTGGGAGCAGGGTATCATGTAGAGAGAAAGAAAATGCACAGATCATAAAGCACATCAGGCAGAGGGTTAGCATTGCGTCTGTGCTATAACCTAGGAGAAAAGGACAGAAAGTTTCCTGTGTTTTACAGACTAACGCCTACATGATCTGATTTAAGCTCAATGTTACATACACATGGTATCAAAAGGCAGGGCCTAAACAGAGGCTGCCCACAAGTCCCAGGTGTTCCTGTGGTAGAAGAACACCTGGCAGGTTAGCCAGATGTGGGATCTTTCCTAAAAGCAAATGCCCTCAGGGCTGGGTGTTTCATGAGGCCGAGCACAAGCTGCCTGCACTGCAAATAGTTATGCGTGGACTGGTCCTGTGGGAAAGCACGGACCCAATCTGTCATGCACTCACCCACCTAGGCATGCCTGAAGCCTGCCTAAAATGCCTCGTTAAGCATGGTCTTGCTCTCATTTTACATGGAGAGCTCAGATTTGAGTGTAAGCTCCGCTCTAGACTAGAAGCAGAGCGCAGCTGCTGTTGCTCCTCTCCAGGGCATGGCCAGAAGCAAAGAGGAATATTTATACCCCATTAGAATATCCCATCTTTTGAAGATTCAATCTGAGTGCTAGCATATGATGTTGTCCCTGCCTGGAAAAAAAGGCCAGCAACTTTATTCATGGTTTCAAGCCCTGATAAACAGAAAACCACACAGAAATCTTGAATGCAATAGATCCCTAGAAAGGACAAGCCTCATTCTAACTGTTTTTGTCAGGAAAAGGTCAGTGAGCCCTTTTGGCTTGTATGATCCTGCAACCATACATTGCAAAAAGGCCTGGGAATAGTTTTCAGAGTAGCAATGATCATTTATCTAAGACTGGTATATGGACTTTCTCTCATCTCCACTATTTTCACAGGATGGGCACCTCAGAGGCTTTTGTATTCTGGCATGAGAGGGGAGATAGGAGAAATGGATTATCCTGAAAGACCAGGCTATTACACAGTAACAACAGACGCATCTTCAGAGTTTTGGGAGAGTTACACCATCCATATGATGGCTGGAGCAGGCCCTGGCTCTGTGGAGGGGTGCAGGTATGTGAGACTATTAGGATTCTTTCAAGTAGGTTATCTGCCATAGAAAATTTTACAGAGGGCTGTCCACATACAGCTGAAGTCCTGTGCCTTCACTTGTGTCATACAGTATCACAGAGCAGATCATTCATTTCATCACTTGAGTAGAGTTGCTGCCTATGGCTAAAACTGGCTCCTAATGCTCCAAGAAAAGGTGGATTTTCTCAGAAAGACCTTTCTCTTCGTCAGCACGAGAACATCTGTGTGTTGGATTGTGTAACACAGGGCAGAGTAACATACTGACCACATGACGGAGCACTTGGTTTTGGGGTGGGGTAAGGGTTTCAGTCACTTTGGATAGCCGCTTTCCAGGGCTTCAGAAAGCAGTCAGCTACATCTGGCATTTGACGTTGCAGCACAAGAGAGAAGCCGCTGTATCACCGCTGAAGTGTGTGAGCTGCGGATGTCCCACCAGAGGTTATAAGGTGGGAACAGCCGAGGAAGTCTCCCAGGAGAGCCCAAGAGGCTTTGCCAGTTGCCACATGGGTAGCAGTAGCTCAAGACATGTACACACTCCTTGACATTAAGGCAACCTTGGTGTCAGTGGATGAGCACCCAGTCTTGCCACAGGGGCTGGGACTCCATTCTGAAACTAAACTTCCTAAGTGAATTTTGGTTGAGCTGCTTTGGAGTAGATAGCATCAAAACAGACTGGAAGCCAGGAGGGAGCTGCAGGGAGATAAGACAAGAAAGGGAAATATCTTTATTTCTTTATTTTAAACCTGAGTGGCAGTTTTGCCTGCTTGAAGTGGAAATATCAATCAGTCTAGGCGATAGAGCTAAGGAACAGAATCAAATATGTGAGCTTTAGCAATGTAATAGGGAAAATTTAATCCCCAAACTAACCTTACTTTTTCACAAGTGAGCTACATTGTATTTTAAGTTTACAATGATCAGGGATTATCCTCCAAAATAAATAATAAACTAGCATCCCATATCTATGGCAAAAGTTAGAGTCTTAAGGTATAAATTGGAAACAATGACCTTGACCCTTCTTTCTCAGAGGTGCAGACCAAGAAAAAAAAAGAATTGGTTAAGTCAATAAAGTTACTCTTAGGAAAGATAAAGTAAGAAAGAAGAGAATCAGAGCTGAGGTGCTTCTTATTTCTTTTTCAGCTTTTCCTCTCTCCTTGTCCTTCCCTAGTTAGCAACCCTAATTTGCATGCAGAGTCAGGTCCATCATAAAATCCCTCCATCAGATCCAGAGTGTATACTGGCAGCCTCAGCCAGGGAAATGGATTGAAGGATTCAGCAAGACCAGAGTGTGTTTAAATCCCTGCAAAAAGGAGAGGAAGAAAAGATGATAAAACAAAATAATGACCATACCCCTCCCGTTAGGTAACAACAGTTACCCTAGGGCTGGAACACTTCTATCTANCAGTGTGTTTAAATCCCTGCAAAAAGGAGAGGGAGAAAAGATGATAAAACAAAATAATGACCATACCCCTCCTGTTAGGTAACAACAGTTACCCTAGGGCTGGAACACTTCTATCTAGAACATATATGCTAGGAGAGTGCTATACCTTCAAGGATGTTTTTGTGATTATAATGAAAATACTAAAAGCCCAGTTTCCCTATTTTTGTTTTCACACACACATTTTCTTCACGTACAGGGAAAAATCAAATCATTCCTTTCTGTGACTGAAAACAACAGATTTCCTGCAACTTAGGAAGCCATTGCCCTTCAGGGGAGTGCTGATAATTCAACACATTCATACTCAGTGGTATTTGTTTAAACCACCTCAGCTTTCTGTTGATCTGGGACCTGCAGGAAATATTAGTTTTCCCTACCTGCCATTGTCTTCCAAATACTTTCTTAATTAATTAATTATTTTTGTTGTACAGGTATACTCCAAATTCCAACACATACATAGTGAAATCAACCATTTAAAACAATGTCAATGTTAACAAGATGATCCATTTCATCCTCTTATAGAAGCTAATGAACCATTGTGAATTTATTGTGATGGAAAGACAGTGTCTGCTTGCAATTAGACTGATGAGCAGTTATTCTCATGAGTGGGTACTTTAAAGTAATTATTTTCATTCGTTCTTAAAAAAAAAAAAAAAAAAAAAAAAAAGGCTTTTTNTGTGCACAACGAAGCTTTGATTACCTGGCATGTGAAAACACATTCTCAAAAGGATGTTTCTAATTATTGTCTTACAGGAGAGAAAGAAACTAACTACTGCCTGGGAGACCTTTGAGTTGACTTTTTGGAGCTTAAAATGGGAACTGAGTTTTAAATAATTGTAACAGTGTATAGCATTTATAAGATCACATACATTTATCCATAACTGTCAATATGCAGGAACAGTGGAATTTTTATTCCTTTCCAACATCCACAGCTCCAGGCCTATTTCACTTCACAGAGCTTTCTCCCACCCATAGCCACTAACCTTGATTCTTTTATTTGATTCTTATTTGACTTTTGGCATGTGTGATGGACCCTTAGTAGTCTTCTTAATGATGTTTCATAACGTGAGAGCATCAAATATCCTTTACTGTTCTGAGATATTTCAGTACTTCCCTGACCTTCAGACACCTTTTTAATAAAGGTTTCTGCAACATCTTAGTAGTCATCATCCTGTAGCCTTTAAATACCAGGCTATCTAGCAGTACTTTGGTTATAGAAGTGAAGAACAGGCTATGCCAGCCACCCTTTGCTATCTCCTAATTACTTTTTTACAGGATTTTATTTTGTGACTCTTGGGATCACAGTGTACATTTCAAAGGGTTCTGGACATTTTTTTTTAGATAAAATACCTGTGTACTTTTCTATGTCCACTCTTCTCTCTGTTAGCACGCAGGTGAGGTGCTAGCTGCAAAGATATCTTTGTGTACCGTCATAAAGGTTTGCTATTTTCCCATAATGTATTCAAAATACTAAACAGCATTCCTATAGCAAAACAAGGAAGGAACTTTGCTGATATGACCTGCTTTATTACTTTTAATATGTGAGATACCTTTCTGAGAATGACTCTACCTTATGGGAAATGGAAATTGATTCCTTTTTATGTAAGTATTTCATTGGTTTGTTTCCTTCCTAAGGCAAAGGAAGGTAATATCTTTTCCTCCAGTGAACACAGAGCTTACTAGCTCTGCTGGATCTTCTTTAGCATGCCCAGAACAAATATTTTCTGTACAGCTTTTGCTTTTAACTCTACTTAATGAGAACAGAAACTACCCTAAATCCTGAGCAGTAGCCAAGTTGGGTTCTTTTGGTGTCTTCTCTTTCCTTGAACAGTTCCATTGTTTCAATTCTAAGAAAATGCTTTTTTAATGAAACCATATTTTAACCCCACAAATGTGGGGGTTTATGTACACTTTATTAGTTATTGTTATAACCCAAATGCTTTTGCCATTTTCATGGGTTTTTTATTCACTCAAATCCAATTCCACAGTGATTAACTATCATAGCCCCAAATTTGGCACCTTTAACTCCACTGAGATACACAGTGAGGCCTATAGAGCAAAATGCCATCAAGTGCTTTCATTATTCACCTCCGATGAAAATTGTTTTGGCCTGGGAATTCCTGTTAGTTAAGCAAGTGCTCATTTCTTGTGAAGAATTAACTCTTAAAAACCTGGACGTCTTCAGAGATATTTACTCCTCTCAAAATCTGGTCTCTCTGCAGAAGCTCAGTTAAAACTGTCAGATATGCAAACCTAGTGGGCGATCTGCTGCTTTCAGCTTGTTTTCATGCCCTCACAGCACTCTCATATTTTATATCTACAAAGAGCATAGTACTCAAAAGTCAATACTACAATTTCACATTTAACAGCTTCTGCCCAAGTTAACGGAAAGCTGCTTAAGAACAAGCTATCATCAAAAATGAAGCTGGCTTTTCCGTCTGATTGTTCTTTTTTCTTGACTGTTATTACTGTCTTAGAGTGAAATGCTGTTTTAGCCTTTCCCATTTCTGTCCCGTATTACAAACGAGTTCCAGCTCTGGTGGGAGTTTTAACAGCTTCATTCAACATCTTGTTCCCCATCACTCACTCAGAGCCAAGACATCTCACATTTATTGTCTGAGGGCTAACTCATCAGCACCATATAACACAAGACCGGCTTGTGTTGTGAACCAGGTAGTTTGAAAAGGGTCACACCAGTTCCCCTGAACACTGTCGTTCTCCACACATAGGACAAGTTAATATTTTACCGCACATCTGAGTGCTCATTTCAGAGTCTCATGGAAAATGTACTTATTTAGCAATTACACAGTGCTTTTTGTCTTCAAAATTATTTACAAAAAGTAACTGGAAATCATCTCCGAAAGGAATGTGTACATATTATCCCTATTGTAGGCAGGTAAACGAAAGCACAGAGGTGAGATATGCCCTGTCCAGGATCACACTTAGCCATGTACAAGTTGAGAGAAGATGGAAAAAATTACTTTGACCCCAGCATTAAATATCACAAGATGTTCAAGCTAGTTTTCACTCTCAGGGCAGTGAAATTAGCCCACACCCAGAGTGTTATAAGCATTTCTTTTTGCTGGATGCTCATCCCAACCTTAGTACTGCTCAGCCATGCCAGTTCAGGGGCTGTATGGTGAAGTAGACTGGGGAATAGGTTAAAAAATTACCCTTTTCCTAGTTTCTTGGTTTCTTTCACTACCCTGCCCCAGAAAAATATTTACACTCAGAGAAAGATTTGGACTGGAAAATAGCATCCAGTGTTGGGACAGTGAGTAAGATACCACTTTCTCTGGAAGAAATGTTTGTCAAACCAGGCCATAAGACTCAGTCACAAAGAGTACACCCAACATAAAAAGGAAACCATGCCTGAGGTATACTCATTACTAGACAAAACTCAGTGTTGTAAAAGATTGCAAATAAATTCAGCAATATATAATGGCATGCTCCCAAAATGAAATAGCTATGTGCATGAACGGCATTGCTACTAGAACGTAAACAACTTTCAAATGCAGCATATTAATTGTATTTTGGGATCATACATGTGTGAGATTTGTGTATGTATTGTTCTTTAAAAAAAAAAAAGTGAGAGTTTTATTATTATCCCTAAATGCTGCAGAGAGCAGAGGCCTATTGAAAACAAACACAGCACAGGAGGGGACAAAAATGTTGATCTTTGAGAATGAGGATTGTTGTTTTCATCAGATCCTTTCTAGGGTAAAGAACAAAAGAGATTGCTTCTTTCACATAACACATATTCCAGTGCCAGGAGTCCCAGCAGAGATGTTATTCCATCTGTAACACACGCTCTTTATCTGCAAGGGGCAGAGCATTACCCAAGCACAAATCAGTTGTGCAGTATCTCTCACACAGTCGATGACTGATCTATCAGTTGCCAAGATCTCTATGCAGTAACTGAGAAAACAAAACAGAAGCATACTCTGCCCCCAGGCAGTAGGTTCTCTCCCTATAATTTACCATAGAACAGATGTGAACTTGTCGTTTTTCTGTCAAAAACATACACACTCAGGCTCTCTCTCCCTTTTCTTGACCCAGAAAACAGTCTCTAAATGTGTCTCTGCTGAAAGCTGCTCTTCGCTTACCTTAGACTGCGCAAGACAACACTTCTCACAATAATGGCAAGGAACTTTACTGTCCTCTTCATTAAGAAAACCAGCATGTCATTAGATGGCTTCATGTCAATAAAGGCTAGCAGGCCAAGCAGTTCTATCCTTGTCATTATCTGCCAGCACATATTTTTCCAAATAGGAAAAATTAAGTTGAAAACTAAAAATAAACTCATTTTAAAATACCTTACCGTTTTAAAATACCAGCACTGTTATGAAAAGAAATCTAATTTTACAAATGGATCTCATTTATTAATTAATTCGTTATGTATCATGTAAAGTTGAATTGGCAGTGGTCAAAACTTTGCACTCAAACGTAAACAAAAGCAGAGATGAAAGGACACTTTTCCCCTATAATTTGTTCTGAATCCAGCTTGGATCCTTAGCAAGCATTTCCACAGGGTAAAGGATCTCTTTTTTATGCAGACATGAGCCTCATGTTTCACTGTCTTTGGTGTGTCCCAGGCAGACAGCTATGGGATTCCCCACGGGAAGACACAGACCTTGCTCAAATGCAGATTTGCTTCTCTCTATCAAGGCAGGAGCTTCTGCTGCAGCTGATCCCATATATGGGATGTGCAGGCCTCTCTCCTCTGCTCCGTCTCCTAAGTACTAGGACGTTCTTAAGTGCTTAATGATCCATCTTTGAGGCCTCTTCCCTTTAAAAACAAATGTCACAATTTGCCAATGGTCAGCAATGGGGGTGGGCAGGGTGGGGAGAGAACGTCCAAAAGTGTGTGGTGGCAGATGCGCATAGACGGTATCTTTACATGAGCTTTAGTCTCCATAGGAAAACAGGGTAACTACTCAAGTGAGTTTTTTTCTGTATAACTTATCTTAAAACAACACATTCGTTTTGGACTCCTGCCTCAGCTTATTTCTCAGCTTTAACTAGCACGTCAGTACACACTAAAAAGTGTGCAATATTCAATATTTTATTCTATGTTGGAAGTTCTAGTCTTTATTTTCCAAACTCTATTTGTCACAACTTTAATCCATTTTGAATTTTAAAAAGAAGTCTTTTCCAGTTGGATACTAATGCAAAAATGCAGTTTAAAAGTCCATCTTTCTTTTCCTTTTTTTTTAAAAAAAAAGCCCAGAACAACATTGACTCAGTATTCATGTATTCATAACTCTATCTGGCTCCATATTTCTTCTGCCCTGTTTAAAAACACAGATATGCCCAAGAGTATTTCTGTTTAAAAGGAATAACAGAACTTCTGTAACATACTAACAACATACGGCATGCAGTTAATCCCAAGAATTGCCAAATGCCTCCAACTCCACAAGTGCTACACTTATCCTAGGACTGAGGGAATTTTACAGTTTCACAAAGTAGAGATCAGAACAATATATGAAAGAATCATGGAATTATTTTTTAACTTACTGAAGGAATTTCAAGGAATTTATGAAATACAAAAGTTTTCCAACATATGTCTTGTAATCTAAGACTAAACTCCTCGGCTGTTTTTTGGAACCTGAATTCAGCAGGTAATCACAAAGTTAGGTTTTTGCTTATCTTGGGGCTAAATGAAGGACCTTTGGATTCTCTTTGGTGAGAGCTTCAGGCATTACGTGGCTGTACATACTGGACTGTCACACACTGGAGAGGAAAGAAGGTTTTTTCAGCTGTGAAGTCACCAGAAAAACTGCAAAGAATGGGATAAAAGCTACCGAACACTTGATGTAACCTATGGAGGTAAGTATGCATATTTTGTGCGGAATTGTGGATTTCTCTTCCTGAAGAAGCAACAGTAAGAAAAGTTACACATCTCACTGCCCCCCATCCCCCCACACTACTCAGAAAGCAAATGGACACAACACCGTACAAACAAAAAGTGCTGTGTTGGTAAAAGAAATTTTGAAAACCCCAGCAGCAGGTGACAGTACGTTACTGTGGAGATTAATTACTTCTCATGCTTCCAGAAAGTCCATTAAGAAATCTAATCTACAAAATGGGCTCTCCTACACACATTACTTGTCCATTAATGTTCTGAGAGCATTTAGCAATTAGGCAACACGGGTGATAGCATGTGCTATCCTTGTGAAGTAGTGGGAGCGGGACTTCAATAATGTTATCACATTGAAGAAAAAACAGCATAGCAACAAGAGGTTCAGCAGCAAGCAGTACCTTTGCACAGTCTGGCCCGGAAAGGTACATGGCAACAGTCTGAAAAAAATGAATCGCTGAATCCAAATAATTTCTTGGTTTCATTTGGTTAGCTTTCCCCTCTTCACCGCTTTCCCTTTCCATTATACTGTTTGGTATTTTTTCTCTCTCTCTTGCCTTATCCTCTATTTCTGCCACCATTTCATCTGTCCTTGCTCCTCTCTTAATCTTTTTGATGTGTTTAATGGCACTATGTTAATCAGCATTTCTTGACATTGCTCTTATATATAGCACAGTCCTTTGCCACCATTTGTGTTCAGAGAATCTTGTTCCTTTCTCCTTCTGGGACTTTATTCCTGAAATTTTTCTCTCTTACCTACTGAAACCTACCTGAATTGCACTCCATGGGTGGGTTTTTCATCCTGTGATACATCAAAGGAATACAATGGGACCTTTTATCAGCAAAGAAAGCTAAAATAGTGTAGGAATATATTTCTGGTAAAGAAATTTCCTTCAAAGTACTACCTCTCTTGCTCCATCCCCCTGTATTTTTGGCTCCATCCCACCTCCTGTGCAGCATTTGTAAGGTCGTCTCATCTGGCCCTTTTTTCCAAGCCTTTAGCTTCTGCTGGCATTTAACTTGATATTGATAGCACTTCCCTGGCACCTCTCTAGCACAATTATACATGACAAAATACATTAAGGATTTTCATTTTGGGCAGCTGAGTCTCCACAGCTATTCATGGTTTGGCATCTCTTTGAAGCTTGTCAACAAGGCTACCAATTATGATGATGGTGGGGTTTGTGATGTGTATATAACATCTGTCCAGCAAAAACTGGAAAGTCACCAGCAAATTTCTTGCAGTCTATAGCAATTAAAATCTAAATAGGTTTTAGTGGGTATATCCATATCATGGCCTTGATGTAAAGATATCAAAATGAAAGTTCTGTATGCCACTTTTAATATCCACCGAGTATATCTTCCTTCAGTGCTGAGGATTTTTAATTTTTTTCACCCTTATTTTATTTTCTCTCCCTTACCTGTTTCACTTCTAATTCCCTGTTCACCTGATTCATAAAACAATTTTATATTCCTTTAATCTCTGTCTTCCCTTTCTATCCTCTGGCACCCCTGTTCACACACTGGTGATTTAATTGAAAATGAGGCAAATGGAATTAAGAGGCAGAACTCATGCAGACTGGAGATATTCAGCTCTAGACTTCACAATCCATTATTGCAGATGGTTCAGAAATAATGTAGTTTATCCTACTGCAGTGTTTAGTATGGACGAGATGGCCATCGATTCTTAGATAATTGCATTACTGAAAGGGCAATAAGTACGTGAAACAGGTTACAGGAGACAATATTAAAGCAAGGTGAGATTAGTCATAGTAGAATAGAATCATCGAAGTCAGAGATGGAAAACACCTTTATAGTTCCTCAAGCCCCTCTACCTTGCCAAGCCTAGATTGCTTCCCACTAAAACACAGTGTCAAATTCTTTGTTGAGTCTAACTTTAGAGGTCCTGGTAGGCATTCACCTCTTACTTTTCAGAGATTGCTCTTTGCTGCTAGGGAGACTTCTCCATTTTGCCTTTGGTGAACTAAGCGTGGTGCCAAACAGCTGCTCTTTCTTGCATAAAAAAAGTCATATTGCATCCCATAGTCAAAATTATGGGCTCCTGAAGCAGCAGTGCTGAAAGATGAGATGGTGGGTGTGAGAGGAAACCACATGTGATGGCATTGATTTGATTGCCCTGGCAAAGACATCAGCAGTGATTTTCAAATCACTGCATTACAGCCTGTAAACAGCAGATTGTGGAGTCAGCAGAAAGAGCTGTATGAGTTGCTGGAGGTCTTGAACAAGATGTGGCATCCATTAATAGTGACACACCAGTGGAAGGAAATGTGGCTGCATTTTTAGGGATCCAATTAGCATTAGGCATACTTAATAAGGTAGGAATGCTTTTGAGAATTTGAGAGATGCTGAAACAGTAGAAACTCAGGAAAGAATCTGAAAGTTTTGCCTCTGGGTAAACTGGAACAACTAGCAGCAAATGAGGAGGCAGTCTAGAAAGTAAAAGAAGCAGCATGGATAACACAGTGTGTAACTCCTTGCTGGTAGTATAGCTACAGGAGAAAACTTGGGAAAGAAGCTCGTTAGAATACAGTAAACCTTGTCTTCCATGTAGTAAAGAAGAAAAAGGGATAATAACTCACTATTATGATAAGCTGTACAATATTTTCCTTTCCAAAGGGTCCAGCAAGAATTTTCTTATAGGGGAAAAATGTCGCATACTTTTTTAAAAACCACAAGGTCATATGCTGGACTAATCTTAAAGACTAATAGAAAGAAGGATGGGAACTGGAAGGTGCCAGCAGTAAACATATCTTATGAAGTGTCACATTCTTCAGCAATCTCTTTCTTCAGTCACTCTTCCTTCAGTGAATCTTTTGTATTCAACTGGGTTTTCTGTACTGAAAGTTGTGTGTGAAATAAGCATATCTTGACAACACAAATCCTTGCTTTTGCTTTTCTTAACAACAGGTGAAAGACTGCTGCACTATCTGATCCAAGTGTTCCAGAAAATTAGTTTTTAGACTCTAAGACTACTAAATTGCAGATGGTAGAGTCCCACCTTGTGGATTAATTGTGAAATCTCGTTTGAGATTAGGTGGATGCTTAGCCTTGATGTCCACTCGAGACACAGTTGTGGAATTACGGGCAGTGATTTACTGGTTTGGGAGCAGAAATCCATTTCCATTATTAACATATGATGGAGATTTCAGTGGTGGTTTACTTCACTTAAAGAAAGCATATAAGGTTGTTTCCATCCCTGGATATATTCAAAACCTGGGTGGACACAGCCCTCGGCAACCACTTTGGTTCACTATGCTCTAAGCAGGAGTCTTGGGCTAGAGACCTCCAGAATGATATCCCACCTCAGCCATTAAGTGAAGAAGGACAGCATTTACTTTCACTTGATGTTACATTTCTGGGGGATGTCTTGACACATTAATGATGGGAATTTACAATGTTAGTGGGTACTAGGGACAGAAAAAGAATGTTTGGCAAGAGGCAATATTAGAGTCACTTCCTTTAACTCTATGTGGTGGGGAGTAATCCCTTGGAGAAAAATCAGGATCTCATAAAGTTGCTGTCAGTATTTAGCCAGCCACCAAGTTTGTTGCATAAAAGTAGGGGGTTGGTCATTAATTAAAAGTGTGATTTTATTTCCTTATGTGTTGCTGGGACTTTTTGCTTAGGTTTTCTATCAAAATGAAATTCAAGTCAGCCCCCATATTCTTGAGTAGACTGTGTAGAAAATTCCCCATAATATGTTGGGATTTGTAATGAGATTTCTGCAATGTCATACTGCTGTTCTACCTGACAAATAACTGCTTTTTATTTAATTCATTTGGTCCTAGCTACTGTTCAATGCAGAGCACAGAATATTTTTCCATGGAACATTTACACTCCAAAAATATTTACCCTATGATATCTGTATGGTAAGTGTTGCTTTTTAAATTGGAATATTTGTCACTCCATGGAGTTGTTTACCCTTCCCCAGAAATATTTATGCAGTACAATGAGAGTATTTACCCCTCAATTTAACCAGCAAATATTTGTAGGCCACCATCTTTTATACCCGCCACCTGCTCTCAAGGCATCTCACTACCAAATTATTTTATTTCTCAGTGTCTTTTCATTTTTTATGACAAGTTGTTTGCCTCAAGATTTTTTGTGTCTTTTCTGAACTCTCTTCTTCCTATTTGTCCTGGTTTGTTCACAGAGAAGGATTTAACAATTACCTCTACATCTGAGTCCCCCTGTGTTGAGGCTGCCTAAGAAGGACCCTCTCCAGGATCTGCTCTAGAAGGGCTCTCTGCTTTATGTTTTAAAAGGTCTCTTTCCTTTGGTCTTGAAGGACCCTTTTCTGGGTCTACTCTAGAAGGGCCCTTTCCTGGATCTCCATCTGAACTCTCTCCCAAGGTGTCTGGCTTGAGCTGGTCTTTGTTGTAAGGGACAGGGGAAGGAGCTGACCTCTTTTTCTGCTTCCTGGTTACCGGGGTAACTGGTACTGGTTTTGATGGAGTTTGAGTAGCAGTGGTACTCGTTGTCGTTGTTGTGGCTGGAGTAGCTTGTGCCAGAACAGCCGGTGGAGGGGCCAGTGTTGTTGCTGTGGCAGGGGCGGCTGACGGTGGTGCTGGTGCCACTGCGGCGGGGGACATGGCTTGTGCCGGGCCTGGCGGGGCCATGGTTTGCCCCACTGCAGGTAGGTCGCGGAGCGGTTGCTGGGGTTTGAGTGGCAGCAGCGCACGTTACCCTACAGCTACCCCTGCCCCGATGATTCACATGAAACCATCCCTGCAACNCCCGATGATTCACATGAAACCATCCCTGCAACACATGCAGGTGCACTGACAACAAAATCACGATCTTAAGAAAGTAGCAATCTTTATTGTCACAGCCCGGAAGGTTTCCATGCCCTGGCTCTGGCGGTGTCACATTAGTGTAATCATCCAAGGGCAAAGTAAACTTTCCCAAGGTAAAATTGAAAGTGTAAT
>RSEF01000001.1:70099005-70166269 GCA_003993805.1 Himantopus leucocephalus | reverse complement strand
GGGGGGGGGGGGGGGGGGGGGGGAAGAAGTAAGTAAGTGGCTGTGTGGTCCTAGTTGCCTGCTGGTGTTAAACCATAACATCAGTCTATTGAGATCCCTCTGGATAAAAGCACAACCCTCTGGTGTATCAACTACTCCTCCCAGTTTTGTTTCATCATCAAGCTTGCTGAAGGTACACTCTCCCCATCATCCAGATCATTAATGAAGATGTTAAACAGGATCAGATCCAGAACTGACCCCTGGGGTACACTGCTAGCTACAGGTCTCCAACTAGACTTCATACTGCTGGTTAGCACCCTCCAGGCACAGCCATTCAAGTCGGTTTTAAACCCACCTCACTGTCTGCTCATCCAGCCCATTCTTCACAGCTTCTCTATGAGGATCTTACAGGAGACAGTGTTGAAAGTCTTACTGCAGACAAGGTAGGCAATATCCGCTGCTTTCCCTTCATCTATCAAGGCAGTCCTTCCATCGTAAAAAAACTTATCAGGTTGGTCAAACATGACTTCCCATTGGTGAATTCATGTTGACTAATCCTGATGATTTTCTTGTCCTTCAAGTGCCTGGAAATGGTTTCCAGGATTAGCTGCTCCGTCACTTTCCCAGGGATCAAGGTGAAGCTGATCGGCCTGTAGTTCCCCGAGTCCTCCATCTTGTCACTTCACAACAAAATGGGAGGAAGTTCATAAACAAGCTAGGCATGACTTATGCCACTTGTAAAATGGCAATGATACTCAATTTCTTCATAGGAATATTGCAAAAATTCAATTAACTTAGAGTTCTAATATAGACTAAAATATACAGGTATTTTTCCTGAGAAGTTAGGTTTCTCCTTGAAGAGCCCTGTTTTACTTCATATCACCTTTGCAGGAGAGGAAGATGAAAAAACACAGGTAAAACATGATAAGAAAAGAAGGGGGTTTTGCTTCAAAGTTACTCCTCTGTGTTGAAGAGAAAGTGCTGTGGAACAAGGCAAATGTGTGTTTCATTACTTCATTATTTTTGCAGGTAACTGTAACATTGCCATAAGCACCCTTACAGCAAAGCCATGTCAAAGTGAGCTACAGATCAGCTGTGCAAGGTTATTCCTTCATCCTCTTCTCTGTTCCTCAGCTGGCTTTAGGGCAAGTTCTCCAAGGAGTGACCTCTTGGCTCTGTACTAGATACTCCTGCTACATTTGTACCAGGGAGTATGGATTTGAAAGCAATCCTGGTTATTAAAGCAGCAGAGTTATATTTCCTACTTTTGTCCTTAGACCTTAGCAATTAATTTAGACAAATTCTCAGCTTTATAGTTAGAGACTGGGGAGCTGATTTCTGAAAATAAAAGGCTCTCTCTTCCTTAAGTTTTTATCCACCCACCAAAACTCTATGTCCATGATACTTTGATTTCAAAATCCTAAGCATTTTCAAAAGAGTTATACAACCCATAAGCACATGTATTTTCCTGCCTGATAAAGTTTGTTTTGAAGAGATTAGAAATAAATCTGAAACAACCGTTCAAGAGACACAGGGGAGTGTTTAGGGCATTTCACTGATTCAAATCTAATTCAAGTCAACATTTGCCAGAAGTAAGAAGCGCCTGATTTCCCTTTGGCTGTTAGGACAAGTTAGTTGCTGGTTTATCTTTACCCTCAACAAAAATATGGACATGTCACATAACCTTTCAGCTTTTTGGCATCCTTAGGAAAGAGGATGGGAACTGAATAGTCTCAAGGCAGTTACCCACGCATTATGGAGATCATCCCTTTAGACAAAAAGAACAATGCACAACAAATCAGGGGTGTATCAAGAAGTGCTGAATTCAACACCAATGAAACCTACAACATCCTTCTCCGGAAGTGTAAGGCTATCTTCCTATAAAAAGATTTCCTTTAGCTGCAGAGCAAGCTTTTTACAGAACGGTATGTAAAGAAGGAAAGTTTTAATTTATATCATATTTCATTGGAGTTTGCATTGCTTCTAGTTGTGCTGTATCTGCCCAGCAGGAGGAGGCCAGCAGTTCTCAGCTAATCAATGCAGCCCTACTTCACTATGAGCAACTTCAATTTAAATTACATTTTTGTATGTCCATAATTTTTAATTAGCAATCAAAAGATACTGCTGNTCCATAATTTTTAATTAGCAATCAAAAGATACTGCTGCCACTTGAAATATCCCACAGAACTGCAGGAATCACCAGTGTGTTTGACTCCATTTAGGTTAATCTGAGGTCTACCACTGACCTCTGCGAGTTCAATATTACCTGTGAAGTATAACACTGAATAGTGTTATACTCAGCACTACTTAGTGCTAATAGCTACAGCTCCCCCAGTTGCTTAATTTTGGTACTTTCTGTTAGCCTAAATTTTCCTGCCTGGCACCCAAAACTTATTTTAACTTATTTTAAGTGAGCCTTGAAAGCCCTGACTTTCTCCCAGCTCTTAGTCATTTAATCATGTGAATAAAAAAAAAAAAAAAAGAGAGATCTATATCTACTTTAATTTTTCTCTTTTCAAAATACCACAGTCACACTCACAAAAGTAAAGTCAGAAAGGAATTCCTGAACTCCCAGGTGGGATGACAACTCATATTTCATGGGAGACGCATGCAACGCCAGTCTCCAGTCTATAACAAACAGACCACAAAGGCTGCTGGGAGAGGGAAACGTGGAAATGATGTGGCTCTCCCCTACATGTTGTGTACATCCCCCAGCCACATTCTGCTCACATGTGTTTCATGGCTTTTGTTGCAGCAGCTCTTAAAATGGTTCACTGACAGTTTGTCTTTCAGATTTCAGTGGTGCTCCATTTCTCCCCTGGAAAGCAGAGGATCTATCTCAGACAGAGTGTCCCAGAATCCCTTTCCCATTGTCCTGCTGCCCAAAGGGATGTACCCTGGAAGCATCTCAGATATCTGTAGAGAGAAGAAGCTGGAATGACATTTTTTATGTTAGAATATTCATCAAAGCTTCAGCAGCAACGGCATTTTCAGTCCTAGCTTCCAAGCAATTTTGCACTGCGTCAGTGGTTGGCTCCCACACATGGCCAGATGTAGACTATATCTGAGGAAGTAAGAGTGCAGCAGAATGGAGATGAGCATCCTTGACTTCTCTTCTGCTTCCTTTTCTGACCATGGAAGCTCAAGTCATCTTCATCGTCCTAGTGAGCCAGCAAATAAGGATCATCACAGAGGAAACAGCTTACCTTCTAGGTAGTCCAATCCCTACAAAAAAGAAAGAAATTCAGGCCAGCACTTACTATTGAAGAAGATGGTGTCACTCAAGCTGCTGCATAAGTCCTTTGCAGCCCTTCCACATGCTGGCTAACATCCCACAGGTGAGAAGTGGGGAGATTTCTCAGCAGTGTGCCGCTGACAGTTGGGTTGAATTATATTCCTTCTGCCCTTCTGGAGGGTCAGAAGAGTGAGCAAGGCTGTGTGGAGACTGCAAAGGCTCAGGAAATGGGGCCATCAAGGCAAGAACCCTACAGAACCAACCAAGAAGGCTCTCTAAAGAACCCTAATAAGATAACCTGCAACATCAGAGTAAAAATTTATCTGGGCCTTTCTTTCCCCTCTGAAGTGGAAAGGAGGACAAAAAAGTGTTTTTATCATAATCTTTAAGACAAGGAAACTTATTCCTACACCATGNATAACCTGCAACATCAGAGTAAAAATTTATCTGGGCCTTTCTTTTCCCTCTGAAGTGGAAAGGAGGACAAAAAAGTGTTTTTGTCATAATCTTTAAGACAAGGAAACTTATTCCTACACCATTTTCTTTTCTCCATATGAGATGAATATTCATTTCCTAAGAAAAGTTTAAGACTTTGCTATTTCATAAAGACTGCTAAATAATACAAAACCCATGTCAGAGAGTTTGGGAAGTTCCCATCTACTACCTGATATTAAATATTTCTTCATCACTAATCCAGAGACACAACAACTGCAGCTTTTGATAGTTTTAACTTGCAAGTAATTCTAGCAGCACATGAAGTGTGAATATAATTACAGCCTCAGAATATTACTATTTCTATTGTACTGGAATTCTGTTCCACACACCTTCTTCAGATAAGATAGAAGTGTTTGATGTGAATACATCTTCAATTAACATTGCTGGAAGATAATGGAAGGCATTGATTGGAAAATCCTTATCAAGCTAAAAGTGCTTGAGAACTAAATAGACAACCTGCCTGTCAGACCTCACTGTACTCTCAGCAATGTCCATAACCGAAATGGGACATCATAAAAGTCCAGGTGATGGTAGAAGTCCTTCATCTGTACAGATATATATGTACAAATATATATATGTTCATATGCAGATATATAAATAAGAAAAAATTATACCCATCCTTTCTTTATAGGGAATCTAAAGATAAAGTGTCTGATACTTAAGTCTTTCTTCTTTGGTTTTTACCTCCCCTAATATTTGTGCATCCAATAGGAATGGGAATTACTGTCATTAATTACTAAAGCTGTAACCAATAGCTTATTTGTAAATTTATAATCTCCTCAATGCACAGGCTCTCTTCTTCTGCATCTGGGCAACATCAAATATGTGTCAGATGCTACCCCATTAGAAAAATAGTGAAGTTTTGTTTCCTGGTGACTGAAGTTTCCTGATGCTAAGAAAAAACAATGTGAATTAAATTGTGCATTTGCATGAATTCTTGCTAGGTTAGGGCTGACATAAGTCTAATAAGCACATTTGACCCTGACCATGAACTGTGTGTGAATGGTTGCAGCCTTTCTGAGATTGCAAACAATTCCCAGTGCAAGCTGGACTGCTTCATTCTCTTGGCAGACATTAAGGCTGACTGCCGTATAAAAATAGTAATAGCAGTATAACCTATCTGACCTGTGGTGACTTTGGAAATCTTGTTATGAAATGTGTATATATGTATTTATAGCAGATGCTAAGTTACAGACCGAGAGACTTTTTGTAGCCAATTAAAGTTTCTGGAAAGAGGAGTAGAAGAGCAAACCATGCAAACATGTTTCCCACTGAATCTGAAGTCAAATTAACTTGAAAAGAAAATATGAGTCCCTTGTGAATCTAATCTAAGTCATATGGACTTCATTACTTGATTGTCTTCAACACATTCATCCTCAGAATAGCCATGAGGTGAGACACTACAACCAGACACCTAAACAGACAGCTACAGGCCAACACAGGCTCCATAATGCAAAAAAGAATGAACTAATTCCTTTCTCTTTCCCCTTTTCCCCATGTACTCTAGGTTCCTGGGTCACAGCCTCAAGGCAATGTACTTTGATTGCCTCTAACAAAACAGGGAAAGTTTTTCAATCTCTTTTTTTTTGTGTGTATTGCTCTCTGAAAACATGCTATTGGTCTCTACTCAAGAAAAAGAACAGAGCAGATGGACAGCTACTGTGATCTGGTGCAGTAACTTACATGTCATTACAATAGTCTATCAGGAGCTTGCATAAGACATTGTATTCAAGGAGTTAGTGATCTTGAGCAAGCCCTGCCCTCTCTAGTGGATCTTCTACTTAGGACCTGAGCAGCCCATTTATTAATAAGAGTATCTGCTCTAAGGAAATCTGCTGGAGTGCCCCTTGCTGGTGTGTGATGGACACTGTGGATGTTACGACATCAGGAGAAGATACGTGATTCTGTTTGTACATGAAATAAAAGGCATAATGGTGTGAGAGGGAGGAGGAACTTCTCCACCAACAGGATCTATTCAGTGTGCTATGGGAAAATCCTTCTGGGGTCCATTTAATACTGCATGAAAGCAGGCTTCCCAGTGTCTTAAAAGACTTAAATTTGTTCACTATCTATAGTCCTCTCTTTATTCTTTGTTCACTATCTATAGTCCTCTTTTTGTTCTATCTTATTAAAACAGCTATTTTAATATGTCATTTGTTGTTGGGCCTTTCTTATTGGAATCCAGAAAGAACGCTGCACTGTTTTTCTCCCCCACCTCCCTGGCCCAGTGCAGAACAAATGAAAAGGGGAAAAGTGGGTATTTACTGTTCTCAGAATTACTTGTGAGGCTGTTTGCTGCACAAAATGATCTTGAGTGTGGACTGGCATGGAATAATTTCACTTACAAATCTTGAAGCTCTGTGATGTGCTCTGTCTGTATGTTAGAAGAACTGGCTTAAGTCACTTATTGGGTCCTAAAGTCTAGACAAGTTTTCTGATAACAACGCGACTCCTCTATGCAGTATAGCATTAAAAGGTCTTCAGCGGGAAGAGAGAAGGCATGCAGCAAACCCACCACAGATATTTACAGATATGATTTACTGGTAAGTGGTAAACTCTATTTGTATTCATCACTCCCACAGCTCTAAGCACTTGAGGCTGTAATTTCAATTTAGGGCAGCAAAAGAGAAACTCCAGTTTCTGCTTCCCCATCCTCTCTGTGCCTCTTTGCTGCACACGATCCTCTCAGCTGACAGCTTTCTGTGGATCTGTTCTGCAAGTTGGATCTGTGATCTGACTGAAAAGAAAAATAATATATTTCTTCTTGCAGGAGCAACTCCATGGAAGCACTAGGAGAGGAGCCCTGCAGTCACACAGCTACGGGCTCCATGAAAATCAGAGGTACCTGGGCAGAGGTTAAAGCCTGCTTCCAGGGAGCTGCATGTGTGTTTTCTCTTTGTACTCATGCTCTAGAAAGTTCAAAGTTATCTAATCAAAGCTTGAGTGCTGCATCATGTCCACCTGATCATTCAAATCCATCTGGACATGGACACAAATTGTGACCAGGTCCTAGGGCCCCTGGCTGCCACAAGGTCTTTGGTGAAGTCAACTCCAATCCATCGTGATGTTCCTTTTACTGCAGGTAAATGCCACATCAATATTGGAGCTGGAGACTAACCTAACATCTCCCACTAAGGAGTGTCTTCAGAGGTCAGGAAGACAGCCATATCAACCCTTGCTGGATATGGGACAGGCAACACGTGCAGTGTTGGCTACCATTAGCTTTACTGGGTCAACTGTACCTCACAATCAAATTTTGCAGCTTTTACCTGGAGATGAGACCCACTCCTTTGCAAACCATCTCAACTGGGGACCTCTGATGTTTGAAGACCTTTAGGCTGTTGCTAATAAAAATGAAGAGAGGAACTATAAAACACTGGGAAGGGAAGAGAAAGAGTCTGTCTTTGGCTTTCTGACAGGCAACATATTGTTAGTAGTCTATGTCGAGAAGCAAGCTGATAAAGAAACTCCATCTATTTCAGATGACTGCTTGGGAGGTGGAAAAGTCTGGCAGTTACATTTTCATGTAATCTACAGCTGCTTCACACCCTGCTGCTCCCCAGTCAGGGATGGCGGGGGGGCAGCGTCTTATGCATCCAGAGATATGATGAGCATGATAGTTTTCCTGCACTCCATCCAAAACCATGTGCATTTGCTGCTGTCTGAGATGTAGCTGTATCATCTCTTCTGAGATCCTCCCTGCTGGCAAAAGGCAAAGAGACTAGTGGAACCCAAATCCTTGGGAAACCACAAGACAGGTCGCTACAATAGGTACCACAACCTAATCTAGCAAACTGTCCCATTTCTGCCTTGCCACAGGAGAAAACAAACAGCTTCTATCTTGTGGCCTGTCCTGGAAGATGCTGAAGTGTCTCTTGTCTCTTGATAGAGTGACAGCTATTTTCTGACCCCACTAAATCCCATTCCTTGAACTTCTTTACCCAAGACGGACAACATGAAAACAGCAGACAGCGTCTACATATTTACCTGCAGATAAACAACGTGGAAAATCAGCAGAGAGAAGGATCCCTGTGCAAAACTGTGAGCACTTCAAGATGAGAGTATGCACCCTGCCACTGTTTTTTTTTTTTTTCTGCTGAAAATGAAGTGAATTGATTTGCAGCTTCCCACTAACAATAAATAATGTTCAATTCTGCAGACATATTGTAGATCTTTTTCTGCTTGAGCAGTTGTTTGACAACTTGTGAAGTAGAAACTGAGTTAATGACCCAAAATGAGAATATCTGAAAACAAGCCAGCTTTATGTCAGCTAGCTGAAGTACATTTACATTGCATATAGACCCAGCATTGAACTATTTTACTGTGCTGACTCAGAAGGGAGTGGTAAAGTTCAGGGTCCATGTTAGCAGGGTTTCTCGTGCTCAAGTTTAGGTTTTTAATATGATTTAAGACAGTTTGGGAGATTAATCTGTTTGGAGATGGAAATTGCCTGAGGAGAAGGGGAGACAGGGAAGAGAAGTTTTATTTACTAAGGGGAAGAGATGATGGATTTAAGGGGGGGTATAAAACCTAAATGTGTACAGACATGTAAATCCAGATGTTGGAAAGCACCTTGCTTCTGGGAGATGTGTGAACATGTTGTTTCATGGACTTATTCTCCCTGCAGGAGAGACAGGCTATTCCACTGGGATCCATAAAGAGGACCTGGAGAGCCCTCTGTCCTGCTTTACAAATATTGCAGATGGCAAACCAGGGTGCTACAATACTGACACAAGCAGTACGTCTCTCTCTCTCAGAGAAAGCCCTTTTAAAACCCGTGGCCAAGCACACATGCTTTTGCTACCAGGTTATAGTTCAACACCTGAAGAAACTGATCATGTGAGATGACCTAGGACTGCAAGGCATAGCTAGTGTTACTAAAGGAAGGTTCTTTTGGCTTGGCCTGAAATGCAAAGTGACGAATTTCTAAATATACGTGTCACATATGTACTCACTGTAACTCAGAATGTCAGGGATAAATCCTCCCCTGTGCTTCACCAGTCTTTTCCAGATGAATAAACAGTGTCCTTCTTGATTAATCTACCCAGATGGCACATTTGTCCCCTAGCATTTTTAATATACAGCCATATATGGGCCACATGCTTGGGAAATCTGTGTTGACTAGGAGGAGATGGGTGGAAAGGGGGATTGGGATCCTGAAAAACATGTGCTGTTGCTGCAAGGCAGACACAAGCTTCCTTTTAGAGGGTGACCTGTTGAATCTGCAAGCTCTGCAGCCACTTTTATTCACTGCAAGTTTTGAGGGCATTGCAATCACACTGGTGTTCCCTTCCCTCTGTCATCACTCAGGAGGACAGCCACAGCACAATTCCAGCCACCATTAGCTGGGGGAGGTCATTCGTGGACTCAAGAGCCGATATCTTAGATCAGTTACTTGAAGGGTACAAATGGCTCCAAACCTGGCCTTCTGCTCCTGGTAATGACCTTTATGGATAATCAGGTAATGACCTGATCATATGGATACTGAGTGAACACGGCAAGAGTGGTTCATGATGCAGTGTACCAGGGAGGGACATGCGGAGGTAGGTGGGTAGCTGATCAGCCTGAGCTGCTCTCTAGAGACTTGGACACTAGGGGTCCAATTAAATTATTAGTTATGCTCCTTTTACTGAAATCAGAAAACCAAGATGAGATGTCCACTCAAGCCACCGGTAGACCTACGCTCTGAAATCAGTGGCAGTGCAACAGCATCTAGCTGGAATTTAAAACTGCAGTGGTCCAAACTTCAGGGCCACACCTATGTATGGGGTTTTTTTTGTCTAGGTTTTGGTTTTTAATGCAGGCTTTGTAGATGTTTAGTTCACAGAAAATCTTCCACATCTCCAACTTCATATAAGAGGATGACAGGAGATCATTTTCAGCTCACTCACATCACCACACTAAGCACAGAGCAGTTTCTCACATCTCATGCATATACTATCAAGAATGCCATGTTCCACTACCAACAGGGAAGTTTGCTGTTCCTCCTCCACTCTAATACACTATATATTACTCTAGAGGGTGACTAGCAATGCTCTCAGTCACTCCCAAACTAATGACATGAATAATGCAGAAAAAATTTTGTAATTTCTTGTATAGCTATCTGGCAAAGAGCAGTTAGCTCTGCGCCATTTCTGAGCCACTAAACAGAAAGATGAAAATGGAGCATGGTAAAGATTGCACTTTTTTGGCACCATGATCCTGGAACAGATTACTGTTAGATAATTAGACCATAAGCCTCTTCACAACAGGTACCCCGGCTTTATAGCCACCTGGATTGTTTGTTAAGCATCCAGAGCACTATTCCTGCTTTTAGAACAAATTAATTATCATAAATCAATTAACAGTACCCTATCCACACAAATAGTTAGACTGGATCATCAAGCAAATCTATTCAGAAATTCTTTATGAATAATATTCTTTCTGGAGTTAGTGCAATATTAGTTTACAACCTTTCAATCTTGATTTCCTTTCTCAGTTTATTTTTAACATATTATTTTAACATGGACAGATGGGCGTTCAATCTCTGGCTGATTTTTGAGAGGTTCACTGTTTATTTTCATTTTTTCTCTACCTATGTTACAAGCGTGGCCAGTTGAGTTACTTGTTGATGTTTGTGTTCTTGACTTGATTGTTTCTTTTTAAAACTGAACATTAATGATAAATAGAAAATAACAAAATACACATGTTTCAGCATGAATTTTTAGTGGAAGAATAATGTTTTCAAGGATTTATATAACTCCCTGCAGCCCTCAAGATCTTGAGACTGAATTGAAATCAATATGACCTGAAAGTAAATAAACTTTGTACTTTCTATTCAGGTTATGTATTTGTAGAACAGATTTTTGTTTTGATACGGTTTGTTGAACAAATCATCGGTGGCTGAAATCACTCAGAGCTACCTGATTAGGGAGCTGAAGAAGCCAATCTTAGGAGTGCAGCACGAATAAATGTGTGTGCCATATTTCATTCACTCTGCAAAGAGACACAAAACATTTGCTCTCTATTCTAACAGATATACCTGCTATTCAACTGCTAGCTTGAGTCAGTGAGTGGAACCAGGCAAACACCAGCAGGAATTCTGCAATGAAATCACTTTAAATTGTGTCTTCATAGAGCAACAACCCCTCATGAGGGATTTAGTTGGAGGTGTGATTTTGCTTTGTTTTTCTCTGGAAAAGAATATTCCGGGGAGCATTAGTTAAGTTAGAGGGCTAGATTCAGCAGGATCTGAATAGAAATTAAAGTTCCTTAATCATGATATAAATCTTTTTTCTCCTGGTTAGAAGAATTGTATTGCCAATAGAAATGACAAAACTGGTCCCCACAAAAGGATGTTTAGAACTGCAGGCTGCTGTTTTCTGAGAAGAGGTAGGCAACAAGGAGAAAACAGAATGAACTTCCAAGCAATTGGCTGACAACAGTATTATATAGCTCAAGACAGCGTTGGTAGCTCTTTGCTTGAGGAACCCCTTCTGATGAAGTATTTTTGCATCCCCCATGGGGATAGATCACATACATTGCATCTCTAGAGGACAGAACAACTTCTAATCATGAGAAAATCTGCCAGCAGGATACTAGTATGAGAATTCACCTTGAAAACAAAATATTGTATGAACCCACTTCAAAATATGTGGACAAACTCGTTTAGTTATCACAGCCCTTTGCCTTCATTCTGTGCAACCCAAAAGGCATCAGGGCAGCATCCTTTCGAGAGAGACAGGACATGAAGGGGGTCTTCAGCCAAAGGTCTGCTTCCTCCTACCAATAAAGCCTCTTATTGCAGAATGGTGACAAACAGATGACAGGTTTGGAAACTAGTTGTTTACTTCCCCACAGCATGAAAAAGATTCAATACAGCAAAAGGTACTTTGTCACAGTCTTCAATGCATTTGTGACAGCTGGTGACAGATTCACATTGAAAATCACATTTTGAAAGGACACAACTTTGCAGGCTTCTCTTAAATCTCTGATCCAAAGGGTCTGCCATGAAGGCAGACATCATAACTTCTATCTCACAGCCTTATTTTTACCAGATCAGGTATGTTCCATGCGGTGTCTAGTCTCCCACACACTGGTCTTGTTGTCAATTAGTGTCTACCTGCCAGAGAGTCCAGGATCCACAGAGATTTTACTGGTCTTCAGGGAGAACTTTAGGATATATTTTTAATTAGGTTGCACGCCATAACTAGGCTCTGAAGACACAGGGGGCTGTGTGTGCAATCTTAGTTTAAGCATCTGACACATTGCATCTATTTATTCAGCCAATGCAATTAGTAGCTTCTTTTGAAGATCTCCATATGACCAGATCATACTGGACTGAATCACTCACTAGACAGATGTAAAAAAAAGTCATGTCAGAATTTCAATTACAGATTTCCAGAGGATGTTTCAGGGAAATGGGGATGGCTATACAGGCGTATACAGGACTTAAATCCAGGCAAGAGGATGATACAATGAGAAATATCAGGTGGTCATACAATCTCTTTTGGACAGCAGACACTTGCAAGGACTGAGATTCTGTTTCTACCTGCATCATTGGCCTAAACGGAGATCTTTCGACAAATAATTTCATTTATTTGAATCTCAATTTTACTACCTGAATCTCAATTTTATTATGTTTTAGTCTCTTCCTTGACACTTGTGGATGACAAGAATCTGTGTAAAGGAAAGGCCACCGGAGGCAGCTAGAGGTAAACATTTCAGAATTCAGATTTTAAAACCATTTCCCACACTCAGTTTTAGAACCCAGTTATTACTTTGTATTACTCAGGAACACTTCCTTTTCTTTTTGAAAACTTGTAACATTCTCACAGAAAAGAAGGACTGTTCCCCTTTCAAGAAGTAGAAACGGTAGGTATCTAACATTTACATATGAGGACTGCTTTCTTTCCCCTCTGATTGAGCAGCATAAATAAAAAGACAAGAATTTAAAAGTCTGTCTGGAAGAGAAAACACTTGTTAAAGCTAGTCCAACCAAAACAAGCCCCTGCTGCCTGGTCATTGTAAGAGCTGAAGCCTTATTTGTTCCTTTTTGCTGCCAGACTAAGGTCCCTCTTGAGAGCTTTCTCAAATACCCTGGGGTGGCTAGTGGGTGGCCATGCAACGCATGATCTGGCAGGTCCACCTTGTCAGATAATCCTTCCCACCCCCTCTAAAGTCCTTCTTTGCTGTGCTAATATACAACTAATTCAAATACAAAAATTATCAAGAGTGGTCACCTTCATCATGCATCCATTCTACAGTTTTCTAATAACAGACACGTGAGCGCACCTTCACTCTGCAGTTTGTTTCTCTGCTCAAAATTTGCCAGCTAACTCTGCAACTAGCTCTTTCAGTCAGGCAGCTTGACGTTTTTGTGCCAGTACATGGTTTTACCAGAAGTTAAACAGAGCCTGAAGCGAGCAGAATGTGTGCATGGCCATACAAATATTTTCTTAGAGATAAACATTTAATCAGCTGCCTCTTTCACATACATAATCATCAGGTGCATTCACAGGTATTTTACCTGATAGAAGAAATCAGACATGTATGTTTTTATGTAACCATGGAAACCACTTCACCAGGACTGAGATTTCCTAGCAAGGAGGAGGCAGTGGCTAGGTGTTATTAACTGAAGACTGAGATATCTCAAACTTAAAACAATTTGGTTTTGTCACAGTGCAAATTCACCAGAACTGAAATTGCACACTTATCTATCTGTCCTGCATACGTTTTGTTATCCATTACCTTCCGCACCTATGCAGAAAATAAATCTTAACATTGTCCCTAGTATCCCTTACTTAATAACATCTTACTGCTAAAGCTTATCCACCTGATTTCTCTATTTCCTCTCTGAAGCTTTTTTTCTCCCAGTTAAACCTCACTGAGGTGGAGGAATGATTTTATAGTCTAAAACATTAAACTAGAATATTAAACTAAGTCAAAACCAATGTTACAGTATTAATGCAAGAGCCAGTACAAAGTATTTTGAGCTACTTCTAAGTCCTAAAATAAGGTTGAAAGTAGGCATGGAAATTCAGATGGCTGTTTTTAAACAGAGAGAGATGAGATTTCTCCAGAAGAGCGAACAAAAATAATCTTCCTTCCTGTCTTTTAACTGTGACCTGAAGCTGAACCAAGAACGCTCTCAATTGCCAGAAAATCTGGTATCCTGCTAGGTCTTATATGCAAGTCAAGAGCCACGTTTTTGATTTCTTTGGATCCTATGCATTTCCAAATATTGTCACTCCTGGTGGCCATTTCTATCAGTTATGTTATTGCTAGTTCTGCTCAAGGAAATCATCTTTGGGACTTGTAATACGAAGGTGCTGTAGAATTACTGGTTACTTTTTTATTGTCCTTGTTTATTAATTCCTTGTACTGGTTTATTTGCATGATGATGATGTATTTATTTCTCAGACTAAGTATATTGGTCAAAATGTAAATCATAGGAATTTAGAAAATGTTTCTCCATAATTGAATGTATGTGATGCCCATGCAACAGAGTTAATATTTTGTTTACTTTTCCCCAGAATAATATAGCATAAACTCTGGAAATAAACAGATGTATTACAGTCCATGATGCTGTTCTTCATTTATAAACGTCTTGTCTCTGAACTGGTAATCTTGGAAGCAGAGGGCAAAAAACAACTTTTACTGTGATTTTATGCAATATCTAGCAAGTTAGGTCCCTAATATTATTTGAATTTTCTCAGAATCATGCTGCTTGAAGTTATGTTAAACTATTTGTTTGTAACTGCTCATTTTCTTTAAATGCTTTTTGATATTTTTTCTGAAAAAGACAACAATCAGAGAACACACTAAAGTGCAGAAAGCACACTGACATTGTCATGCATGTTTTATTAATTTACGCTCAGCGAGTATACAATCAGGTAAACAAAAGCATGGAGAGAAAAACAATGAATTTAAAGACTGCTCTTAAACCAGAAGTTTGGTTACTGAATCAATTGATAATATGCATTTGGGGATACTTATAGCTCAGTACTAAACTGAACTTTTGTCTGATTTTATCTTGAGCTCTATTATCAATTTCTTCTTATTAAAAATGTATAAAGAGGAAACACTTTTGCAGTTATCTGTTGCTGCATCAGGCCTTTGTATAGTTAATAGCACAGTGACAGTATAGTTTTATGAATCTTAGCTATGACATTTTTGTTAGTTACTTGATCTCAGACCCTTTATTTAAATTATAAACTCAAGAAAAGGAATGCTGCCTAGTTAAAATTGACAAAATAAAACAAAGGAGATGGAATGAAAACAGAGAGCACCATTACAATATCAAATCTCCTACTGAAGAAAAAAAGTCTTGTATTTTTTGGTTTTCTCTGATTTCTTTCAGGTTGGGAAGCAATAATGCAAATGATGAAATCCCACAAGCATGTATTTAGTTCATTTTAGAGATAAAAACACTTAGAAACAGGCTGATTGTCAGTTTAGATGATCATGCTGCTTCCATGAGCCAATGGAGTCTCCATGTTTCAATGTCTCTATGTTTCGATTACTGCTGTAAAAAGGTACAATAAGACATATTATCCCCTGGGATATCTTCCCAATTCCCAACTTCTAATTCCAAGTGGGTGGTTCACATCCAGAAGCTTGATGTTTTACATGTCTCTAAAAACACTGAGCTTTAACAATATTTATTGTAATAATTTTGGATACCCTTCCCAGCTTCATGGACTTATTCAGCCCTTCTGATGTACTGTTAAGCTCTTGGAATTAGTACTACTGCGTATCAACAAGTCCATCAGGATGAGTTTTGACAAAATGAGAAGTACTATATTATTTTTTTTATGTATTTTTATATTGCTCATTAATGTTGACAGCCCCGGTATGGATCAGTCTTTCCCGAAGAATAATTTCAAAGAGGTGGCAAAGTAAATTTCTTTGAAATTTTCCTGAAGAGTCAAAAGACAATACAACACAACTTCAACCAGCTGGAAAAACCAGGGAATCTAAAATGCTCGGTGTCTCTTCTGACACACATTGTAGCCCTGCTTTGAAGTACTTGCCCTGTTCTTGGTTTCCCTGTGTTTTCCTTCCAACTCGTTAAATAATAACCACGTGGCTGAAGACAAAACATGACCTGAAGGGATGCACCACCTCTTTTCCAAATATCTCCTTATCCAGTCTCCTGACTGCATCACACTGCAGCCACCAGGGACTCACAGAGACACTCCCCTACTCCCTCCCTTAGAATAAGGAGTCCTAAACAGTACTGAGGTGCCACACAGAAGGCTGTCAGTGGTGCAAGAGACTCTTTTTGGAGGTTTTAATAAGGTACATTCAAAATTCCCGTTCCTTTCTTTTTTTTTCTCCAAAAAATAAAACATAACTTTTGCTTGACAAAGTTATGTTTTGTGTAAGATTGAAACCATGACAGCACATGAAAAAAAACCAAAGTAGTTCTTATATATGTGTATTTGTTTTTCAAAAAAAAGGCATAACCAAACTCTTTGAACTGCTTCTGTGGCATACGCAGTCATTTTCTTGTCTGGAATACTATATTTATTTTATTTATTTCTGTTTAAATGCTTCCGTTTAATCCATTTCACATTGTCATAACAGCCATGACAAAAAGACAAACACAAAAAGTTTGTGTCTCTGAAAAAAATAGACATACAAAACCCACATGCAGACATGCTCTATTATAAAAAGTCAGAGAAAATGGCATTTAGGAAAAAAAAAAAAAGACTGGAAATCTCTCTTGTTATCAAACAACCCTTCAAGTATCAGAGAGCCCATCCTTCCACCAGCCGTCTTCTTGCTATAAGGACAGGTGTTCACAGCCACTCCTCTAAGAAAAGTGCAGAGAAGAAAGGACCACAGCGTGACCATTAAGAGAGGTAATGGAAACTCTGTCTAGTACCACAGACAATAATCACTTTAGCCTAACCTCTCCCATAGCCTTTGGCTGTGTCCCTGTTACTTGCATTCACACCAGTGCCTGGGATACTGGCTCTGCCGCTGATACCCTCGAAAGGAAGGGAAAATCTTGCGAGTCTCGTCTGTGTTAAAGCCTTTGTCGAATACAAATGTGGTTTACTTCTGCTGGTTCTCAGATATTTTCATGTGAATTACTTTTGCTGAAATCAGGACTTTACCCCCTATTCACTTTCACAGAAGATTAAAAAAGAAAAGAAAAAAAAGAAAAGAGGTATATTTAAAAAGGTCCTGAAGAATATTTCATCAGAGGACAGGCGAGGAAGGGCAAAAGGGGAGGAGCGTTACATTTGGAGGATGTGTGCCATCCCCCCCCACTAAAAAAGGGACATACCCAAAAATAAATGGTACCCTGCATACAAAAGGTATGATATCATCCCACAGCTAAAGCTAATATGGGGCTGCTCAGCCCACCATGGCCTTTAAAAAGAGAATTTGCCTCCTTCTGACTGCATCAGTGTAAGCGAGGATTGTGTGTTAGCAAAAAGACGCTCCATTATATACCAGGCACTATCAGTGAAGGGAGTGGAAAAAGCTATTTATTTATATAATGCAATGTTGAATAGAGACAATTAGTTCTAAGGGCTGATACATTGGGTCCACCATTGTTTAATTTTAGCACTATACTGCTGCTACTAGCATACAGTAGGAAACATTTGCTCTCATGGAGTTTTAATTAGCAGACTAGAGTTTTCATTAGCAGCTTTATTCACTCACAGCTCCTGGTTTACATTTGGTATGCCATACCTTTTGTGAAGACACCACAGCCACCAAGTTTGTGGGTCAGATGTTTTTAATTTTTCTTAAATGCACTTCACAGACCTTATTGAGATGCTTTGTCAAAGAGTGCCAGGAATATTCTGTGAATGATGGATGAACACATCGAGTTAGATGTGAGGTTTGAATTTCCTTTTGATAAGTGGTGGGCTGAAAATCCATTAGTTGGTGGTTGTATGTTTACCTGCTGCAGCTGCCGTGGTGCAAGATTCTTACAGAAGAGAAATAACTGCATACAAACTGAAAGTACCAACCCTTAGTGGTCATTTGGGCCAACTCAAGAGACTTAGTTGTTGCAGGGCACAGATAAGAGTATGGGAGGTCATACCAACCACCAAACCAGTGCTGATGCGACTGTCATACACCTTATCATGGGGGAGAAGGTCTAGATTACGCTGTGACTTGTTGCACATGAAGGAGCCCGCTGTTGTTTCATGAACCACAGCTGCCTATAGTCAAAAGTAGACTGTGCAATAGTTGAGTTCCTTGGTTTCAAAACTTCCTTCTGCAGCCGGTCACTACCTGCCAGAGCGGGGGCTGGCCGTGACTCAGACCCTGACAGTGTGTCTTGTGTCACTCACTAAATGACAGAAAACCACTTGCACGGGTGGGCAACAGATGGTATCTGCCACCAGATAGGGATCCAAAGGGATTTCTGATCAGCTTTCCAGCATCCAAAGGATGATAGTTTTTTCCTGAACTCTTAAATTTTTGAGATAAAAAGCAGACAGAAGGAAAACCGGGCTTCAGACCAGAAGAGTGTTACACTTTGCTTTGCCCCACAGGGTGTATTCAGGCAGGGAAACTGATTATCATTTTTTCATCATTAACTTGTTAGTACAGTTTGTTTTGTTTGTTGTTGAAGATGTTAATACTTACTAAGCTAAATCTGATCTGACTGTTTCTCCATGAAAATTAATTGCATTGTGAATTTGGTCTAGAGTGACTTCATAAGATATAATCATACTACGGATTTGGCCTAGACAATTTTGATTAGCTTGTTTTCTTGTTTTTCCAAAGGGACTCAAAAACCTTAGAATCCATCTGCTGTTTTCTCGACTCTGATATCCTTGTTAGATCATTATGTAGTAAGTGTTCTTTTTAAGGATGTTAATTATACTAAAGCAAGTCAATGCATTGCATCAGCTGCTGGAGAAATGGCAAAACTCCAACAAATAAGCAGGGACTTCAGTTGGATCCTGTTCAACATTTTCCCCTTGATGGGGGTAACCTTCCCAGTTCTGATTCAGTATCTTTAGATGCTTTGAAAAGCAGTTTTAGATGCACAAGTATTCCACAAACACCACTATTTCTATCCCTTTTACAAATAGCTTTCAAAAGGGAAGAAGCACAATGTTGTCTTGGCTCATCTGTTAGTCTTCTGCTGTGAAACAAACTGCTTTTCTGTCCGGGGTGAACTCTGAGGACGACTTTGCTGGATAGGCTGAGCTGCAGTAACCCATCTTCTTGATACTGAACCTCCGTGTTGCAGTGTTAAGGAAATATGGATCCATTTTTGAGGTGATTGTTTAAGACATCGCAACACAGATATGGAACGCAATTGTAAAGGAACAGAATATAGAACAGAGACTTGAGACAGAGGCTTAACGCAGGAGTACAAAAGGCTTTTATCACTGAGATGTTAAAGGAGGAGAGAACCTGAAATCACAATCTTTGTCAGCAGAAACGTCCCTGATGCTGGAAATTTGATGCACGTTCCTACAAAGCAAAAAAGTATCCTGATTTTGTTGTCTCTCTCTCTCTCTCCCTACTGATGACAGGAGCATACTAGCTTTTTGCTGTTTTAATTTCATAACTTTTAGCTTATAAACTGTCAGATCATTATTAATATTTTCAACATTAGTAATACATATGTGGCTTGAGGGTCTTTTTATGTAGCAATTAATCTTTTTTTTATATATGTTGCATAATTGTTAAAACATACAATGCAAACAAAATATCTCGGTCTACAAGAACATGCTACCATAAATTTCAGTGAGCAGAGTTAATTCTCTAGAGGGGGATAGGTCATATGAAAAAAATAAAAGCTCAGATTTAGTGTCATATTTAGTGTTGCATTGTAAATCCCAAAATTCAAGCTCGGCTGTGATTCGGGCTCCAGATCATTAACAAAGAGCTGCTTGTGGATGGACTGAACCCAAAAAAATGTGTTTATTTGAAGTGTATTTTCTGAAAGGCTATCTAGGCTCAGGCTGAAGCTGTGATTGAGTCAAACAAGCTGTCAGTAAACCTGAGTTATTGGGTTTACAACCAAACCAAACAAAAGTCCCATTCCAGCAAATGGTTCTGTTTCAGAAAATCATGTTTTCCTTAAATCTTGCTTTGAGGAAATCTNTTTGTTTGGGGTTTTTTTTTTTTCTGTACCAAAACTTCATTTGCCAAGCTTCATTCATTTCTCACATCTAATTTTGGTTTATTAATGACTAGGCAAGTAGCACAAAATCAGACAGCCCTATGAAGCACACAGATCAGAAGATAATGTGGTCTTTGGATGAAGTTAAACAGGGACCGTATTCACAAAGAATATAGTGAAATAACCCCAGACATCTAGACTGATTTGTACATACTGCAGTAAAAGTAAAATAAATAGCATATGTTGTACTCTCCCTCTCGGCGTTGGAACATGACCTATTGTCCTGAATGAAGAAATGAAGAGCGTATCTATTTACATGGTTAATAGGAAATAGGCATCACAGTGTTAACTTTGGCAGACTACGCTTATCACATTTTGAATATATCCAGATTTCATTAGCACAGACCGACTTCAAAGGGTTGTTTGAATACATTGATTTCTGTCATAAATAACTCTCAGCAATCCTATAATCCAACGAAAAANCTGATACATTGGGTCCACCATTGTGGGTAGCTCATTAAATAAATGCTTACAGTGAGTGTGAAAGGAGAGAAGAATACCTTCAAATGAGTGTAGTGCTATATTTACAGCATATCCATCAAAGAAGGAGAAAGTAATCCTGCATAGGGCATTTTGTGTTCTTTGATACATGCTGTAATCAGCTGGGGCCACGCAAAACACAGGAGGGTTGTAGAAGAGCACAGAAGGTAAAGAAATTGTATTAAAAAAGAAGAAAGAAAAGAAGAAAGATTTTTTTTCCAGCTAAACTTTCTTTGCTGTATTTGATGTTAGTGTCTCTTTTAACAGTAAGGCTGTTAGCATCTTTTTTAACAGTAAGCCATCCTCTAATTGCCCAGATCTGTGAACATCATGCACTCCAGCTCCAGCCACATTTTAAGACACTTACTGCATTTTGGTGCACAACCATTTCAGACCATCAGCTCCTGCTTCTTCTTATTAAAATAACATCACTCACCATCTCTGGGGAATAAACAGACCAGTTTTTTAATTTGTTGAAAGAAACTTTAATTTACTAAAGTTACAGGACTGGGGTTATAGCTTCCAATCAGACAGTCTGTCTCCAAGTGATAAGAGGGCAGCACAGGGCAGCAAGCCCCATCCCAGGTATCAGGAGGATGATGGCTGAGCTTTGTTAGAGCCAATTGATTTGCTGTAAAGTCCAGCTCTGTTTACCTTTACCTTTACCATAACCCTAAAGGCTTTGTGAATTCTTCCTCACAGTACTGAGTCATCAGAAAATAAAAAGTAAGTCTGTCATGGATTAGGAACTGGATAAAAATAAGACCTAAATCAATACAAGCAGAATTTCATTTCCACCCCTTTGACTAAGGAAACCTTCCATATCTTTTGTCATTGCTAGTACAAATTAATCCACTACATTTGCCTGATCATAGTTTAAAAATAAGATGGAAAAATAGGCATGTAGTATGAAAGCATCATTCAAAGTCTGGACAAGTTCAAAGAACTTCTCAAAGATAATACAAAGATAAGACATTCATGCCATACAGTGTTAAAACAAAGAAAAAAAATTAGTTAGCCTTACCCATTGGCAGCTTTTCTATTCAATGCAACCCTTGTGGACAAGCAATCACATATCAGTTATGAAACACGGAATTCCTGCCATTGCTATTCAAATTGCTAATTCATACAATAAAAAAGCCTTTTGCTTAAGAACAATGATGTTTTTTATTTCCTTTTCATTTGATCCAGGTGGTCTGACAGAAGTAGAGGTTAATGGTGGAGAATACTCATTCTGGAATGAGGATGGAGGCACGAAACCATTCAAATATTGTGGGTTCTCCAGGATCTCCCATATTTCATAGAATCATAGAATCATAGAATCATAGAATTGTTAAGGTTGGAAGGGACCTTTCAGATCATCTAGTCCAACCATTAACCTAACCTGACAAAACCACATCTAAACCATATCCCCAAGTACCACATCTACCCTTTTTTTAAACACCTCCAGGGATGGCGAATCCTCCACCTCCCTGGGCAGCCTATTCCAATGTTGAATAACCCTTTCAGTGAAAAAATTTTTCCTAATATCCAACCTAAACCTCGCCTGGCTTAACTTGAACCCATTACCTCTCGTCCTATCACTTGTCACTAGGGAGAAGAGGTCAGTCCCCATCTCTCTACAACCTCCTTTCAGGTAATTGTAGAGAGTGATAAGGTCTCCCCTCAGCCTCCTCTTCTTCAGGCTAAACAGCCCCAAGGCTGTTTACCCCCATTTCCCCATGGGCTGTGTTCCCTCGCTTGTACTTGGTCTCTCCTTCTGCTTCAGACATCACTTCCCATCACTAGACCCCAGACTAGATTTATCATGCAGTACAGTACCTGCTTTGTCACTTCTATCATGCTGCTCTGCCACTAGTGAGGAAGTGTGTTGAGGAGATGACTTTCCCTGCACACTGACAGATACGTTCTGTTGTACCTCTGATATGAGGGGAGGCATGCAAACACATGAAAGTTGCATCACTACAAGTCATGAGAGATAGACCTTTTTTTGCCACCATTTGGAATGCAGACTAAACATAACCCAAGTATGCCAGGAGAGAAGAGGTATATTTTGACAATTTATTGCTCACATTCTTTGAAGGAACAAGCAGACTATCTCACAGCGCAGCACTACAAAAAAGTTAGAGCGCAGCTCCACTGTAAGGACCAGGAGGTATGCCCAGCCCTACTCCCCAGATCCCACCGCTTCACATGAATGTGCTGTAGGTGAGAAATGGGAGCATAACTTGGCACTGACATCAGAACTGATTGAGCTGGGCCAGTCTGAGAGGCCAAATTCATATGAACAGATCGGTAAAGGTAATTCAACCTTGAGAAAACACCTTGTATTTAACCGAACTGACAAATGTGATAGCACAACTGTGAGAAAAGGTCTAGAGGTCTTCTTCCCAATTCATCTTTCTCAAGACAAAAAAGGAAGAGTGATAAGAAGTGTTTTAACAAGAGGGTTGAGGATCTTGACAAAAAGTGATATCTGAGTTTTGTTACTCAGGGTTTAAAAGACAGCTGTAAATCATTGTTAAATTATCTTTGTATCCTCCCTGGTCTGCAATAAAAAGAAAGCCTGAATTCCAAAGCTAACTGTGTGAACAGTGCAAATAGTAAAAGGGAGTCATAATCCTACTCTAGAGAATCAGGCAGCCTGAAATCAAGGTCCCCAGACACAGTTTGAGCACTTAACATTAAGAATGCTCCACAACATCCATAGGTTGAAAGGGAGAGGATGTCTTGCAACAGATGGAAACATCTGTTGTCTGCAACAGAATATATTGATGCGAATTTATTTTATGAACTGCAAAACTTCTACAAAACAAAGCAAAATCAGCCTGATACTTGATAGTCTACAGGAAGCCAATAGGGCAGTGACAATTAGATCTGTTGTCCATTAGACACCACTAAACTGCAGTCCCCAGTTCTGGATCCACTGGAGCTGCCTATACATGTTGCAAAACCAGCAATAGCAACTGACCCTAGCTTGTTGGAATGACCAACTTAAAAAAAAAAAACAAACAAACAACAAAACAACAGAAACAAAACAAAACCCAACAAACTGGTTTCTGTTCTTGCAGCCAGTAATACTTTGTGAACCCTTCTCTACATTGCTTTGGACTATTTACTACTGGTAGAGATATCAGATGACATGCCAGTCTTAAGGGTGAAGTGTGCTGATACTTTATTTTGGCATTCTACAGCTTTGGGAAGTGAGGAGATGGAAATGTTTGCTACTTTGGCTGAGGTGACACCAAAAGCTGAGAGAGCAACACAATCTCTGTTTTGAAGCTGTTACTGCAGTGTATGTATACTTGCCATCACATGGTTCTAGTGAGTATTTAGTGTCACTGAAGCATATGCCACATGAGGAAGGCTGAAGGAACTGAGATCATTAGATTGGAGAAGAGAAGGTTTGGGGGAGATATAATAGCAGTCTGCCAGTACATACAAGGCGATCATTAACAAAAGAACGGACCAAGCCCTTTACTGACGTGCATAGGAGAATACTGAGAGATAATGGTTATAAATTGACACAGTGTTAATTATGTCCAGATAGAATGAAGAAAAAAAATCACTATGAGGATAATTAAGCACTGGAACAAGGCCCAGAGTGATCGTGGGATCTTTCTCCTGGGAAGAACAAGACCTGGCTGGATAAACCCATAAGGATCCTAGTGGGAATTCAGTGTCGACTCTGCTTTGAGCAGGGGGTTGGACTAGAAACCTCATGAGGTCCTTTCCAGCCTAAATGGTTCTATGACTCCATAAATTATTTGCCCAGATTTCATTACCTTGTCAGAAGAGTTTAGAAAACACTTGTGAAAGGTCACAGAAGCAGTTCTGCTGGAGAATTGGATATTAGAGAGTTATTTCCTTGGGGCTGGAGCCTATCTGCAGGTTGGTGTATTTTTCCTCTTACAATATTTTGAGAGGCACTACAAAGTTCAGACACATTTACTGGGAGGCTTAAGCTTACGGAATAGAAGGTGTGCTCAACTCTAGGTAGCATTAAAATTTTGGGTTTTGTTGTCTGCTTTGGAACCGCAAAATAGCATTTGCCTATTACAAAGTAGCTTGTTTTGAGTTACTATAAAATTGTTTGAGAACAGCCTACTTCAGATTGTGGGAGAATAAGGTCATCAATTCACAGCAAACACTTTGTCTTACAAGACATTCATTGTTCTTTTGGTTTTTTTCTGACTAAAAGACTGCTCTTGTAAAGGCTAACGAGTCAGGATGGAAGCACGAATTCTGTTTTCATCCCCTTTCTTTTTCCAAGTCATCTGTTTGCATCATGTTTCTTTTTTCTTTTTTTTTTTTTTAATTCTTCATTTGATAACAAGGATTTAGCAAGGTTATGCAGTTTCCAGTATTATTCTTTGTAGCAGTCTGAAGGGTGCTCAACATAGTTCATTTCTCAGAGAGACAATCAGACAGCTTTCACAGTTTAGCATGGTACTCATCATGCTCTATGTTTGCAGTTGTTTTCGAGGGGTTGGGAAATGTGCATTTGGTCATGAATGCTCCAGAGTAGTAAACCTGTAACTCCACCATTTCTCATTTGAAGAAATGTTCAATTAGCCCAAGTGATATCCAAATGGAAAGGTTAGGTTAAATATCTCAGAAAGATGGATGAACAAGGAAAGAGGTTTTTTTCTGACCACAATTAATGTAGTGTTTCTATATTCCCTTTGTTATGTCATTTTCTAGGCTATGTGATTTATTAAGCTCTCCGTTTTGAAATTCAGGAGGACTGACAGATTTTAATGGTGCTTTCAAGTGTCATTGGTTCTCTGATTATACTTCCTTATTCTTAGTTCAAATTTCCAAGTCAATATGCTGCCCAGTTTTTTCCATCCTGAATTACTTTTCTCTCTTCTATTTGGTGTAAACTCTTGCCAGGTGTGTCAGATGGAATTGTTATCAATGACACTACCAAATTTGGTTGGGCTTTTTATCTTTTATGTGATTGTATTCTGCTGGGAATATTGATTTGAAGAGCTACAGTGTCATAGCAAGCTGCATTTAAAGTTAATGTCACATTTGCTTGTGTTTTAAGTTAGAGGAATCCCTCTTTTCTAATCTTTTTTTATTAGCACTGAGCCATTTTTACCAAACCCATTCTAATTTCACTTTTCCTGGCTGAACTGCAATCCTGTTTTCCTAGTAGCACAGTTAGACACCCATTTTTCCTTTGGTAAATCTTCTTTGAAAGTCTTTCCTGACACTTGTATTACAATTTTTTGTTTAGTATGAAACTCTTATGTGTTGATTTTGGTAACAGGGATTTTTCAAGGATCTCTTCCCTGTCATTGCAGCTTTGTCTTCAGCTACACATCTTGAATACTTGTTACAGTGACAGTAGTTTCGGTTACAATCAGTAAGTGCAGATCAGACACAAATGACTGGAGCTTTTCTGTTATTATACATACTTCACTAAGATCTAGCTCCACTATGGAATGGAAAGGCTATGCTCACTATGCTAAAAGTGGACTAGGTACTTGTTGTCCAGTGGAGGACAAGATGTTATGAAGGTTTTTCCCTGCTTTCCTAATTAATGGCAATGCAGACAGAAATTTTATAGACACAGTGCAACATGTTCCACTTATTCTGGGGGTATCGTCAAAGGTTAAGGTAAGGATGAAGCATATCCTTCTACAAGTGCATGGATTCACATCTTCATACAGAAGAAATTCTTCCCAGTGCTTAAAAATCGCTGATTCTAACTGAAAACTGAAATGGTATCTTCCTAATCCTTGCATGTACATGATTTATACTTTTCTGCTAAGTAGAAAATGATCTCAGTTAACTTAGGAATCCAAAGTTCTTCCCTTTGACTTCATGGGTAGCACATCTTTCTATGTTGATTCTCACTGGAATTCATTTTGTGTTTGGAAGCCGCCTCTAAGAACTACACAAAGTGTACACAAAATGTGACCTACTAATATTTAAAGTCAACTCTGCAGAAGTGCAAAGACTCAGNTAGAAAATGATCTCAGTTAACTTAGGAATCCAAAGTTCTTCCCTTTGACTTCATGGGTAGCACATCTTTCTATGTTGATTCTCACTGGAATTTATTTTGTGTTTGGAAGCCGCCTCTAAGAACTACACAAAGTATACACAAAATGTGACCTACTAATATTTAAAGTCAGCTCTGCAGAGTGCAAAGACTCAACAGGCAAAAGGCACACTACACTGCCAGAGGAGGGATACAGATGAGCAAACGTAGCAGCACGTTGCACAGTTCAACAGCCGCTCGTCCTCAGGGCAGATGTGGCTAAGGGTAACACAGGCTGAAACATCCTCCCCACTACGTCTTTTTATTTTTAACAGTGCAATATAGTTCACTTTATCATTTTAATCAAAGCGAACGGGCTGTGATGAGCAAGAGAATGTTTTCATCTCAGCCACTGATCACTTCATAAAATTGGCAGCGTCTTTTCGGCCTCTTTTCAGCTTCTCAGTCACTTTGGATTTCCCTTCTGACCCCCAAACATACGGTGTGAGAAGAAGTAAGTTCTTATCTGAAAAGATGATAAAACTTATTCATACACTAGAAGTATTTCATTGCATTTGCCTCTTCTAAAGCTGTTACGGTGTTATACTGACTCTTTATGGGTTACTGAGGGCCCGCTCTAACAGCAGTATTAACTGTCAAGTGCCCCCAGATGAAATAATAAAAAGAACTGGGCTTTAATACCCAGGCCCTGAAACTGTTCTTTGTCAGGCAATCTGAACTGGCAGACCTGAGACATATATGCACACAAACACACACAAAGTCTGCTTGAAGCAGGAATAAAACAGAAAGGCTGAGGAAAGCAGATTCTGTGTAAGTATGATTTGAAAGAACAAAAAGTTCTTGTCCTTCCCGAGAGTTTAGGCTCTTAGAGTGGAGGAACTGGAGCAAGCTTTTTTATCCAGTGTTTAGCTTTGCCTGCTCCAAACCTCACTCAAGCAAACAGGACTCTTTGCATCACCCTTGGGGAGCATGGAATCTAACTCTGATTTTCGTGTTTCCCTAAATCAAGATCTCTTTAAGTCTCTGTGTTGGTAGCCAGAATGCGTGCATGTTGCCTTGCAGAAATCTTTATAAGTCTTTGTGTTTGTCCTTGAAAGGGGTTTCAAAATCATTAAATAGTTTTGTAGAGGACTGCAGGAATGCCTCTGATATCTCAGGAAGATAAAAGCTGCCTAAGGGATCCCTCTTCAAATCTTTATGGGCAGAAATCCTGGAAAAAACAGTTTGCTGTCGAATCTCTAAAGAGATGCAAAGTGCCCAAAGTTTCCATCAAATTTCACCATGTTTCAAACTGAAGTGAGGCTACGTAATCTACTTGTTTATGTATGGTCAGAAACTAGGCCCCATGTTTCTCTAATCTCATCAAAATTGAGGTAGGCTCTAGGACTCCCAGTAGAATTTCAGAGTAATGCCAAATATAGTAACTTAATTCAGAGAGTAATGAATACTGTGAATTGTGCATTAGCATTCAGCGCAAGCTGCTTAGAACAGATTTGCCAGCCAAATCTGGTTTAGTCAGTTGTAGCTGACATCCATTTAAAGTGGCCAGGGAGGAAGTAGCTAATGTATGTTCAAAAACCAGAACTACCATGGAAAGTATCCAGAAAAAGAATTTCCAGTAAGGCTTAACTGGCAATACAATCTGCAGGCTCAGATGATTTGCTTTGGAAATGAGCAGAGTCTGGATTTTCCATCGATGCTGTCTGTGTGCTTGTGTTCTCTCTAGAACTTACTATGTTTATATTTAAATACTGCAGGAAGCGAACACCATTTGTGCTTTTTAATAAATCCATTTATGACCTAAGTGGCACAGTTACTGCTGGGTTTTGGTGACCTCAGACAGACATAAAGGAAGTCTCTGGAGGTTTTGGAAGAGCATAAGTTAAGCACTTAGCTACTCATTTCTCAAAATTAGGGTTCCGATTTCTTGGAAATGTCACAACTTCAGGGAGTGATGATGTCCCATCTAGATCCACAACGATGAGCAAGCGCTCATCAGAGAATCACTACACCCACTATACTCTCTTCACCTGCAGAGCTGATCATTTCACCATAGTCCGTCAAGAAGGATTTGCTCTTGGTGAAGCTATGTTGGGTGCTCCTGATTGATTACTATCTTGCCATTGATATGTTTGGAAATGGACCCCAAGAGAATGCTTCATGATTTCTCCAGGTACTAAGGTGAGGCTACTGACCTCATAGCTCTTAAATCCTTTTCCAATTTAAGCGAATAGCTGTAACTGAACAAAAAAAAATACATTCCATTCTAAGTTCTTGCTAGATGGCTAAGACATAACAAGCCTAACTTCTACCTTCTTGTCCCAAGAGTTCTTCAGACACAATCAATCAAATCATACCAGCCTCCACTGGACTTCCAAACATACTGAAGCATTTAAGGTTCACAGGCAGGTCACATATTTCATTCGCCTCACACTGTTTTTAAGCTGGTGACCTCCGTACTGTTCAGTTCCATCATTTTAATCAGTCCAGCCTTGTAAATGATACTTTCAATGATGATGCCACAATCTTGGCTGCTACTGATGGTCTCAGGATGAAAAGCAGGCTGGAAATCTTTCTGTATCTATTTATTTAGGCTCCTTAAGAGTAATGAAGATAAATATTGCAAATAGGGGTGCTATTTTATATTCCAAGCAGTCAGCTCAAGGTGTAGCCATTTTCTTTTCTTTTTCCCCATTACCTTTTTTATTGATGATACACTGCAAAACTGGAGTATGTGTCATTTTGAGTTGATACTTTTCAAATTTTGGTCCTGCAATATGATTTTCTGATCATTCATTTAAATGTCCTCAAAGAATAATCTGTAATAGAATCAAAGTTCCATCAGAATGCAGGTTTGTTCTTCTTGAAATAAAAATAAAAAAAAAGAAAAAAGCATATACCAATAAAAAGCCAGTCGATGGTAAAATGCTGACTGATTAGAAATATCATTGCTGTTCTTTAAAATAATATGTGACAGAAATGTTCCTGTTGGTTAGGTGTCAACATTTAAATTATCTGGGAAGAAAAAAAGCAATAAAAATAAGAAAATTTAGAGGTATCACTCTATTTCATACAGCTGAACACAAGTCCAAATAAAAAATACAGTATGCACTGCAAATATATATTGTTATATACTAAATATTTTTATAAACTTCCTCATCCAAAAGTTATCTTTCTAGAAATCCTTCCCCACTTAGACATGTTCCAAAAATCTGGATCCTGGAAATATAGATATACTGCTCATATCATTTTGAAAAGCATTTTAAAGGTACAGTGTGAAACCAAATTTTCATTGTTCATGTATTATGTGTGATGCAGTAGGTAGTGGTTTAACACCATGATACACATTTGTCATAAAGGCATCATCTTAATCCAGAAAAATTGGTAACAATCTGTCATTGTTCCCATGGCTAGAAAGAATAGTCTAAACATTCTGAAAATATTAATGTACATACATACATTGGTACACGTGTATATACTCTGGTACTGCAATGGCAATGTTAACACCTGATTAATAATTATATACCTTTCTTTCTTGTTGCATGTAAACATTACAAACTCTGTACAATCTCATCATCTTCTCCAAGGAGCCCGAATAGCCTAACTTGCAAGGGGAAGACCACTGCTGTCAATAATTCTTTCCTGGGCATGCTTTTCCTTTCGGTCTAAATGCAGTGTCTGAAAACCAAAGCAGCCCCTGCCATTGACTCCAAAAACCACATTCTAGAGAACATGTCAAAGGCCCAATTTAATGAAATAAAAAAGGACAAGTAATGTATTTCCATGCGGCGCCAGGGTCTGACCAGTCAGAAGTCCTGCAGAGCCCATCCAGGTTATGAAATCTTTGTTGCTGTAAAGAATATGGGCACCATTCAACACAGCTTGTCCTGGGCTTCAGGGGAACAAAAGGTCTTTAAGTTGACAGATATGTATAGAAAGGAATGTCTTTGTCCCAGATGTTGGCCAAGTAAGGATTGCTTTAGTGATAGCTTCCTTGTTTTCCTTTGCCTCCCCAGCCCACTGGAGTCAGCACTGGAATGAAAGACCAGGACATCATCATACCAGAAACCTTCACTGCTATTTAGGAAAGTTGCCAGACGGCACACAGGCAAGAAACTGTATTAGGTTTCTGGTCTGGGAAGCCAGGAATGGCTTTTCTGTTTCTTCTCTACCATCATCCATGTCCTGCACCTTTAAGGGCAATCCAGAAGCCGCCCTTCTGACAGTCAGGTGGACAAGAAATTAAAGCAGAAAGAACTTTGTCCTAGAACTGAGGTTGCAATATTCTGTATTCTGGTGATCAGGGAAGAGACAGCAACAGTAGTGACAAGTGAAATCATGCAGGTAGATCCAAAAGCAATTTTCATTGGAGAGTAAGGGATTATTAGCAAAGATTAATCACAAATAGATGTTATGCTGCTCCTGATTTGGGCCTGGAACTGTATTTATATATATGTATGTGATAAAAAAATCCTAAGCTGAAAACTATAATATGATTTCTCAGAACATCCTTTGATGTTAGATACAAGCTGAAAAATAATCTTCACTTGTAAATCCACGTCACCAAGTTTATCAAAAATGTGCACTGAAATAAGAAAGCTCAGAGTAAAAAATAAGAATCATAAAGGCAAAACAAGCAAATAGAAGGAGACTATTTCTCCCCACCTTTCTGCCCTCAATCTTCAATTATCCACAAAATGTGTCCTCACATTTGTGCCAGCTTTACCATCTATCAGTGGGGAGGTATTAAACAAAGTTTGAACAAAGAGGAAAAATCAACCTTTTTATCGCTTTTTCATACTCAGTAAATGATCATTGTAAAGAAAATTTAATCAAGAAAGTCACTAGTGGAAGAAAAAGTAACAACATGAAATGCCATCTTGCCTATTTTCACTCCCACGCCTCTGTACCTTTAAATCAGTGCTATACTGTGAGTAGCGTGAGTGGGTCACTAGACCTATCACCATAATGCCTCTTAGTGGTTCGGGGGTTTTTGTGACCTTCACAAGACTTACAGATAGCATCTTGTTTTCTAAGCCTACAGGCATACTAAACCTGTATCTCCCCTTCAGTGACATGAGTAGTAAGGACAAACAGGTTTTTGACCTGTCTCACACCATGGCAGTCTGTGGATGCATCTCTGGGTGCAAGGCATGTGCTAATAAGTGCAGGTGTGCACATTTCTTGTGGGTGGCATTGTCCAAGCTCTGGATTGGACACGATACTTGGTGTTGCTGGGACAGAATTTCTTATAAGAAGCCATGAATCAACTTTTTAATGCTGATAGAAAGAACCCATGTAAAGACAAAACCTCACATCCCAATAATGTCAAATCCCAACATGCCTTAACAATGATCTTAACTATGACATGCCACTGAAAGAAGGGTAAATTATTTGCTATGACATTTCTTTTCTGTGTTAGGGACACTGGGAGACTACAGCAGCTATGAGTCCCCCTCTTCCTCAGGAATGAGGTTTTCACACCTCGCATGCTGTAGCTCATTTGTAACATACATGTGAGCCCAAAACAGAGGAATCATTAATGATGTGAATTAGCCACTCTGTTAGAGAATGTTTATAAAATAAATAATACAGAGATGATTTAGGGTTTGCAAATCTTGTTCTAAATCTGTAGGAAAACAAACAAGCATGAATTTAGCTAATAATAAGCATTTACATATTTATGGCCACTGTGCTGAAAAGTACTGCCTCCTGGCACCAAAACAAGCTGAAAACCTCTTAGTTATTTAGTTAGTTATGTGTTTGTTTGTTTGATCAATTGATTGATTTTTTGTTGTTTTAAGATGTGGATTTCAGATTATGAACCAGGACTTCACACTGTTTTGGAAAAAAATGAAACACAAGGACAGCCCAACTTTGGTGTTGGCAGGGTAGAACATAAACTTCACAATATGTACTGCATATAGCTGGCAGGACAGTGTCCTCCAGAATGGGGAGGCAACCTGAAACAACAGGCTTTGAGAGTGCTGGGACTTACCATCACACCAGTTTGTCAAAATATTTAGGATATTGAATTTGAGCAGCCCAAATGGAAATGCTTTAGAGGCACCCCGTTTTAATTCTGCCCTTCAAAACTCCATCCTCTTTTTGTTCAACAATCAAAAAAATAAGGGCCCCAAATCACTGGTGAGTTTTTTTAATTTTGTCCTCAGGAGCCTAATGAAGAAATTTTAAATGTCAGCATGGCTAAGTGTTACACCATCCAAGAAACGAAGGTATTTATCCACTGAAGACCTGCCCACCTTCATTTTGATGCTGGGCTATTGGTACGCAATTTATTTTTTTATAGTCCATTGACTTGTCTGCAGATGACCTACTTTCCCTTGCCTCAGATAATTAAAAGGTCCCACAGATTAACTGTCACCTCTGACTTGCCTGTCTGTTTCCTTTTTTATTTAACAAATATCATTTTGTTGACAGTGTTTGATGTGCAGCCAGAAGGCTGAAACAGCTCCAATTTTGCAGATATATTCCATTATCAACTTCTTGCATGCCAGTGGTTTTCATTCGCTGTCCTTCCTTGAATACATATAGGCAATGCTGGCTATAAAGCAATCCATGGTGGATTAGATACTCCAAGAAGTACGTAATTGTCACCATAAACCTCTCTGAATGCATCATGCATTTTTATTGCCACCCACTTCCAAGTCATTACTGTACCACAGGCAATTTTCAATAAAACTGGCTCACTTACAGTTGTTATATGATGGCTCTTCTTTTAACTATGGCAGTCAGAGATGGGAAGGCAGTAGGTGAAAATACTTTTGGTTGAAATTAGGATTTTTTAACTGCAGCATTTAAAGTATTAAATAAATAAATTCATTTAACACAGTTGCAATAAAAATGAGCCTCCCAGAATTAGTCATAACTAGGAGCTGGCGTGCAGCTTATGCTAACAATGTACAATTAGCTGCTGGGATTTAACAACAGGTTTTTGCAGGAATTATTATTGAGTTTGTTGTCTTTCTGATTAATGCCATTAACTCTTTTGCTTGCATGTCCCCATTGATCCATTTCTCCAGATTCTATTATCTTTCCACCCGGGGGAAAAAAAAAAAAGCTGGTCCTAAAATTACCACTTGTTGTGATTTAACCCCAATTGGCAACTAAGCACCACACAGCCGCTTGCTCACTACACATCACACACACACCCCCGTGGGATGGGGGAGAGAATTGAAGACTAAAAGTGAGAAAACTCATGGGTTGAGATAAAGAGAGTTGAATAGGTAGAGCAAAAGCCACGCACGCAAACAAAAAATCCAAGGAGTTCATTCACTGCCTCCCATGGGCAGGCAGGTGTTCAGCCATCTCCAGGAAAGCAGGGCTACATCACATGTAATGGTTACTTGGGAAGACAAACACCATCACTCCAAACGTCCCCCTCTTCCTTCTTCTTCCCCCAGGCCTATATACTGGGTATGACATCATATGTTATGGAATATCCCTTTGGTCATTTGGGGTCAGCTGTCCTGGTTGTGTCCCCTCCCAACTTCTTCTGCACTCCCAGCATACTCGCTGGTGGGGTGGTGTGAGGAGCAGAAAAGGCCTTGACCCTGTGTAAGCACTGCTCAGCAAAAATAAAAACATCCCTGAAACATCAGGGCTGTTTTCCGCACAAACCCAAAACATAGCCTCATACTAGCTACTACAAAGAAAATTAACTCTACCCCAGCCAAAACCAGCACACCAATTTAGGGTCTGAAAGTGAAATTGCCACAGGCTTTGAGTAATAAATAGAACATGACTGTGCTGCCCTATGTCGGATGGAGGACTCCAAGAAAACCTGATGTCATAAGTCAATTTCTGGCTTCCCATAAGCTCTGAACACGCCTGTAGCCCAGTGCTGCTTTCATTCATTCAGTCACTGAGTCATCTGCTTTGGCTGCTTCCAAGATGCAGCTTTCATAGGGTTAGTGATGAAGAGTGCTGAGGCATTGCGAAAAGGATGAAGCTGCCACATTGCCAGAGATCAATGTGAAGCTCACATAAAGGGAGTAAAAGAAACTTTTCCCCTCCCGCTTTCTTATACAGACACTAAGACTCTGATCTTTGTAAGTATGGAGATGAAAGTCATCCACCAGTAGCTTGTGCTCTTATTATAGCAAGTTTGGTTGGGAATTTAAGGAGGACCAGTAGGTAATTAGCAGTGATCTATGGAGAACGTGGCTTAGGCAACTTCCACAGTCATATCAGCAACCAATATTTAATCTTATCTCTGCATTTATTTATTCTAGCTATCTTATTCTCACATACCCATAAGATTAGAAATTGTACATACTGATAAAAACATTAATTTGAAATTACCAGAAAAAAAAAAAGCTGTATGTTCGGTCTTCTGAAAATCAGCTTTGTTACTTGGCAAGTGTCCTCAGTAGGAAGCTTTCCGTTTCAACTGAATGCTTCACCTAATCAATTCCAATATTTGCTTTTTGCTTTATATATCACAAAGCAATCGAGATCATTGATTAAACATTAAAGGGATGTGTGGTAGCTCCTAGTGACCTGAATAGATAAAAGAGCCTATTTCCACTTTCTTCTTGGAAGTCACTGAATTGCTACAGGGAGACCTTTGTAGCCCTCTGGAAGCAACAGCCCAAGCAGTGTCAAGTGGCCTTACAAAACACTGAAGCTATCACTGCATCCTGGCTCTGTCCTTGCAGTCTGTTTGGACATCAATGAAAGGGGAAAAAACTGATCCAGAAATCCCCAGAAAGCTGAGCTACTGTAGATATGCTCCAGCTTGTGTTTATGGAGAAAACAAATCTTCCTTCTTACAACCTATCGCACAGAAAGCAAAAGCCTCCTTTCGGTCCTGATACCAAACCCAGCCAAGAATGGGTAAAAGGGACTTACGATGAGCGACTGCTTTGGGCTGGAGCACGGGCATGTAGTCATTCCCAGCCCTGACAAGGACTGGTAGTAACCAAGGTCTTGGTTACCTGCCTGTTAGGGCTGTGGGTCCTGGGGTAGGATTAGAACAAACACAGCACAAAGGTGTCAGTGTGCTGAGCAACAGGCACCTACTGTCCTCCCTGCGGTGCCCAGCACAGACCCTCTGCGGGTCATGTCTGTAACAGGGCAGTCACTCACAGATTTCCAGAACTGTGTAAATTCTCCACAACATCATCTCCGTTGACATGTGCCTCTGAGGAGCGTAGCCTCAGCACTCTGACTGTTCCCTGGTTACAAGGAGGTGTTTGAAAGGAGCCTAAGTTTTTTATCTTCAGTTCCCATGTATGGAAAGTCTCTTACCCTACATTCAGGAACTACTGCTCTGGTCGGGCTGTCCTGTTCAGAGGACAGACACAGGAACAGGATTCTACTGCTACCAGAGTAGAAAACAAGCTCATTTTGGTACTGACAACATAGTGGAGGACTTTTCCTCTAACTTATTGCAAGTCAACTGACCTCTCTACAGCTATACAGAGTATCTGAACTTTATTCTGCACAGCTCCTTTTAACTCCAGCACGATACCGTCTGCAAAAAAGCTCAATATGGACTAACCAAGAAACTCTGAATTTGTTCTGCATTGTATACTTGTTCACATATACACTCCATCAACACAGAGACACTGATACAAAGCACAAACCCACTAATGTTTGAAGAGAATAAATGTTAAGGAATTTTGTTTATCCCTGCAAGCAAAATTTGCTCTGAAATCCTTCAAAGTTTGCACTCCACAGGATATTTATTTAAAAGGGAGGGGAAGGAAAACAATAGACCTAAGTGAAAATCCATCAAAAAGCATCATTTCTCTGCCAGGTGCAACAGAAAGGAAGATAAGACAGATAATAACACTGCTGGAGCGGAATACTGTTTAGGTTGATGGATGAGAAGAGCTGACAGCACACAGGGACTGTGGGGGCAAGCTGTTGGGTATGGTGTCAGACAAAATAAATCTATACATCCTTGTTTCACCCTAACACGGCTCTATTGCAAATGATACAGTTCGTTACTGCATTTTGTGCTGACTTTTCCAACTTTTAATAAGTTACAGTACATTTAAAAAGCGTGTAGGAAGTGCTACTATATGTATGCAGAAAGCTGAGGTACCATATCTGAGAAACTTTGGTTCCAGTTTGTCCCACTATAACTTTTACACCACTGAGAACCCACCTGTCAACAGAGATGGTATTCAGCAAGAGGGCAGGATATAGCACTTGGCACTCTGTTCAGTGAACATATTAAGTTCACTGGGAATAATGTTAAGACATTAAGGGACATGGGGAAATGGAGGCAGTTGTAAGGAACAGCCATTGCTCCATGCATTGGAACCACTGATTAATCTAGTGAGAGGACAGTGAAAAATACGTGGTGCTGCAAGGTCAATATACAAAAGATATATAAAAAAAAGATATATTCTAGCATTTAAAGTGTTGCACTGCATTTTTTTTTCCGTTATCATGAGAAAGGAAGAATTTGCAGGTAGCTATGGGACTCCTTTTTTTAAGCAGGCCAGTAGCTGGATTAAATGAGCAAGTTCTTGGATACACAAATTATTAAGCAAATCTTAGACTTTCCCGTAGATTAGCTTGACTGTGACAACTTTGAATGTCATAGTTGTCAGAGGGCACTTTTCACCTGTGTATCATAAAACACCAAGAAAAGGTAGAAAAAAATTATGAGCAGTATATTATACAGAGAGAATCTGAGGAACAGAGAGGCATAGTGATTTGCCAACTTTAATTCAACAGGTCAAGAAGGGAAACCAAGTGCCATAATCCCTTCTCCAGCATTGTATCCACTGAACCATCCTGGGACTGTGTGGCTTTCTTCCCCCTTTTAACTTTTCCTTAAAATTTTGGAATAGCCACTGAAGTCATTGTGGCACCACCTCCATGAAGGTTGCATGACCTGTCCTTAGAGCGCAATAACACATCTACTGAAGTCAAACACACAGGAGGCCTTATGTTCTCAGAAGAGTGATTGTATTTCCACGGCCAGGCTAAGGCAGTTTGATTTCAAGCAGAGTGGACAGAGCCACTTTGGACAGACCATCATGAATGCCTCTGGACTCAGACTCAACTTACAAAGAGGATTTGAAACAGGTGATTGAGCTTGGCTGGTCACTTCCTAACTAGTGGACAATGGGAAGGTGAGGAACGATGCTGCTGAAATCTGTTATTTCTTTCGCTCATTCTGCCTGTTACCTATCTACTGATAGGTAGTGTGCATCTACTGTGCATCTACTGACTCACAGAGCACCACACATAGCATAAACTAGGCAAGTGAGCAAATATAGGTAACTCCTTTCACTCTTCTCATAAAGCAGTCTTCTTTTTGGAAGAAATTTCTTAATAATTATGTTACCATAAAGTTGACATTATATACTGGGTTTACATACCTATGTATACCATACATACCTACATACCTATATAAAGATTGCTTTTGAGTACTCTGAATGTAGTAGAACTTTCTTTAAGAGGAGTGAGGGAATTTGGAAGAAAAGTTTGCAGAGCCTTTTTGTAGCTGTGAGACTTGAAAAAAAGACTCTTTTAATGTAAATCTGAATAAATGGCAGTATTGTTTTGCTGTTATCATTTTAAAAATAGATTTCTTTTAACACTGTAATTTCCCCTCTCGTGTAAAACTTCATAAACTTTTCTGTTCATCATCAGTGACGCCTTAAAAAATTATGCATTGATAATAAATTTTCTAGAAAATGTTCATGATCACTCTTTGTTATGGAGTGCAAGACAACTGCAGATCATTTAAAACGTCTCAGGCATGGGTTTATAGCCGGCACCGGATCAGGATCAGGATAAGGAAGAGGCAGAGGTGGCTTTATCCCTTCTAGTGCTCCATTATCTTAAGCTACTCTAAGCCATCTCCAGGCAATTGTAAGCCATGCCCAGCTGGTCAGGGCCTAAGCACCAGTCCACACAATGATACAAAGGGATGGCCACAGTGATGCCATTGCCAAATTCCCATATGGGCTTTTGATACATTTATTATGTGCTTCCAAAGACTGAATCTTCCAGGGATTAGTACAGAAAGGTACAACCTTCAACTGTACAGGCTATAATTAGGAACACAACTTCCACAAGCTTTAGGTCACTTTAAAACCCCACCCCCAAGTTACCAGGAAACCCAAGACCTCTGGATTTCAGGCAAGGCAGGCGCTATTCTTAAGGTTTATTTGCTCCCCTAGCCTTCAGTGGCACCTAGTGGAAAAGAAGCAACTTGAAAGGAGGAACAGTTTGGAGGGAAAAGTGCAACTACACAATCTTTTTCTAGCTCTATCAAGCAACCTTCCTCCAACCCCTCTAAAGGAATAAGGATGTGGAGTGGCTATATGGAAAAAAGAACAAGTTGCTGGTGTGTTGAGCAGAGATAGCGTGTACTGGCAACAGGAGCCTGGTCTCCTGAGAAAGGGTTACCACTCAAAATAAGTTCAAAAGTTAACACATGGAGGTAGAAAAAGAGCTAAATGCAGCATAATGAAAAATCCAGCAATGCTGAAAGAACAGGCAGGGTGCAAAAGTGACAGGGAAGGGTCGATCAGACCTGGGTGACAACTGGGATCAGTTAACACTTCTTATTGGAAGTACATACAAGGCCTTGTGCCTTTATTAACAGTGCAGGCACTGACTCATCTCTATCCATATAGAAGTCATAGTGGGAAGTTTAATAAAGTCTTTTTTTCTCTTTTATTCTTTTTCTCACTATGCCCCTGTAATGTAGTAATTCAGATAAGATTATACCCTGTTCTGGGAAAACACATGCCCAGCTCCCTGGCAGCTCTCTACCACATTTCTGTATTATTGGAGGGTCTATTTACAAACACTACTTGTTGCTTCATCTACTCTTCAGGGGTAGGACTTTATCTTAGTACTTGTCTTTAAGTTTCCCTGCACCTCCTCTCGCCCCGCCCCAGCTATTGGGGTTCCTGATGACCTCATGAAGGGTCACTGGCCTTTTATAGTTTATTTTTTCAGGTCTTCTGCAATTAGCTGACTTGGAGAAAAGTCCACAGCCTCTTTCAGAGTAGCACATCTTGGGCTTATAGCTTGCATGTCTTATTCACCAGACTGAGAAATCTACTCTGTAAAGTTCATCTAAAAGTTGTCCCCACTGTCAGTGCTATGCCACCTGCCTCAGCTCTGCGAGCAGCTCTGTCATAGAGTCACCTTTTGCATTTTTCCTGAAAAGAAATGTGAAGCTTCACTGATGACAAATGGAATTAGGCACTCAGCTTCCACCAAACTTCTAAATATTAATGCAGTTTTGCTGCTTCTTTTGCTGGTGGGCAAATCACTCTGTAGCTTCACTGAGGTGTTTGAGAAGTACTCCCATGTGTTATTACAAAGTTCTTTAATGAGTGCTCATCTCTCTTCATAGTGAGAATAGCTCTTTTCATGTATCATGCTGGGAAACACTCGCTATGGCATTTCTATACTCCACCCTCCCCATTTTTGTACTTATGCGTTCAGTTTTCCTTGATACTGTCATCTCTGAACAGCTGAAAAATGCCAAGCAAAACAGTTCACGAGTGGGTTCTTTCTCCCTTCCTACTTCAGCTGCATCTTTTCTTTTGCAGGAAAAACATACTGCTCAATTCTGTGCTCACATACCTTTGGCAGAGTTTTCAAGCAAACAACTCACTGAATGCTAAAATACTGGACAGGCTTTAAAAAGCTTCATTTCTGTCTGTCCTGTGGTCTTAATGTTTTTATATGTATTTGTTTTGATTCACCTCCAAATTCCAAGTGTAACAGCTTGAGTATGTGGTAACTTTGCTGGGTAGGTGGTTTGTTTGTTTGTTCTACGCGTCCTGTCCTTTCATCCAATTTGGTATGTATTCACCCAACGGTATCTATTGAGGCCAAAGGACAAAAAGAATCCAGACAGGCAATTTATCAATAGTTGCAGCTCTGTCCTGTGGAGCTACTGCATTCCCAGCAGTACAGGTTAGCCCTGTCTGAGTACAGCTTGTCGTTATGATGCCAAATACAACATTGCTAGAGTCTGCTTTTAGCATTAAGCCTATGGTATCACTCATATTAACTGCCTCAGTTGTAACCCACAGTATAATAAAGGAGAGATTGTTAAGAGCACTTCAATTGCTAGAAAATTACACTGCTACAAAACTGATGGAAATAGTGAATATTAGCCACTGTTTATCAAATGAGTCCAAACGTTACCTTGTTAGGGTGGGCTAACATTTCCAAACATTAGTGTTTAATAGTAGGCTCCTGTCCTGATATTTAAGCCATTAAATGTAAGCAGCTGATCAAGCTGCTGATATTAAACATTCTGGTTTGAGCGTTTGAGAATTCAACCTATGCACAGCATCAGCAAGAACAAGTGAGACAAAACATAGTTAATAGGACATAGTTAATAGGACAAAATATAGTTAATATGAGCTGATAAATAAGCTATATTGCTGTCTTGTTGTGATCATGAAGGCAGGAAAGGATACTGCTGTACTGTGTTTACACATTCTGACTTTCAGATCTCAGAAATAAGACTTAAGCATTAAGACTTATTTTGAAATATAATTTTGTACTTTTGTACATCTAAATTCTTAAATACCACTTAAGTATTCTATATGATAAAGGATCTTTTGTGGTATTTTTAACTGCTCATCTACATACATCTAGGTGGCCTAATAATTGTAAATTGTTCTGAGAAACACGTTTTGTTCCATTATGTTGTGTTTTCAGTTGGGATAGAGTTAACTTTTTTACTAGCAGCAAGTATAGTGCTGTCTTTTGGATTTAGGATGAGAAGTACCTTTGATAGCACACTGGCATTTTTAGTTGTTGCTAAGCAGTCAAGACCTTTTCTCCTCCTCACACTACCCCACGCAAGTAGGCTGGGAGGGCACACAGCCGGGACAGCTGTACCCAACTGACCAAAGGGCTATTCCATACCATGTGACGTCATGCTCTGTATATAAAGCTGGGAGAAGAAGAAGGAAGGCGGGGGGGGGATGTTTGGAGTGACGGCATTTTGACTTCCCAAGTAACCACCATGTGTGACAGAGCCCAGTTTCCTGGAGATGGCTGAACACCTGCCTGCCCGTGGGAAGCGGTGAATGAGTTCCTTGTTTTGCTTTGCTTGCGTGAGCGGCTTTTGCTTTATCTATTAAATTGTTTTTATCTCAACTCATGAGTTTTGCCTCACTTTTACTCTTTCGATTCTCTTCCCCATCCCAGCTGCGGGGGAATGAGCGAGTAGCTGCGTGTCTCTAGCTGCTGGCTGGGGTTAAACCACGACACATTATCAGATCATAATGAAACCATCGCAGAAAGAAGGTAGTCTCGCCCTTCCTTATTGCCATCCCTCCCCCTGCCGAGCCACCTGGTCTGGTACAATACTCATGCAATTGTTCAGGGAACTGATCCTGGGAGTAGGGGTGAAGGAAGCCATTTTTGGAGCTTTTGTTTGTTTGTTTAAGCTGAATTAAGTATTGATCAAACTCACTGAAGCTGCATCCATGTTCCTCCCAACACAAGAAAGGGGCCAGCGCATTAGTGGGAGCAGTCTGGGAAGAAGGTGAGAACACTCTCCTTCAGCACCTGTGGGTTATAAACTGGCTTGACGCCTATTATACCACTTCATTTAAAATGACATGTGGACATGATCTTTAAAAAAGCAGTTATGTAAGGGGTTTTGTTTCATGTTTTATATTGGGCAGATATAAAAAAGGTGGCTTATCTGCTGGCTCAAGCAGCTGTCTCTTGGGGAGCGCTGCAGCACCCAGCCACCTGCTGCCTTTCACCCACCCATGTGCCTCTGTGCAGCTCTGGTTTATACAAAGGTACACTTATATATTTGTGTGTATGTCACATTTATATGTACACACAAATATATAAAGATACACAAGTGTAAGGAAAAAAGGACAATAAGGAAAAACCCTACAAGGTTCCCCAAAAAAGACAGCAGAAACTGGAATATCTTGAAATATCTCCTTGGAGATATTCAAAAGCTACCTGGATATGGTCCTAGGAAACTCATTCCAGGTGGTCCTTCTTCAGCAGGGGCGGTTGAACAAGATGTCCTATGAAGGTCCCTTCCAACCTCAGCCATTCTGTGGTTCTGTGACTCTACAAAGTAATCAACCTCTCCTTTATTACTCAAATCAGAGAAGTTTGTTTTATAGGTGGTAATAAAACATGATTTCTCATTATCATTAAGTACAGAGGACCAAATTTGGGACCCACAAAAGTCAGAACAACTCCCACTAACTTTAGTCTGTACTGCAATGAGCTGTGACTGACATCTCTACTGTACTCCAATTCATGTACTGATTTGTTCTCTATATTGGATTTTAAATGAAAAATCTACATTTCCTGAGACCTCAGATTTCCTAACAAATGGTCCATCTTATGCGGTGTTTTGAAATGCATCGTATTTTCATGTGAATGTAAAAGCATTTTATAGTTTTTATTGAGTGATTTCATTCATCCAGCACACTCACCATTTTCCCTAACACTAATATACTCTGCATTTATGTTATCTTTTCCTTCCTGTTTCCTTCTGTTAAGTGCTAACAGAATATAATGAAAGCTGCAAACAGATAGGTTTCATATCTGTTGATCTGCTCACCTTTAATTTTAAAATAAGGTACTTTAATTTCCTTCCCCCTCTTGGGCTGTGTATTACCCTCTAAAAACTATATTGCTTGTTGACATTATTTTAGAAAACATTTTTATACCCTGATAATATTGCTTGGGGAATACACAGTATATAAAGTACTTGGTGGGGGGAGAGGATATGTCTGTTTGCAGTTCCATTTAGTATGTTTCTGGCATAGCAGAAGCATTTCATTATTATTATTTTTTAATAACCTGGATTGCTTTTATTCTCTTGCGCTCTTGGAGAACCACCAGACTCATACTTGAACCAACTAGTCTAAATTTACTTCCAGGGTCGCTTCTTCCAGAATTTCTAATCTTAAATCTGACAGGAGATATTTCTTTCTACTCATTGCCACTGAGAAGCAATGTTAAGAAAGCTATATGGGGTCTGCAGAGCCCAACTCTGCACACAACCTTCTAGGAGCTTTTTTGTGAAAGGTGAGACCTTCTGAGCCTAAACTCTCCCATGGAGGGGGTGATCCTAGTGCTGTCCACAGAATGGGGAAAAGACACTGTCTCCAGCCTTTGTACAATGCTAGTTGAAGAAAGAAACACTTTTAAATCCATGTAGGGACTATTCAGCCTTACTAGCTCCATCTGCTTATTAATTGAAATGTGCCTGGTTTAACACGCATCTCTTGGGGAACATTCATTGTGTGAGTAGCTGTGGAAGCCAGCGCAGCAATAACACAGGTGAGAGTGAAAAAACTTTGTAACAACAGCAGGGTGATAGGCAGAAATCTCGCTTGGTGTCTGCCTACGCTCGGTTCAGACTTAGTTACTACTATGAAATCTTCCTTTCATAACATTTTTTTTAAATCCAAAGAGGATAAAGTTAGTTGGAAAAAACAGAGCTATTTGGCAGATGAAGGTCCCACCTATCAAAATAATGTACATCTGTCCAGGACTTATAAGCCTAATTCCCCTAAACAGCTGCAGAATAGTCAACTGCTATTTATAGACTTTGCGAACAGCCAAGGGAAAATAGAAATATACAGCTGGAACACTGCATATGTATCATTAACTAGAAAAGCTTGTTTTCTAAGAACATTTCCAGGTGCATTTTACAGATTTTCTTTCCATCATCTGTAATAGGCTCCTTGTTCTTTTCTGTCTGCTGAAGAAGTGGTTATTCTTCAGGAGCCTGATCCTAGCTGGGACTGGTACTCCTCAAGCAGTATGAGTTGCTATCACTGATGGGTGACTCTCTCTGGAGCCACTGACAGTCAGGGATGCTGGCTATCTTCCAGCGACTCAGCACTTCACAGGATCAGCCCTGAGCTAGAGGGTAACGAGAACTAAAGCTGAGTGTTAATGTCTGTCTTTATTAACACAGGGAAGTAAAATGAAAGGTATGGCACCATCCTGCAGTGAATACAGTGTGTGTCTGTATTTGTGAGTATTTGAAGATGAGAAGCAATTTTGAAATTGAAGTAGTCAAAAAAATCCTTAAAATTAGTCCCCAGTAGATGTACAGTACTTCTGTACTAAACTTAGCACCTTGATACAACAGAATAGATATAAAAAGTGAGAAACAAACTGGTATTACCAATTTCCACAGGCATGACAGCAAGCAGACATTCCATGACTTCGTGGCAGGTGGGGACATGCTGGGAGCACTGGGACTGGTGATTTCTTCTGCCTAGTTACCTGGTCCTGTTCCTCCAAATCCCTTTTTCCCCCACATCTTGTCCACACTGGGTAAATGAGCCACATTTTTCCTTGTGGCAAGGGACATATGCTTATCAGTTTTCAACACCATGTACTCTGGGCAGACCTACTCGGTCACCAGGTCCAACCAAGAGCCCAGATCACCAGGGAAGTGCATGGGGATGAGGCAGGTCCAAGGTCAAGCCAGGACATCAGTTTGCAAGTTGGGTTTGGCTCAAGAGGGTCCACGGCCAGGCACAGGCATGACTGAGCTGGAGACCAACACTGTCCCCAACACGGCTTGGACAGGCACTGAAGGATCAGGGCTGAGCTTACATAGACCCCCTGGGCCCATGAGGAGAATATGGAGCAAGACCCCGGGTGAGGCTGGTCAGGACCATTAAGGCTTCTTTGTGCCCTCAGGGCCCTGACAGCCCAGAGGAAACAGGTGACTGATGAAGGAAGACCCTATTAACAAATTATTTTTGTCACCCTTGAAGAAATTCTGTAATAACATTCAGCTATATTGTTGCCATCTAATCATGAAAAAGGTGCTAATTGTCAGCTGATAATGAAATGGTAACACAAATGTATTGAAGCAAATCTATGAACTGGCTCAGCAGACAGCCTCTAATTGAGGTGAAAAATGTAAATCCAATACCTGCATCAACGGACGCAGTCATGCACATGGCAAAGTAAACAAGCGCGGGGCAGTTATTGACCGTTCACGTATTTAATGTCATGGGAAATACCAAGATGGAGATGAAGGGTAGTTGGAGGGCTACGTGCATTTGCCTGGTGTTAACCTATACTCGCCCTGAACCCAAATTCACAGGCAGCTTTGGTCAGCTATTTAGGATCCAATCTACAAAAACACTTAATCATGTAAGCAACCATGAATAAAATTTTCAGTGAGGCTTAAACAGCTCCTTAAAAGCCAGGGATATATTTGTGTGGCTTCATGTATTGAGGTAGGCTTAAGAACTCACATGCATCTTTTCCAGAGTCAGGATCACCGAGGCTGTAAAGCAGAGGTGATGATTTGTTTACTCGTCCTGACACTTGCCTCCCACAGCCTCACTGCCTGCTTTACATCATCAGGGTACAGACTGTCACTCACTGTATGTATATATACATACACATACACAGAAATATATATGTCTAGAAAGAGAGAAAGGGTGTAAGGCCAGTGTTGTAATCTGACTGCTATGGCAATAGAAACTGTAACACTGTTACTGTTGTTGTGATGCTTATTTATGTATGTGTGTGTATGTGTGTATAAAAATAACAATTTTAAAAAAAATACACAGTGACATTTAATCTTACAATGTCTTAGATCTTAGTTTTACATATCTGTGGGAAAGGAAGGCAAATAGTCCCATAAAGTGTTGGGAGAAAGAGTTTGGAGAAGGACACGAAAGACAGATTTCTCCTGCTGCAATACAAATTAGGAAACCTTTATTCTCTTGCAAACTGGAAAAATAAACAGCTTAGAAGTGGGGTTTTTTCACCTGAGCAGAAGAAAGGATGGAGTTTCTCTGCAGACCTGATGTAATCTGAGCCTACCATGAGACCACAGGCATGTTTAACCTGATCTGTAAACCACTCCGGGCAGCTGACCAGCCATGCTTCAACCTGTCATACTCTAACAAGCATAAAGTAAGACTTGTAGCCTCAGCAGGGGACATTTTAAAGCTTTGTAGATGCATGGATTGCAACATGACAACACTTTTTGTTATAGATACCTGTCCTGGTTTTGGCTGTGATAGAGTTAATTTTCTTACTAGCAGTTGGTATAGTGCTGTATTTTGGATTTAGGATAAGAATAATGTTGATAACACACTAATATTTTAGTTGTGGCTAAGCAGTCAAGGACTTTTCAGCTTCTCATACTGGCCTCCCAACAGGAAGGCGGAGGGCACCCAAGAAGTTGGGAGGGGACACAGCGGTGACAGCTGACCCCAGCTGACCAAAGGAATATTCCATAACATATGACATCATGCTCAGTATATAAAGGTGAGGGAAGAAGAAGAAAGGAGGGGAACATTCAGAGTGATGGTGTTTGTCCTCCCAAGAAACTGTTGTACATGATGTAGCCCTGCTTTCCTGGAGATGGCTGAACACCTGCCTGCCGATGAGAAGCAGTGAATGAATTCCTTGGTTTGCTTTGCTTGCATACATGGCTTTTGCTCTACCTGTTGAACTGTCTTTAACTCAACCCATGAGTTTTCTCACTTTTACTCTTCTGATTCTCTCCCCCATCCCACCAGGGGAGGGTGGGCATGTGGCTGTGTGGTGCTTAGTTGGCAGCTGGAGTTAAACCACGACAATGCCTTAAAACAGTCTTCTGCAGAGGGAAGTATAGTATTAGGCAAATATTTTTTGCAGATTGTAGCAACTGTATGTAATAATTGTCACTTATATTTTATCAAAATTCCTCATCCAATATTTTTCACGTTATATTTTGAATGCAAGTGTTTATTCCTTAAAAACACAGTTCTGCAGTTGAACACAGGACATGTGGGACTCTCACCAAAGTGTGTACCGCAGATAAAGTGATGGCACTTGGCAAGTTTTACTTCCTTGCCCTGGAAAAGTCAAAGTCTAAGGTACACCTCAGTGCCTGGTAATAGTCTTATAATGAAGTCCAGAGAGGGGCACTAGAAATCTACACATAACCAAAACAATATTCTTCCCAAAAGAACGAAAACACGATTATCTTATGGATCAGTAAACTTATCTGGAGGACCGGTAAATCCAAACCACAGCACACTGCTGCATTAACTGCTAAAGCGCCCGAGGCGGAGGGCCTACAAGGATGTGTTTTACATCTGTATTTCAATCTACTCTGCACCACACTGAACGAAAAATAGAGGTCCTTTTATGAAAAGCTGAGCACAGCTCTTACCAGTTGATAGGGAATGGACACAGTGGGAGATTTATGTGGCAGGGCTACTGCCTGTGAATCACAAAAGCCCAAGAGGATTAGCATTTCAGACTGAGAAATGTGCACAGTAGTAGGTCTCAGCCCTGGATGGGGGAGTCCAGCAATTCCTCACTCTTGCTCTGTTTTCTGGACACTATATGTGAGCAAGCAAAGCAGCAAACAAAACAAAACAAATAAAACAAAATCAGTGGATTGATTCTAATTCTACTCATGTAGAGAGGTGCTTAATAAGAAAGGAGACATGGAGTAAAACAAATGTAATGCACTATAATACTTCTTTATCATAAATATAAATGCCAACTAAATGGTATTGCTGTTCTGAATCAAAACAAAATATATTTATCTAAAACACACCAAGGCAGGCAGCTCCATATGTATTTGTGGTTGAGAAGCATATTTCCAGTCCCTGATCTAAATGGAATCTGGACCATTTAATCTATTCTTTAAACTGCCATCAGCCTCGGTTTCTAGAGGTATTTCTGGTAAGCATCAGTTTTCAGACACAGACATATGCATGATTTATTTATATGGGACTGAATCAGAAAAATTTTCCTCCAAAACTAGAAAACAAGCCCTGGTCTCTACAGAAATTTTGTTTTCAGAATAATTACAAAGTTTCAAGAGTCAGTTCATTTAAATGACTAGTTTGTATGAGACAGGTCTGGCTTTGGATAATATTGAGAGAAACATCTGGTTGGAAGTAAAATTACTCATCATGGTAAAGAGCTATCAAACCATCTCCATTTTCTAAAGCGGCATTTAACTATTTATTATCAGTCCAGTCTCAGACATGGGGCACAAGCTGGTTGCAAGATGGGTCGGAAGGTAATTCTTCTTTCCCTAGCACAAAAGGCTTTGCACGGTGCTCACCATAGAAAGCGAGGGGCAGTGCCTTCCTTTGAGGAGTGAGATACTGCCCACTGTAGCATAAGCAAGCATATGTGTCCTGGTTATTACTTGTTTTAGATGTCTCATGTAGATACACTTGGGGATGTGCATGTGCAGGGAGTTAGCAAGTCCTCTCCTTGTGCAGTTCCGGGGTGGATAATCCCCAAATGCACATCGCTGTTTAGGGAATTCAACAAGATGCTCCACTGAGAATATCTCCCCTAGAAAGACAGAACAGGGAACACACAGAGCCAGCTTTGCCTTCACTGATGCACTGGTCAGGAGATCTTGTGGGCTGCAGAATAAGAAACAGTTGCTTTGCTAAAGGAATAACTCACAGCTGCCTGAACAAACTGTGCCAGGAGGCACCGTACCTTGCTCCCTGCTTACTGCTGAGAACAGCACTCAACCATCCATTTACCACACATATTCATATTTTTGCCCTGAACCAACCAATCCATCCTACCCAGTGTTGGCAAGAAATACAGTTCAGAAATATGCTGTGCTCCTCTGAAGATTCAGTTTTCTCATTAGCTTTTAAATATATGTGTGATCTTTTTCACACCTGACATTAAGCAATGCTGTCATATTTTTTGTGTTTGTGATATAGCAGCAATTCTCCTTACTTATCCATTTCCCTTTTTTTTTTTTTCTTTTCCTTCCACTTACATCTATGAGAATGTGCTGCTCTAATTTAGTGACCTGAGTGGAGATATTAGAACAGTAGAAAACAATCATTCAAAACCTCATTAAAATGACTCAGCTCCAGGCGGGTCTCGTAGTCATGAGAAGTATAAAACAAATGAAGAGGAAAATGCCCTTAAAATGGAAGAAATCAAACCCATGTTACTTTCTGGTTTTCCAACATTTTACAAAGATCATTCCCTCTCTAGCTCAGATTTCATCTATTTATAATAACTACCTTTCCTGATTTCAGCTAGGACAGAGTTCATTTTCTTTCTAGTTGTTGTTGTGTTTCAGATTTGGTATGAAAGGAATGTCAATAATACATATTGTTTTAGGTTTTGCCAGGTGATGTTTATAGTTTTCAAGGACTTTTTTCAGCTTCCCATAGAAGCTGAGACGAAGCCTAGACAGAACGATGGAACGGCCAGTGGAATATTCCATACCATAGATGTCATTCTCAGTATATAAATGGGGTTAGGTGGGGGGGGGTGGGGGGAGGTGGGAGGCGCTACTTGCAATCACTGCTTGGGACGGTGCAAATTCACTGGGTGGCGAGAGTGTCTTGCGTCATTATTATTATTGTTATTATTATTGTTATTTCCTTTTTCTAATATAGTTCTATTAAACTGTCTTTATCTCAAGCCATGAGGTTTTTTTTTCCTTTCCCCTCCTTTTCTCCTTCTTGTACCTACCCTTCTTGGGGGGGAATAGGGGGTGAGCGAGCTGCTGCGCGGTCCTAGCTGCCGGCTGGGGTTAAACCACATCACTACCAGAAACAAACCCCAAATTTCAAACATCTATTTGTGTGTCCTTCACCACCTTAGGTTAATCCCTTTTTAAAACCTTTTGTGTTTACCACACCACTATGGTCAGGGGGGATGATGCTAAGAGATCACGGAGGCCTGTTGCTCCTGCTGTTACGCAAAGCAGCTATGCTTTTATAAAGCGTGACTCTCTGTGGCCAGCTCAGGCACTAGTCTTCATTAATTTCTTGGTAAAAAATGCCCCTTTTTTTAAAGGGCAAAATGAGAATACTGATCTCAGTTTTGGCAGAAGGAAAATATACAGAAAATGTAGTTGTCTGGCTTCCAGGGAATGGTCACAAGCCCCATGAGCAGAGTAACAAGTTGATGAGATATGAGACAGGTCCCCGTCCATACTGCTGGCGATGCTGCTGTGCCTGGTACCCGTGGGCCAGCCTTGGGGACATGCTGTCCCATACAGACAGACAGTAAGAGGGATCTCACCTTTGGAGTGACCAGCTGAGGGCTCAAGATAGATCACTTGATGGGAGCCCACCTGACAAGAACTGTTTCTGAGCTGTCTCCTAGTATCATGTTTCAAAAGCTTCAGGATACAACTGAGCCCTGGAAATGCTTATAATGATAGGTTTAATTGCCTATGGCTCAAAATCAGGCAAAGCTCATCAAATTTACACAAAAGTTTTTGGGTTGGGGGAGCATGTCCTCTTTAGTGTAAATACAACAATTTTAGAAGCCAAGGCAATTTGCCTAGCTAGCTTTCTGTTGGTGGTACAAAGATGCTCGTACATAGTTCTCCATGCTAGATTTATGTCCCTGAGCCTGTAGCAAAAATGAAGTTATAACTATAATCAACACTTATTTCACATTTTACTTAAAATGCTTCATAATTACATTATTTCTTAAAGTTAATGTAGTCCTAGTGGGAAAGAATAAAAAATTCTTATTAATTTTATTAGGAGGTGATTAAATATTTACCAAAATGCAGTTCTGACAAAGCTAATTAGAAATGCTATTAAAAAAAACCCAGATAGATACTTATGAAATATTTAAATGTCTGGAAGAAAACATTTCAAAATTGCATTTAAAAATTACTTTGATAAAAAAATGAAGTTTCAAAATCAAAGTAAGACCTCTTGAATTTACCTAATTAAGACATTTCTTATGACCCCCAAGGCATTTGTGAGCATTTTGCTGTAACAGCTTTGGAACACCAGCTTGCCATGCTGCTACAATCCTCACATTTTCTGTAGAGAGCTGATTTATTTTTTTTTTTTTGCATGGCCAACATTTTTGTAACTGGTTCTAACTGCACTTGCTCAGATGAAAGTTGAATTCAGATCACAAAAATGCTCTCATGAAACTACACTACTTTATTTACTAATACAGACAGATCTAACCATGGACTAAAAATATTTATTGAGCTCAAATAATTTTTTCTCATGTTTGCTTCCTCTCAAATGTCTTTATGAGCATCAATAGGACCATTTTGAAAGGCAGTTTTCCTGGGAGGGACCTGAATGCAAATGACACCATCATTCTTGTCTTCAGTCTTCTCCATATTCTCCAGCAGCATCAGAGCAATGTGATTAGTACTGAAGCTTCTGCACTGACAAATGGGAGGATATAGTCAGTTTTGGGATGGAATCTACTTGCAAGTCAAGTAGATACAATCTACTTGACTTGCAAGTATCTTGTATTCTGCCTTAAGAACATTTAACTTTCTATGTTCTCCCATGACTGAAAATACTCCTCCCTCTACCAGCTGGAGAAGTGATCATTCTTTGGGAATAATGTGTGTGCATGGGGGTAGGGGAGCAGTGGAGTGTTATTCCCTATTCCCCTTCCAGAGTGATAGCTGTTCATTTAAACCTTTCCTAATACTTTGCACACTATTAAAAGAGATGAAAATTTAATTCTTCCTGTTCAGTGCATTGTGCAATTGAACAACCTCTTTTTACTCTAAACATGGTTGCGTGAAGTCAACCTCATCATTCAGTAGTGAGAAAATGTGCCAGATCACATAACGATTAGTCACCAAGATGAGAGTAGGATGAGTTTCCAGACTTTCTTGATTAAGGGTCAAACAATCTTGCTTCACAGAGTCTACTATGGGATGCTCCTCAGGTCTTTTTGATGAGTGAAGTGCAGTCAGGAAATTCTCTAATGTCACTTTGGACAAAACTGATTACTTTGCCTTCAGGCATTGTAGTTTGGAAGGTATTTTTAATCATGCAGTGTTTCATCTATAGTCATTGAAGAACAGTGCTAACTGGCCAGACTCTACTTTATAAAGCTCATGGAGGTGCAGTGGTAGTCAGACATCCCACCATACCCATGTGCACCCTTTTCTAAATCTTAGCTAACCCCAGGAAAGCAGGGAGAGAAGGTGAATATGTTTGGAAAACAGTGCAAGAAACAGCCCGGCTACTTCAGAGAACAAGAAGGAAAAATATCCTTGGTTTTCCCATTTGAAATACGCCCTAACAACCATTTCATAGGGAGGTCCTTTGAAGATGACACTTGCAATTCAGGAGGACTGCTTCTCTTTTTCTTCCTTTGCTCTCTGTCCTTCATATGGCAGTGATATGCATCTTACAGCTCCCAGGAAATTTCTCCCACATTTGGTTAGAGGCTTTGAAAAATCTCTCCATGCACAGATACAATCAAAACTTGTTAAGAGTTCAGAGAGTCTGTCTGCAGTGCAATGTTCCTACCTGGGTCTGCAAAAACAGAGCAGGACTTTCTTTTCAGCGTCTTCTTTTTCTTTCACAAGGGAGAAGTGAGCTCTGTGGCAGAGTCTCACAGAGCCTCTACAGGACATAAGGCAATTCTGAGAGCTGTGGCCCTGCCCTCACACACTTTACTTCACCTTCTTTCTCCACCAAGAGTATAGAAAAACACCAGAAGTTGAGCCCTGTGCACAGGCTCCAGTCCTTCTGAGTGCAGGACAAGTTCCTGTCTGGTCTTGTGTGTGACTTTATGCTACGGTGAACACAGACTCCCCTCACAGTGGTGCCCAGGTCATACACAAGAGAAGCAGGACAGTGATGAGGAAGCTTGCAAGAACAGAACAGGGCAAGGATACAGAAAAACTGGGAAGAGACTGAAATCATAAACAGGAGGTATAAGGCAGCAGAAGAGACGAGAGGAAGAATTGAGTAATGGAGATATTGAACAGCAGGAGAAAACCACGAACAGGAGGTGAAAGAGGGGGGCAGGGTAGCAGCAAAGGTAGATGAGAGCAGAGTGGGATGGAGGCCAGCTATAAGCACAGGGACTGAAGAATTTGCAGCCACTGGTGAACCCTGCCTGGCACAACCTGGACCTGAACTCCAATAGCAGTGAGAAAAAAGAAAAAATCACATATAATTTTGCCCGTGCTTTAATCTATCATTGCTTGACTACATTTCATTGATTTCCTTTGCAACTGAAATGTTATTTTACTTTTTTTTTTTTAATAAATAAGCAAGCATGGTGCTTGGGTAATCCAAGAACGGTCCCTATAGAAAAGGAGTTACACAGATGAATAGGGTGAAGATACTGGTTACGTGACATTTATCAACTGTGACTATTATAAAACCAGACCTGATAAGAGAAAAAGAGGTGTAAGTAGAGGAAAAAAGAAATAAAAAGAAGATAGAAAACAATAGACTTAATGGAGGGAAAAGAAATACAGTGAAGATAAGAAGACTGAACGAAATTGGGAGATGAAAAGAAAGAAGATAACAATGAAGGAAATTGCTAGAACAGTGTTTCTCAAACTTTCGGAAAGCATGGGTGTGTTCAGTCTCATCTGTCTCTGTATGACCTCCAGTGGGCCCAGACACCTGGTACAATATTTTAAGTGTAGGTAATTCTTAAGCTCTTGTAAACACTTTGCAATCTGTCCTTGAACCTGTGCTAACAATGGCAAGGATCTTCATTGACGAGTTTATTAGCTTTTAGTCATACAGGTACATAAATGTACAAAAATAGTAGTGATGAGAGTAAAAAGAATATAAACAAATAAATAAATAAAATCTCAGGCATGGAAGACAAACTGCTTGCATGGAGGGCTGAAGAATGCAGCTCATTCAGCCCCAGCCTACTAAATCCAGGAGTGCAAAGTGAATTAATTACAGCAAGGGCTCCCTAGCCATATTTTTGTCTTAAAGTACAAGGTCACTGCCTGATCCTGGTCTGGCAGAGTAAATCCAATTTTCATTTCACCCATATTCATAAAGTAAGATGATTTCTGATACGGTGCACTTGGCTTTAAAATGAGCATGCTCCTATCCTCCCTTCAACACATCTGGAAATCTGGCAGCCATCTATAAAACGTGACCTCTTTGTACCACAGTGGCCTTCTTTCTTTTGCATAAAGACCAAAAGTTGCTGAGCTAGGAAACATTATCATTTACATATTTATGTCTTGCTGTCTTTGGTCTGTGAACTGCAGTGGTGTTTCCCTCAGTGATGAAAAATACAGGGCCCAGGACCTTTGAGCCAGCATCAATAGGTAGATCTCGCCCTTTATCTCACAGTAGGGCACCCTCGAGGAACTGATGGATTTGGACTTGAATTTGTGTACCTCATCAAAACTATGTATGCAAATTCTTGAACTTCTTCATTAAAATCATAAAACAACTGCTTGATTTTTCAGCTGACAAAACCTCAGAGTTGTGGTTTCACAACCAATTAAAATAACACAAGTAATGAAATAGAAAGATGCTAATTGCATGTCATAAAATCGTCTGTCTCCAGATGCATTCTACATTAACGCCTCTTTCCTCTATTTAAAAACATACATATTTAGCTCTTTTCACAAGGAAAATAAGAATAAAATTAAAAACAAACTTTATTGCTTATCAGAAAATAAATATTAAATCTAGATATCAGCTTTCCTGGATGTAAATATTTTTTTAATCTCAAGGGATTCTTAAGTGAAAAGACATTTAACGAAGAATCGGTGGAAGCAAAAGGATCATTGATCAGCTGAGCTTCCCACTGTGAGCAAAACATCCTCCTTACTCTTTTAAGCCATGATAGGTAGGAGGGGATTAGTACCTGACATCTATACAGGTAGTTGGGAGTTTCTCAACCAGCCTTCTTGGCTGAGGCAGTGGGATACAAGTTTTTACCGGGATATAAGCATGTACATACAGCACTGTAAAATATGCCATTAAGTTGTTTATAGTAGGAGCCACGTACACTTGTCTGAGTACATGCTTGTCCATCCCAGGCTACGTGCAGAAAAGGCAGGGGTCTTGGCCCCACCTGCCTGAGAAGGTGGATTCAGTCACCTCCAGGAAAGGGAATGACAAGAGCCAGCCTGGTCATAGTGTCTTCCTCACAGGACAGCAAAGGGGAGAATCAGTGGACACAGCCTCTGTCAGATTGACGTTACATGAAGCATCCTGCTGCTTGGCTCTTCAGTTAGGCTACAGCAGCAGCAAGGGGCTAGTGGTCTTCTCATTCACGTGCGACGCTGTGAAGGCCCGCAAAGACAGAACAATGAAAGTAGGGATGTAAACTGAACATCTGCTGGACCTGGTCTCTGTACCAGAGTGCATGACTGCGTAGCTTATTGTATATGTCTATGTGTGAAATCAGTCACTATCCAGCCACTGCAAGAGGTGTTAGCTCTTCCAGGACCCCACTAGCGCTGAGCAACAGCTGTCAATCAGCTTTGCTGCTGGATTCAGGAAGGAGTCCTACTAGTGATTGTGTCCTCCTATGATCTACCAGGGATGCACAAATAGCTGAAGAGATCAAAGTTATGCGGGGAAATAACCATGTGGGAACTACCTCTGACAGCAGAGTGAGGGGAAGAGGGCAACAGTCTTTACGATACAAGTTTACTAACCTTTTCATGTGCTTCGATGCTAAGCCAGGCCTTCCCCTCCATACCATTAATCAGAGTTGCCCAGCTGAGATAAGCAATTATCTTCATATAAGAAGCATTTATGCCCTCCAACCTTGTTTCCCCCCTAGACATTTGTATGTCTAGCAGCATAAAAGTATGTAAAAATTCAGAGTTTTGTTTTATTTCTACAGTAGGAAAAAAAATTGAGAAAATTCTATTTACGGGATTTGTTCAATGATTTTCAGCTGTTGGTGAGAAAGGCCTCATGAAAAAGGTGTCTGTATGAAATCAGGACAACGAACATTAAGTGAAAAAGGAAACTTTGTAACTTCCCACCCTGCATTTTACAGTCAATTTCAGTTACTAAAAGTAAAAACTAGACTATTGGTTTTGGCACTTTGTTTTTCCCTCTCCTCATAACTCTTTAATTTTGGTGAGCAGAACAACTGCACTGTGTTTTAAGAACAGGCTTAAGGCCAAAGTCCCTGACTTTCCATATAGCTGAAAAGCTTCTGGAGCTGGCTGCAGGTGACCTGACAGGAACATCTGTGGGGTGTCCTGGGGGATGCCTGTGCACCAGGGGATGCCTACCTACCTATGACTCAGAGGTTCCATATAGCCATAAGTGAAACACAGACCTTTTAATTCTATAAGTAAAGTATTAGAATAGGGCCTGATCCATAATGCATTGATACCTGCTCTTGCCTGTGCACTGACTGCAGTGGATGATGACTCAGGAAAAATAAAAAAAAAAAGAAAGAAAGAAAGAAACTTTTACTTTATACGTGCCATGACATTTATATTTTAAAAGGACTGTATAAATTGTTCAGATGCATGGCTCCTGGGCTGAGTCAGGCTTATAGCTCACTTTTTATAATTAAATCCTCTATTGTAAATGCACAGCAAAGCAATCCATTCATACTGAGGAGGGAAAGTCAGCTGTCTGTAGCTCACTCTCACCACTACGGCACTTAACCCCGGGTGTCTACCTTGCACTATTATTTAAAAGTTTTGCCATTGTGATCTTTCAATTCCAAACAAAATGCAGTTGGGAGTTTGTGACCCCACAGCACGACTTTCTCACATTGCTTACCAGAAACCCACACGATCAGCGTAGGAATCCAAACTAACCAGCTAAGAAGGGCGCGGACTCCAATATAAAGGATCACAGGAAAACGAGGACAGAAAGGGCTCTAAACCAGCCCAAGGCTGACAGAAGAATTCTTCAGGATGGAGTTTGGGAACAAAAAAAAGACAGCTGCATGCTTGCCCTTAAAGATACACAGCAAGCAATTTCCATCCAACATCCTTCGTACCTTCTCTTCATGCAGTCCAAGTTTCTTATTCCTTTACACCTGAGGTAAGTTTGCTTGCCAGTGCGCAAACCGCAGAGGTCACTTGCAGAAGATTAAGAGTCTCTGATGAGAGAGCAGGAATTAATTGAAATGTTATCACTGAACATCTCAGCCCATTCTTCCCTGGATTTAAATGAGTGCACTGCAGCCTGGTTATTGAAATACAGATTATCAAAAGGCTGCTCCCTTTGTGTATATGCTTCGCTGATTCACGTTACAGAAATACAAAGCAGTTGCCATTGCCACTGCTGTATGAACTCCACTTGCTAAAGTTTTCTGGACAAGATGAAACTAGAAATTACATGATGGACATTTATCAGGGAAAAGACTTGTTACCAAGGCAAAACAGGTTTCCAGTTAGTCTAATAGCCTGGAAATAAAGGAATCTTTCTCTGAATACCCTCAGAGGTTGAGTTTTTTCATGTTCCTGACACACTTTTCGTGCCTTTGTTGGTAATCTACAGGTATTTCATGAATCACTTCTACGTGGTGGGAATGTGACAGCCAAATGGATGTCCTTGGACCTTTTCCTAGGAAACATCTTATAGAGATGGAAAGATGCAACAACCAAGCTAGAGGCAAACGTGTACAGCACTCTAACACTAGTTATGGAAACAGGGAACTTTCACGTAAAAACAATGTGCGTATTAAGCCAAATGAACAATAATGGATTTTGGCATTATAGGAGAGAGGAGAGCTCAACATTCCCTCTCCCCCAAAAAATAAAACGAGCAAACACTCCCATACTTGTTGCTTAAATAAACTAGCCTCCAAAATTTGTCTCTTGGCCTAGATTTTGAATACCAAGGAAGGCTAATCAGAGGTTTCAGTTCTATGTAACGGTGAAAAATCTTTAAGAAATAAAGATCTGTGGGCCTTGAATTCTGGAAGGTACTGGAGCGACAGGATGAAATCTAGCTAACAGCAGCTCTGAAGTTCTTCATTCCTTTTGTGAAAATAATATGCTCAACATATATTGGAGAAAGTGAGCTTGTGGGAATTTCCCACATTCCCTTAGCTGTCCCCTCCATCCATAAAATGTGGACAAAGTTGTCATACTGTGCAAGGAACAGTTANATCCATAAAATGTGGACAAAGTTGTCAGACTGTGCAAGGAACAGTTGAGTGGAGGTAATCTCTGAAAGAGCCTATATTAGTCCAATTCTGCTATTTTATCCATAAGAAGCACCTCCTTACACAAGCTGTCAACAGGAAAGCTGTCACATCAGACGCTGCAGGCAACTGCCTGCCCAGAAATGGCTTTTGTCCATGCATGCTTGGATGCTCTATGTTCTGTAACAGAAAAGGCCACACATTGGGTTTATTTCTATGGACCAGCTTCTACATAGTGCAGGTAAGCAGGTCAAGTAACTAACTGTTGCATTTGTACCACTTATTTCCTAGAAGTTCTGAAAAGAAACATGGTTACTTTGTCAAAACAGGTGGCCACTAAAGGAGCCCCTAAACGCCACAAAACTTAATCTGTGGTCAACCTGAACCGCTTGCTTTTCTAAACCCTTGGGAAATAGACTGTGCAATGAGAGATGTGGAAAGGAGTCCCAGCAACACTGGGTACAAAAGTGCCTTAAAACATTTTTGGAAACTCATGGTATCAGTCATCCCTGGCAGAGAAAACTTACCAATGGAGACAGGGACTTGATGCTTCAGCTCTGGATAGGAGAGACAAAATGAGGTATTTTAACTCTTTTCTGTTGTGTAGGGTAGAAAGCTGAAAAGAGGTACTAAGAGTTATAAATTCAGTGCAGGGAATTACAACCCTGTTTCTTTGAAAATCCAGCCCAGCCTGCTCCCAAAACATCTGACCCTACAAGGCTTGAGAGGTGTTAGAAAACACCCACGAAACAAGAGGAAATTGGAAGATCAAGAATAAAGTCAGAAACATGGCACAGGTGTATTCCCAAATACATTGTTACTTGGCTATAATTCAAGTTTTTATATTCAGTCAGGTTGACCCTTAAGTAACAACTGCAATTCTTTCAGCATGTCAATATTAACTTTATAGAGTTTTTTTAGTCAACCTTTTTTTTAATTTATTTTTACAACCAGTTATTAATTATAGGACTTTAAATAGAGCAAGTGACATAAATTTTTAATATCACAAAGCCTTAGCTGAATATAATTTAATAAATCAATTACTTATTACCTTATTATTTTTACTTCCATGCAAAGACCCCAATCCTGAAACTGCCTCTACAGGTGGATTAAGGCAATCTGAGGGCCTGGACACAACATAAAATGGATGTGGTCCCACCTGCCTCCTGTAGCCTTTCCCTTCTTCCTTTTTGTAGCGACCATACTTTACACGTGAGGCTCCTGAGGAAGGTCGACCACCACCTCTGTTTGGATCAGTTGGCTTTACACTTCTTAACCAGGTGGGTCTCCAGCAGTACCACACGTTTTGGGGTTGTGACCTGAACACACATGGCTAAATCTTCAGCACATTCTGAATAGCAACTGCCCAAATCCAGCACCTTTTGATGACAGGACAGTTATTTTCTGTGACCAGCATCACGAATTTGCATCGATATTTGAGTTAAGGCAGAACCAGCTGAGATCATAGACTGAAGTTTCTACTTATGTATTAAGTCATTGCCTTGAAGAATTTAGAATCAAAAGAACGATGTAGATAAAAGCCAGGAGAAAAGAAAAATCAGTGTTCACATTTATTAATATTAATCAAAAATGAAACCTAAGACTGGGACTAAACCTTGGACATTTTATTTTTGATGGGTCTCCTTCAAAAAGGATATCTCTGTGAACTAAGGAACCACTAGAATAGCCACAGGAAGGAGGAAGTATGTTATAAAAGCAGGCAGGACTTAATTTTTTTATCAAGGATGTGCACGATTGTGAAAACTGGATCCAAAACCCCTATAAAACTTGTAGAACATCTTATTCAAATATTTAACTGAACAGACAAGGCTGACGTCAGACATTAACTTCCCAGTGATGGGTACCAACTTTGGAAATTATCTGACACCTTGGTTACAAGTATAAAGAATTTAGATAAACGGTCCAATTTCTGCTATGATCAGTCTCTATAGTTTTTTATTGTGGATCGTTCAGTCAACAAACTGGTATCTTTGTTCTTCAATGAAACCAATGGGAATTTTTCTTGCACCAGAAATTTAGGAATCAAACAGAAAGGAAAACAACTCGTTGCCCTAGGACATAGCAAGCACACTTGCTAAGACCCAAGACTATAGCAAATACTAGACATCTTAAATAAATTTTTAAAGAACATTTTATCTATCCTCCCTAGACAAGTGACTTTTTTTTTTTTTACACACTAATAACATAGAGATGTTTTCCTGACCATCAGTGTTCAGAATTGAGCTAACATCCTCAGAAGTCAGATATATGTGGCACCTTGTCATTAATCCACTGAATCATCCTGGTCTTCTCTAACAGTTTCTGTCATAACAGTCCTGCAATGCCAGGACACCAAAAGACCACTCCCAGAGATCTGTTAGGCCACAGTGTTACATCCATAGTCACTCAGTTCCCGTCCCCTAACCACTAATTCACAAACAAAAAAATGCAAGCAGCACCTTGCTTGTGACATGCTTTGATGCGTGCGAGAGGATTATTTTTCACTCTTGACCATTTAGCTGCTGATTTCACAACACAGGATATATGGTCAGGAGGCAGACAGTCATATAGGAACCTACACAAAAATCTTGAATGATAAAAAAGGACATGCTAAGCACCTCACTGTTCATAAAAGGTAGGCAGGAATTTCAGGCCGTCTAACACACACTGCCTTCACAACCTATCACAAATATTCCCACTGAATTATCCATTCCATTTATTCAAGTGAATAAACACTCCCTATTGAAAAGGATGTCAGTTCAGTCTGAATTCAGACCTTTTTTTGTTTGTTGATTATTTCTCAAGCTACATTTAACTTGGTTGAATGTGTTTCATGTTTCAATGCCGGACTGAAGAATTTCTGTAGAAGACTCTCTATGCTTCCTTTTCTCATGAGCACCTTGTGACTTCTTAGCATTCACAGTGTGAAATGTGTTGATCCACATAAAGGTCAGTATTATATTTTTCCCTTTATGGGTCCTGAAGACTTGAGTCTAATTTTTAGTTCCAGGTTTATGGGAGTAACGCTTGTTCAGTTCTACTTCAGAGTTCTCCTTCTGTACAGCCCAGATCTTGTGTGCTTAAAAATCACTGTTTTTATGAAGCTGCTAACCATTCCAGAAATATTTCCAGAAATATTTCTGGAAAGCAAAGATTCAAAAGAATGATAAATATATAGGCAACCTTTATACCCCTCTTTACAAATTTGCATTTCCTGCTCAGGCTTTGGTCACAGGCTCTGAGAAATCAGGGAATTTTATTCCTTTGTTCTTCCCCTTAACCTGCAATAGGCAGGAAAAGCTCCCTTTTCCCAAGGCATTGGTTAACATGACACATATCAGCAAAGTGGGACTGTAATTTGCGGCTTCCTTTAAGCCACCAGGAGATGTTAATGTATTTGTAGCCCCATAAATTAAGGAAGACTGTACACAGTGAACCCACTTCTATATATAGTTCCCTCACTCATCATCCACAGATGGCAAGTTTGAGATGAAGAACATAGTGGCTCAATGTTTTTACTATGCTTATATAAAACATGTATTTTTAATAATATACTACATTCCATGTTTCTTCACAGCTTTCACGTTCAGGAAGGAAGATTTTGTTTACACTTGACTAGAGCAAGTATTGCATTTGCCTGCTGATATGGGGCACATATATCAAGATGGAGCTGAAGAATATAGAAGCAAGGATCAACAAATAGGGAAATAATGTGCCAAAGCTTGTCAAGTATAAACATAAAGGCACATTTATACATGAACCATATTCGTGTGATAAAATCTGGATTGCTCATGGATATCAGAAGAGCCATACATAAAAGACAGGCCTTTTTCTGTTCGATTTCTAATGCTGCTCTGTAATGCTGGCGAGAAAAAGAGTATGGCCACTTCTGTCCACACTGCTTCATGGCTCTGGACTTTTCATTGTTTGCTTTTCTTTTACCAGGGTGCCTCAGAGAGTGGAGGTCCTGTAAGTTTCAACAGCGGGGGGGGGGCTACAGATAAATCACAACAGCAGGAACCAGTATTCCTGTGGGTTCTTGACCTTGCTATATTCTTGTTTTCTTTCATTTAAATAGAGCTGAAAATACCACCTTTTCTAGACACCTACACATAAAAAGTGGTAAGTCTTACTAAACACCAACCGAAATACTAAATGTGGATTTCATAATGCATTTCATAAACAGTGGGACTGATAAAGCTGTGAATTTATGTCTTCTTATCTCCCACAACCCACACCTTTTATAGTACTCCCATGTTTCCAAGCCCAGCTTTCTTTTATAGCCTGTACTAATCCACTCCTGTCTGGGAACTTTGTGTTTAAAGCTTGGCAAGCCAAAGGGTGCGCACTGGCTGCCCAGCTGGTTGCTGCCTCTCGGAATGAGTAAGGAACAGAGTTCTTGCTTTTCTACCAATAGCACTATTACTGCTAGTATCTGTCCCCTCAGTCTGCTATTCATACTCACAGAGCTACCGGGAATTTAATATCTTTCAGCTATCTGAATCATAACCACAATCCAATAGCTTCAAAAACTATTGGGAGCAGTGAAAGATACATGGGCAAAAACAGGCTAGGAAACCAACAAAATATACAGGGGATACCTTCTTTGTGGAGAGTCAGCTTTCAAATTTAAACACGAACAATAAGATTATACATGTAGAGTAACTCTCATCACAAAATGTTTTACAAATGAATAACAGAGATCATTTCATACTCTTTCAAAGTGCAGTCTTTGGAACAAAGCTGTAATTTAATAAAGCACATCAGCATCACTAAATAGTATTAGGACAGGAAAAGAAAAGGGATTCTGCAGGCAGCACAATTGCCAGTAAGACACAAAATAAAATTCCGTACCGAAGAAAACTGTCTTTTGAAAACATAGTGCAATACAAAGGAATTGCAAGGTTAGCGAACATTGGAGCTGGATAGATGTACTGCATCAGAGGCTCTCTTAGGACGTCCTTCCTTACGTAAGGACTTCTACAGACAGTCCAGTTGAAGATGTTGGGAACATCCACATGACCAACTGCCAGTACTTTCTGTACAGAGGAAACTAAATTGGAAATGGATAATCTGTTCTGCTGAGGCCAGTCCTTGTGCATAGTTTACCGCTTTCTCCTCTGAATGTCCTTCTCTGTGGCACGGAAGGGCCTCTCTGTACTCATTCACCAAGCCTTTACCTTCTTTGTCCCAGTTGTTGGCCCGGGTCTGCCATTTTCCTTTGAGAAAGCCAGTTTTCATTTGTTTTATTTAAATAAGTAAATGGGGAGAGGGGTATCCCGGGATGTGGGGGAATGCACAGATCTGAGAGAATGTGAAAGACTGCAAGGACTACTTGATTATTGATTATATGATGTGCAATAAAGGGTGAAGGGAAGAAGAGAGGTTCAAAGAAAAAAGCTGAAATTAAACAGTGCCTGGCTTTGAAATCTAGGAGAAGTAGTATACTTTGAGGATGAAAGTGGAAAATGTATTCATGAATTTATGTCTTTGAGAATTTTTATAAAGTAGCTCCTATGAAAGAGCCATGGATCCTCTGGTCACAGAGGAACAGGACCGCAGATTGATGTGCTAGCCAAAAACAGTGTTCCCTGCACCCCTGGATCACACACACACTGGACTGGATTATTGAATCCCTGAAATGGTATTGATTTGGTAACAGACATTTCTTGCAGGTTCCTATGCAAGCACTGGTGCAGTCCATGGCTACTTAACTTGCAAGACTTGATGATTTGCAGCACAGGGCAAGACAACTTGCAAGCTGTCTAAATGATTCGTATGATTCTGTATTTTTTTTAATGTGCTGCTATAAAAATCTCTCCTGCTGAAATTGAGTCAAATAGAACTTATTTGAGAAGTCCTGGGTTCAAACTGACAAATTTTACCAAGCTGCACATGCATTAGGGTGCCTGGAGACGTCAACTCTGGCTTTAAAATGTTAATTAATGCGTAGAGCGAAAGTGAGCAGTTCAAAAACACAAAAAACTTCTTGGGTCCAGTTTATGAGTTACACTCCCAACCTCCTTAGATCCCAAAGTCACTACGTTACTAAATGTGAATGATGTTTACTGCACTCAGAGCCTCCGAGAAATCATTCTCAGCCTTCCAAAGCAATTTTCCAGCCTCTGATTTTTGGTATAAAATCGTTACGAGTTTCTTCTTCTCATGTATGCAGTAATTTGAATGGAGTGTGGCTGCTGCAGGGAATTAATCAGAGGAGGTGGCTGAACTTCGCTTCCAAATCATTGGTTGAGACTGATAGAATTGGTCACAGGGGTCAGTGGAGTGAGTAGACCACAGCTGTACAGCTGTGAGCCACAGGGACAGGAATCTACCTTCAAATTTTGTTTGTTTGGTTGGCTGTTTTTTTTTAAAGGGCTGAAAAGAGATTTAGAAGGTTTCAAAATCCTGGTTTGCTATCTAATGCCTACAGGTTCTATTAGCATAGTTCTTCGTCTGTGCTTTAGCACTGATTACATTGCATATGATCTCAGGAGCAAAGACCTTTCCACTCTTTGCCAATAGTAGCTTGGTGGCCTGAACTCTATTTCTCTGACTCATGTAATATTCAGAGGAAAGATATTTCAGCTCTTTATCACCTTTCTTTCTCCTGTCTCTGAAATATGGGGCTGCAATATACATACGCACACGTAAAGACCTACATCATGGAAGAGCGTAAGAACAAACCATAAGCACTGGAAAAAACTTCTCTTTTGAGCTGCAGCCAAAGGAGCTGAACTGAAAATTCAAAAGTACACTTGAAGATGGACATTGCTTAAATTTTTTCTCCTCCCCCAGTCAAACCAAAGTCATCAATATGCCATCTTCTGAACACCCCCTTTCCCAGAGGTTGTGTCATATAACACAAATCAAAGATTATATTTTTCAAAAACTTTCACCAGTGAACTTTAAATTTCTCTATTGAAATCAGTGTACAGAGGACTGTCTGATCAATGTTAATTATTTGGAAAATCTTGCTGATGAGATGCAATTTAGATAATTGAAACTTCCTCATATATAAATTAAATATCAGATTCTACTTTTCATCTGGACAAAATTAGTTTTGCCACAGTAAAAACAGTGCTACAACCTTTCTATCTATTGAACCACCTCATTTATTTTCCTTACAAAATATATTTTCAGATCTACACAGACTGGCTTTTCTTTCTGAAGTCTTCCATATCTCATTTCCTTAATTTTTGGATATATTTCTGAGACTGCTAAACTCAGTTGCCCCTTGCCCACTGCCTTTAAAGTAGAAGGAACACATGACAGCCCAGATCTCCTTTCTAGGGTTGTCTTCAGATGTTAACCACCAGTGCATTTGATTCCTATACTAAATGACCATTTTAAATGCCTCCTATCTTTGACTTTCCTTTTTTACTTTTCTGCTACAATACAATCTATAAAGAGATAATAATACTTGCAAAATGTGTGAAATTGTTCCTTTCCAAGTAGCATATATTTAAATTAAACATCAAAAGGATTTATACCTCCGCTTAGCTAAACAATATTAAATTGCCATATATACACAGCACATCAAAAATATGTTCATGCTCTGGATTTGCAATGTTTTGTGTACACATTGGAAGGAATAATTTTTTTTTTTTCTGTTTTCCTTTTACTTTTGTGGAGAACAGGGGAAGAAATTCTTTTTTTCAGAACAAGTCCCAGAGAAGTCACTACTGCTGCTCTTCTTGCAATCACAAGAAAAGCTGATTTTTTTGTGGTTTTTATTTTATCATTATGGGACACTGAAATTCACATATTGCTAGTAAAACTGATGTTAAAATTTTTTCCAGATGACCTTACAGTGACAGTCTTACATCCAATCTGGCTTGGTCACTCATCCCAGCCTCTTGAAAACAGACATGTCCTGGTCAGCAATATGGATTTGTCTTATGATTCTGTTACCAAAAGAAAACAAATTAAGACCTAAGTTCTGCTTGACGTCCCCATAAAAGATGATGGCTTTCATTCACCCAGCAAAAAACCACAGGTAACAGGAAAGAATTATATACACTAGACTTCAGTGACAATAGTTTGACCCAGAAAATCTAGTCAGAAAAAAGAATCAGGGAAAACAAAAACTTGTGACAATTTGGGTAGAATTCAGCAAAGAGTTTTGATTCAAAAGGGGAAAGAATATACTTTTTATGAAGAACTTCATTTCCTAATTTGCATTTTGAAGAAGTCTTTGTTATTTTAAAATGAAAAAAACCCCAGGCTAATAGGAAGGGAAAAAAAGGCTTAGAAGTAAAATATTTGGGTTAACCAAAGTGATGCATTTTTATAACTTAATCCAAGAGAAAGCATTTCAGAAGCCTTTTCTTTTTCAAGATTTTCCAGGCAGGAGTGAGGGCAGTCATTAATTGCACATCATTATTCTGTCAGTGCTGGAGTCAAAGGCAAAACAATTCTTACAGACATACCTAGGTTTAATACGTATACCAACAGGAACAGAACTGTAGCAGCAGGGAGCTCAGGCTAGACCGCAAAAACTGTTGGAACGGGAAGGTGGATTACACAGCCCACACTGAGCACCACGCTGCTGCAGAGCTTTGCGGGTCTCAGCGCTGCATTCCAGCTTAGCTGCAGCATAGGGACAGGACTAACAACAGACAGACAGGACCGTTTACATTTACCTGAAACAATAGTCTGAGAACAATAAGATAGTATCTAAGAAGCCTAGGTACAAAAGACTTGCCCAAATGTTTTTCCTCTGCTTAGGCTCTGGACAGTCTTTCTTCCTCCAAATTACAATTTATACCAATTCTCTTTCCTGTCTTCTCAACTTCCAGACTACTTTTCTTTTTGTGATTCCACTCATCACCTTCAAGTAAATAAACAATAAACTGTTTGTGTTGAGAGACACAACGTATTTCAAAGGAGGTTCACAGCAGTTTACCTTTAGGCACCTAAGTTAACCTGCTTAAATTAGGGCACTAGGTATTATCAGTTTCCTCTATAATGGATGGAGAGAGCTAGAGTCTTCCAGGGGATAATTCATAGAATCATAGAATGGTTTGGGTTGTAAGGGACCTTAAAG
>RSEF01000001.1:70070739-70098905 GCA_003993805.1 Himantopus leucocephalus | reverse complement strand
TTCAAAAAGTAAAAAGGGATTGCAATAGCTTTGTCCATACTGGGTGCATTTGCTACTGGAAAGTTGGAAAAGAAGTTCAACTATAGCAAACTGACTTTCACTCTCAGTTGTAGAATATAATTTTGAAGTAATTGGACTGGAGCCATGCTTTTGTTATCCGTGTGGCTGATACCAGAATCTCGCCAATTTTGTTTAGAGGGGGACTGCAATTGTGCTCTCTGTTAGAGGTGTGGTATGGTCTCCGCTATTGCTCATTGAGCCAGTAAAATACACGCTTTAATGTTTTCACTCTCCAGGTATCTTACGTGGTCTGAGACACGTAAATGAATACTTAGTTAAAGCAAAGGCTTTAACTAAGGCTTTAAAGCAAATTTGTTCCTCAGCAAAACTGTGATTGAATTCCATTACAATTAATAACCTCAGTGTCAGAATGGGCGTAACGTGTGAGAGATGTTCAGTGTGTTTGAGGGTGTAGTCTCTAGCAACTGACATCGAAAAGGTTAAGTGACTAAGAACAGAGTGAATAGAAAGCAGGTAGCAGGGATAAAAGGGACAATTGAGTGGCACTATATTTTATTTTTTAACTAGTAGGAAAAGCTGCAAATGAAGCAGCTGTGCTGTAAAGTAAACACAAGCTGGGGAGCAGCAGAGAAGGAAAAAAAATGAACATAGATCGAAATATTTTGTTTTCATAAAAGAGTAGCTTTTATTGTTTGATCCTGGCATCAATCCTTTCATGTAGAACACCTATGTATTTCATTTCCAAACTTTTTCTTGGATCAAAAAGCCCCAAATATTCTGACAGCATCAAAACAAAAAATTACAGCATTACTAGAGTGTATAATTTGGGAAGAGAGGAGGTTCCAATTGAAATGTCAGCAAAACTGACAGCTTTTAAACACATTTCTACAACAAATAAAGAAGAAAATCAGTTCCAGTGTATGCACTAGCTATAGATGATAAACACAAAACCCCACTGCCAATCTACAGTTTAGTCCAAGTCTTCATCTGTAAAGAATATTTATTAACACCAAGGTGTTCAGAACAAGAGCAAAGAAACTCAAAACATCTTAAGCTTTTCTAGCTTTTGGCAAGGTGAAAAAAGAGTATATACAAGTGCTCTTGAGTTTTATATTTAAATTCTTATAACTGAGCTGAAAGTATTGCTACATGTGTTCTCCAGGAGGCAGTAATATGATTTGATGCTCAGTTATCTCTTCCCGTTATGTGCCCTGCCTGGTAGCTGTACCTCACAAAAGCCTGTAGACTTCTGGAACTATGCTCCAGATTTTTAAAGACATTTCCACATCTAACACTCAGGGAATTGGAATGAGGCATCTAAAAGCCTTTTAAATGCTTCCCGTATCTTTTTACGCATACATAGCCCAGGCTTGTATTATAAGCCAGTGCTCCATCCTGGCTAGATTAAGTTCAAGTTTTGCCTATGAAAAAGCCTCACATTTACCAACATAATCCCATAGCATTCCTCAAAAATGCGAGCATTGAACTTGTACTTATTATACGTTAGAAACAACTCATATCGATCTAGAAAAGGTGGGAGGAGGAACCCCTCATGTGTCAGAGCAACAAGACACCTGTCTCAGTATGGATTTCTTCAAGGATTTGGAGACTGGAATCCAGGAATTGGATTTCCAATTCTCTGCTGCACTGCTGTCCCTTCTCACAAATCCTGCCCACACAGAAAGTGGGAGAAGTGTGGCTTCCTTACTGAAAGCAACAGCAAAGCTCCCCATCCTTCAAATAGGCTGGCAGGTTTTGGTTTTACTCTCCAGGATGCAGCCACAGGCAGCCGAGGGCTGTGTGAGCGTGGGGCCGGCAGGAAGAACCCCGAAGGTTGAACCTCTTTCACGTGCCTGAGCAACCTTGGCCTTCATAAATGCTAACTAATGGGGAAAACTTCAATAGGATTAATTTAAAGGCTGTTCTGGAATAGGATGATAATTACAAATTAAATAAGTAAAATGGAAAGGTGCTGCTTTTCCCCTCCTCAGTGCCTCCTTCTCAGCCTTGAGCAGCACTCAACACAATGCCTGAAAAACCCTTCAAAACAAAGGATTTCCCAGTGAGATCGTGGCCCAGTGGCAGCAGTGAACATCACCATCAAAGAAGTTCATGCAACAGATAAAAAGAGAATTAGGTTACAGGAGAAGTGGAGTTTGGTGTGGCCCCTGCGGCGAAGGGAAGCAGTGTAGGGCCCCGGCTGCCAGTGCTGCAGCCGAGGATGGAGCAATGGCTTCAGTCATCGCTTGCCAGGATGCTTAATCACACTCTCCAAGCCACCACTGTCAACTGGAGGTTAAAACCGCAGTCAGTCTTTAATATAACAATGAGTCAGTTAATACACGTACAAAGCTGTGAGAGAAGAATAAAGTGCAGTTGGTCTTTTTCAATACCCAGGTCCAATTGGTTTGAAGTAAAACTTTGGGGGGAACTGGATTTCAGCCCAGACCTCACAAAGTTTCGGTTATCCTCTTCCTTCAGCAGAAGAAGAGTAACCCAGTTTGATGCCACAGTTAATAGCAAAGTCGCGGCCTTTGTTTCCTTCCATAGGCTGGCCTATACATGCCATATTCCGTGTATTGCTTCGCTGCACCCACATCCTTTTGGATGATCCTTTACACTCTCACTCCCCTGCTCCTCCTTTTCTCCCTTTTTTTCCATCCCATTTCTCTGCCTCCTATCCCCATCCCCATGTTAACTGCTCTGTTGCTGCCCCCGATATACACTTGCCTTTTCTCCAGCATGGCCAAGAAACCATTTCCACTGACGGACTAATAGAGGAGTGCTCCACTTACTGCTCCTCATCACAAGAGCTGTCAGAGTGTGAAAAACACACACAAGTCAAATAGGGAGAGCAATGATGCTTCTCCTAGCCCACCGAGAAAATAATTCAGCTGAGTCTCTGTTCTGCTTTTCTTTAATTATGGCAAAATGTGAATTATTTCAGTCCCTGTTCTCAGCAAGGCCCAAGTCTGTGGAAAGAGATGGTATTGTGAGAAAATCCAGCATTAGGAAAGGACAAGACGCATCCATAGTTATGACTGTAATTAAAGCATAGCTCAAATTGAACATGTGTTTAAGGGCTTTCGTAGAATTTGGGACTGAGACATGGTGGTGGATGCATTAAATACATGCTTTGGTATAAACTTTTCATAGAGATAAGATCCTCTTTTAATTAAGTGTAGCTCATTAAAATAAACTGCAGATTTCAGGCTGTAGATTTTATCTCATTTGCTGCACTGAGACGAAAACAACCGAAGCCTTGTCACGCTAAGACTGTATGGCAATATAAAGATCCCAGGTCAGCTGCTCCAACATTTTTCCAGACATATTCATAATTTGATTTCTGTGTGTACCTCATAGGGGTCAGGTTTGGAGGGAAACGGGAGTATGTCAGAGTGGAGGACAGGAAAGAGGCGTAGTCTATTTCTTTGCAAGGGGCACACAGTCAGCATTAAACAAGGGGGAAATCACTTCTGCTACAAAATGGCTTGTGACGTTTCCTTTTCCTGTGGGAAATGAAAAAGTGATAAACGCTGTAATTCTGCTAAAAACTGTTTCACCTACTAAACCATATATCATTTCCTCAGAGAATCAGACTTTTCTTTTAATCTGATGTTACAACAAAAATTTTTTGGTAACGTCAAGAAAAAGAGAACGAGAAAAGCAATGGCAGAAAGTAAGCACAAGGCTCCAAGACCACCTATAACCATTCTCCTACTTTTTCAAATCTTCCCGATATTAGGCGACATTTAAAACATGCTGCTATTAGGACATTATGCTACGGAAATAGGAGGCAAGCAGTTGTAAGACTTCTAATGAATGTGGTCCAGCTCTTGGGAAGAGCCTTGCTTGCTTCATCGCCCTCCACTGCTACTCCAGGGGCAATAGCTTGAGAGCTGCTCTACTGTAGCAGCCATGACCTGAGAAATCTGTGAAGGGAAAGGAGAGCATATGGGGCTTAAAAGATATTATTGCCTGCTCCCCATTCCTTCCCACGCTCCTTACTGTGCCCCATGGCCACCTATGTTTGTCCCCTGTGCAATTCGTCCCTTGCCTCAGCCTTCAAATATTTCCCTGGTGACGGAAAGGACTGAGGTGGGGGCTGTGGGCAGCAGGGGGAGGTTGTAAAGAGCAGGTGGAGAAAAGCTCCAAAATGAGAAACATGCTCTGAAAATGCTAAAGATGCTCACTTCAGCCATGCCTTAAATGAATTAATGACTGAGGGGTTTAATCCCCACCCCCCCAATTGCAGATGTGTAAGGTGTACATAATAAATGCTTCTCAACTCGCTGAGATGTTACACAGCTCAATCCATGAATGAATGTAAAGACCTAAGTTAATGGAGTGAGGGCATCATAAAAATGCCCCAAGGAAATGAATAACTCTGTTTATAGTGGAGTAAGGGAGGGAAGAGCTCTTGTATCCCACCAGGCCACAAACTGCAAAAAGTAAAAATGGAATTAGCACTAGGTCCACTCACTGCACAAGCAATTTTTTCTTCTTTAGGATTTCCCATAGAAAAAAATCTTACTGCAAGCACCAAAATTGATAAAGCCTTGTTTCTCCTGGATTTATGCCTCTTTTTTGATTGACTTTTAAACTGAATTATAGCAACATTTTCTTTTTTCTCCATATATAACTGGATTATGAATCTGAGGTAACTTGCTTTCCCTTTTCTCCCCCCTCCAACTGTCCTCCAGCAAAGTAGGAACAAAAGAAACCATCTCTTTTGTCTACTCAAGCATCTCAAGTATTAGGCTAAAGTAATCTATTTCCCCTACATTATCTCCCGCTACCTGCATGCATATAAGCAGTGACAGCCAAGGGAATGGAAACTTACCCAGGATAAAGTTACAAGTATTTATAAGTAAATGGTTCTTATCCTCTCTCACCCATTCTTCAGCAAATCTAGCAGAACAGAATTGCTTTTGAAACCTCTGTATCTGGAAACTGATTGAAATTCCCCACTGGATATGGAAGTTTTTAGGAGGTGATAGCACACCCTGGTAGACTGCCTTCTTAAACTTTGTTTCCATAAACATAGGGAGTGATTACATAAGAACGCATGATGTAATAATGCAAGTACACAAAGAAAAGAAAAAAAACTAAATCAGGTTTTCTTTGCCTTTTGAGTCTTTGAAGTCATTGCAGCCTTAATATTTAGTTAATGTAATTTTGAATATCTCTACCTTTTTCTCTCCAAATATATTTAGAATATACACAATCATATTTTGTTTAAGTGTATATACTTCTTATATAGACATATATACATGTATGCAAGGCAATGCAGTCATTTAGATATTTACACACATGCAGTTATACACCACTGGGTTATAATATTTGATTTTATTTTTATTTATGCAGCTGGACTAATTGCTCTTCAAAACCTATTAATTCCCAGCTATGATCTATACTATTTCTCCAGCAAACACTGCGGTGCAAAAAAAGAGGCTTAAGCTTTACTACTGTTGCCTGCTGTTACAGAAGTCCTGTTAATTGCTAACTGGGGATTCCACCATCAAGATTTCTATAACTGTCATATCACTTGGGAAGTAAGTAATAAATCTTCTTTGTAAAAGCAGCTTAAATGACAATTGTTCATATTTACATATAGAAAAGGTATCTGCCTGACGTGCAGTAGTGTGTTATTGCAGTTAAAAAGCCTCCTACAGAAAGCTTATTTTTTTCAGCCTGTGAAGAAAACACAAGTAGGTGACTATAATGATCAACATTCATTATTTAAGTGGTTTAGGTGCAAGCTGTACTGATCAGACATTTACGAAGATGAAACTGTCCTTGTCCCAGAGAATATACAATTATCAGTCTTAACTGAAATTGATGAAAAGGCTTTGATGGATATTGGACCAGGTTGCATGAGCAAGAAAGGGCAGAACTGGGCTTGAAGTTCCATGCAGCTATCACTAGATGCAGCAGCAATTTAAAACTGTAAAAGTAGAACTGGACAAAAGCAGGACTTTTCACCGCTTATTAACCTGGACTGTCGTCTTTCCTGCTTAGCTGGCTGGTGATTTTTTTCTTCCCTCACTGAAACAGTCAAACAAAATAGTTTCCAAATGTTTGAAACAAAAGCCAAGGAAACAAAAGGATAAAATCACAAAATTGTCATGGCAGTTTATATGTAGACACCTAAATTTAGACACTTTTTGCTCCTTATGAAACAGAGTAAGTAGAATCGTATGCACTACTAAAGTTGTGTTCAAGTTATTTTTTGAGGGTTTCTGTGTAATTAATACACACAGGCATTTTGCTTCACTTGCTTGCTCGAGGTACATTTTCTCTAGAGTGATATAAGGGTGAACTTATTCATTAAGTATTCAGCAATCCTCTTCTATCTCCATGAAATGTTTGTATTCCTTTCAGGGGTCAGGGGTAGGAAAGAGGAGAAAGATTAATGAAATAAACGTAATGGGACAAATTCCTACAGGCTACCTACTGAATGCAATGCAGAGTTTGTCCTGATGACCTGTAATGATTTCTAATCTTTCCAGTAAGAAGGTTAATTCCAGATTTCAGATGTTATTTTAATCTTAGTGTATCATGGAAAAATATCACATAAGTCAGAACAGTACTTATAAATGTATATGAAAGCTTTTAAAATCTTATAGTGAATCAATGAGTATTAAAGCATTACATTTTTTTCTTAGTTTGTGGTGATATGATGTTCTTTTTTTTGATGTGGTGCTTCCAAATTAATACTAAAATAAGATTATGCAGTTGAAGTAAAAAAACTAGTAAATTTTAAGAGCCATTTGCTGCAGCACAATGTAGTTCTGGCTGCACTGCGGGTTCTGGGGACAAAAACAAACCTGTAAACCAGGCCAGCTTCAAACTGGGAGGATAAGCAGGTGTTTCAAAGCTCTGCCATCGCTCTTTCCACTAGTCTGCTGAGTGAGAAATGTCAGCAGTCTTCTTCAGTACAATTTCTTACAGCCTTTTTCCAGTATAGACATTGGTTAACCTAAATCACTTATTTATTTTTAGGTTTCAGTTGAACTTATCTTTTCTATTTAAGCAAACGTATAATGGGATTTAGGCTTGCATTTGAAGTAAACTGTATGTTTGTTTTGTCCAAACGTTTTGTTTAAGAAAGACTATTAATTACTAGGAAAATAGAGGGATTTTATTTGTTCAGCAGAAATTAGATTAAGACACTGGAGATCAGATCCAGATAGGTGTCTAGGCACCAAAATAAGAGTTAGAACAGAACAGAACAGAACAGAACAGAATAGAATAGAATAGAACAGAATAGAATGGAATGGAATAGAATAGAAATGAGCACCTATAACTTTTCATGGGTCTAGGCCTTTAGAGTCTGAGTTAATGCCTGTCCCAAAATGAAACTCACCAAACTAAATATCTTAAAGCATTGTTAAATCAACATTTGGGGATTTTTGTTATGCGTTTTAAGATTACATGCAGGTAAACCAAAGCTGATAAGGCTCAATGTTAAACTTACTCTTTACTTTGGCTCATTTTTACATTTTTTTATTGTTTGCTTCTAAACACAATGGAAAAGTATACTTAACAAAGCAGACACATCCATCTTCCATTATTTTATTTAAAGTTTTTTTCTAGTAGCCACTAGGATAAAGAGTTAAAACAAGTTTCTGGCTGCCCTTTTTCATTACCTTTTTATTAGAAATTACCACTGTGTGCTCAGTTATTTTTATGTGTCTGCTTTTCCTGCCATAGAAATGGTACTCCAGAACATATTGTCCCTGAGAAAGAAGAAAAAGAAAAGAAAAAAATCTGCAGATTAATACATGGCAGCATTTCTGATGCTGAAGCTAAAGAGATGCTGTTCAGTTGATTAGGCCACAAAATTGATTTACCTTTAAAGATGTTTCATATTATAGCTCTTTACTTCCAGACTCCCAAACGTGGTTCTTTTGAAAAACAGTCTTCATTGACAAATGTTTATGACAAAGCAATAACAAATGGGGCAGGGAACAGCTCCAAGGTGTATGCTTATTGCTGTCTTCTCAAAACACCCAAAGGCACTCTTAAGACCTGCTGCATTGTCTTTGCTGACAGTAAACTTGCAAGCCCAACTCCCTGCTGCAGTTTGAAAACCATCTTCCAGAGCACTCAGGATCCATATTTAAAGCCGTGATTGTTGGTTTAGTGCAGCTTGTGGAAACAGAAAATCCTGCCAAACGCTCCTGGTGAGGCCACCCGTGAGGTAACCATTTGCGTGGGAAGTTACTGGAGGCTCTTGGGACCTCTTTTTAAAAATAGAATAGATTTAGCCAAGCAATTTAAGAGGACCAATAAGAGCAGAAAAGATATTCAAAGGCATGAATGACAACTGTATATCTCACTCCCATTTACTTTCTGTAGAAATTAGGCATGTAAATGACATCTGAGGCTTTGAAAAGCTCCACTTGCTAATTTTAAGGTACAGGATGGTAGCATGTTGTAATAAATTAGAGAGCGTGTCATTCTGAACAAAAGACAACTTGGACTACTAATCTGCTTCAGGCTCATCAAAGAAAAATGTCATTGGAAATGCATTCATTTAGTGCATACATTTAATTCCATTGTGGTGTAAAAGCTGTGCTTTCCGCTGATTGTTAAAGAAAAATAAGGAATACATCCCCTAAAACCATAGAAAAAATACTAGACAGGACACTTCATGCGCATAAAGTCATAAAGGGTTATAATTTACAGCTGGTATGTGAGACAACTGGGCATTTTAAAAAGTTTCTACAACAGGCTATTGCATTTTAGGACACAGCAAAGACTTCCCCCATGATCACAGGCTTGCTTACTTTACCTCTTTATCTCCATAAAGCAAGGGTGACTCATGCTAGCCATTGTAAAGCCATCTGTGAGGGTAGCATATCCCATCAAAAAGAGTTCTCCCTACATAATCTGATATGTGCTGGGATAATTACAAGACAGCATGATGAATTAGGCTCACCTATGCAAGAACTGGAATACATACACCCACAGAAACCTTCGAATGAAGCTACAGTGGCCACTGGGATCCTGCTTGTCTTGACAAACTTCACTTGTTTTAAACACTGTACTTCACTTGTTTTAAAAAGGAAGGCAGCTGTAAAAGTTGAAGTTCTATACATAGTAATATTGAAGGCAAAAATTAAGCTCTGGAGAATAACAGAGCTGAGAGTACAGTCCAGAACACAGCTCTTAACTCAAAGGTATTGTGCTTAGTGTTCAGGATATTACACGTCAGGAGAATTAGTGTGACATTACATGGACATGATTTGATTTTCTTTGGCTCCACGGAAAGAAATGAGGATGAGTATAGTTGCTTTTGTGCTGAATTTTCTAGCAGTTGTGTTAAATCGAATTCCTGAGGCCATGTTGTTGAAGCCCTGCACAAAAGCATGGTCTTGAAGAGACCTTCTCACCTGCTCTTGCATTTCTGCAGACAGTAAGGAAATGTGGGTTTTTTATGAACCCTGGGAATACACTTCTTTCCGATGGAGTGCTGTATGTTGGTTTGAGAGATTCTCAAGTGGTCAAATGACATGTCAGTAGTGCAGAATTACTAAAGAACTTGACAAAAAAGAGTGACAGTGTAGAACAACGTTTTGCAGGAGAGTAGATACATGTTTTGCAACAAATGTAAAGCAATGAACCTGGGAAAATAATAATCTGAACCATGGTTACAGCATACCAAACTCAGAACTGCCAGAAATAGTTCACTGAAAAGATCCCAGAAACAGCTTTCTGAGAGCATCGATTCAATATGCAGCAGCTGTCAAGAAATCAAAAAAATGTTCGACATCATTTGGAAAGGCACTTAGAACAAGACAAAGGGCATTATTTTACTGCTGTTTAAAACTTTTGTTTGCCCAGATCTTGAGTCCTGTGTGAGGTTCTGGTCCCTGCAACTCAAGAAAGATGTAGCAGAGATAGAGAGGGTATAGAGGAGGGAAGCTAAGATGATTGTGGTGATGGAGCAGCTACTTTATAAGAAGACACTAAAAAGTCTTCAATTTGGAGAAGAAAAGGATGATGGAAGGTAAGACAAAGTTTTACAAAATAATCAAAGCAGTGGATAAAGTGAATGAAGAACTGTTATTCACCATACCGCAATACAGGAGCTAGAGGATACCCATTGAAACTATTAGGAAATAAATTTAAAATGGATAAAAGAATGTAATTCTTAACATAGAGGGTAATGAATGTCTGGAATTTATCATCAAAGGAAGTTGCGGATGTAGACAGTGTATCAGCAGGTTCAAAAATGGTTAGACAAAGTCATGGACAACAGGTCCATAAGCAGATCCATCTAACAACCCTAGTACCATAATCCTGGATGTGTGGAGTATATGGGAAATGTACTGAAGAAAGCACCAAGCCTGACATACACTCTTCAAACCACATCTCTTAGTGCCACTGTCTGAGACACAACACTGGGCTTGATGGACCATCAGTCTGACTCAGTAAGACATTTCTCATGTCCTTACAGTCTTATTTATGGAACTTCTGGGCAATAATATAGGACTACTTATGTGCAGTCACAGCATAAATATTGCCGGTTACAGTAGGAATATTGCCCAGGTGGTTAGTCACTGTATACTTAGTGAGGTATCACTGTGCCTTACAGGAACTTACAGATTAAAAGCTGATTTGAGGCTTGGGGAATGCATGCAGAAAAGCTACACAACATATCTAGAGGAGACAGGAGACACACAGCATACTCTCCAGTGAGAATGTGGCAGGCAGGCTGTTAGCTTCAAGCATTCCAGCTTCAACAGATAGCAATCGCTCTTCTAACAAAGTTGCAGGCTGCAGATCAAAAGAACTGTAACGTGGTTTAAAGCACTTCTGAAGAAGGGAAGGAAGGTCAGTTACCAGAATTGCTGCCAGGATGACAGGCAGAGTCTGTGGAGGGAGCCTAAGGATATTCAGCCTTCTTGGATCCAGGAAACGTTCAGACTTAGGAAAAAGAGCAAGTATACACACATTTGGGGTTTACTGGTTTTGTGATACACTTTTCTTGAAAACATTTTATTCTAAGAAAGTATTATATGGCTTTTAGGAGAGAGCATGATCACTGTACAAGTTATTGTTATTGCCCTAGATGAGTGCCAGACAGAGTGTCCAGATTATTGCCGGACAACGAGTGCCGGGATCTCTGCTTGCTGAGAAACTCACAGTGTGTACTGGGAGTGAAGGTGAGGTCTGGTCTGAGGGTGGGAGATAAACATGATCCCATGCACAACCAGGCGGTGGGGAGAAGCCAGAGTGTGGGGAAGGCTGTGCCCTTCCCAAATTGAAGGTGGCTAAGGGTGTTTTTCCACTGGCACTGCTGACAGCCACACTTTGAATATAAGGCCTGATGCATGCTACTAAGTAATTATCTTTACCCACAACTCTGGCTGTTAAAAGGACCAGCTTGTGCGAGAAATAGTTTCTACCCATGAGGACTGCAGATCATATAGGTATGACAGCGGGTAAGACAAAGGGATAGACACCCATTTTACACACAGAGAAGACAAACATGGGATGATAAAATACTTGTCTAAGATAGCACAGCTGTCTCAGCCAGAACTAGGGACCGAGCCCTAGTTTTCTGAATCCTTATGTGAACCCTCAAGCCCAGGACCTCTTTCCTGTTAACAGTAATAAAGTCATATTAGGCAGGCACAAACCCAGCTGGACAAGTTAATACATTGCGTTAGAATGACTCTACATAATCAATCAGCTGCAAGTGAGCATCTGGCGTAATAATGTTCTTGCTTTCCTCTCCTTCTGCTCCTTTTCTTGTTTCCCTAGCTGGTGATTTCTTCCTTTTGTAGAAAAGCTCCATCATTCTATCTCCAAGGATTAGCTGACACAGAAAACTATAACAGGAGCTTGCTAGCGTGATGATGGAATATCTTTTTACACAAAAAGCTTTTAATAAGCTAGCATCTTTCCATGCCTTCCTCAGCTGTCACATCTATGCAGCCCTTTTATGTTACCACAAGAACTGAACAAATGAGTGAAAGAAAAATATCCACTGATGCTCATTCATAGTTTTAATGCAATTCGCTTCAGTAATGTTTGTGCCTCTTCTTGGTTTTGTGCTACAGAAGGACTTTAGCCAGCCAGTTTACTGGCATCAATGACTGGGGGGGGGGGGGGGAAAAAAAAAAAAAAGCCATTCCTCCTCCAGCTGCATCCANCAGAAAAGATATCTTCAACACAGGACAATTAAATATAATCTACTGGGCACGTAGATAGGATACCCAGAAACTCAAATCAGCCTTCTTTCAACCAACAATTGTCTCACTCATCCCTCTGGTAATTTTCCTATCCACATGAATTCTCTTCATGTTTCTTTCATGTTTTCTTCATATATATGCATGAACATTCACATTTAGTCTATTCAGTTTAAAAAGGCAGAGGATGGAGGAGGAATCGTGGGGAAGGAGAAATCCCAAATCTCTAGACCCACTGACTATCCCCATCACATTTAGAATGAAACAATGGAGGCAAAAGAGCATCCTGGAGAGTCGGAAAACATGAAAATCTCTGACTTATATGACCAGTTACAACAGTCTGTATTTAAAGTATTTCTGTCGATCATAAGCTTGAAAGAGAAAAAATCAAAAATGCACTCATCAAACTGAACAAAATGGGTACAAGTAAGGAAGCTACAATTTGCTCATGGATATTTCATGATCTAAGAAAGATGCCAAACTCATCAGATAAATTGTTTGCTGTGAATTATTCTCTTGGGTCTAAATTGCTAGTCTTTCAGGCAAATACAATGGAAACCTATGACTCCTTGTCATCAGATTTTTTCTTTGGGAGCTGCATCATATTCACTGTTCTTAGCAAAAAGGGCTTTGTATGACAGTTAGCAATATAATAGTAACAAAAAGATTTTGTTACTTTTTCCTCCTGTTTTTTAAATTACCTTCCTCCATATTCATATTATAAATTTACCTTTCACATAAAGACCCTGATTCAGCAGAAGATTTCAACTTGCTTGTCTGTAGTTAAGCAAAGCTGAAGAAAGATCTTAAAATACCAGAAGAAAGAATGTATGGTGAAGGACGCGCTCATTTCCCCCGCTGAACTGGCACTTTGACATGTTTTCTCGCTGGCCTGAACTTTACATTCCAAAGGCAAATATTTTTGCCAGTTAATCTAAGCACAGCCAACGTCTGACAAAGGCCCCCTTATTGCCGCCCTTTAAGCTGCAGTAACTTATCAGCCCACTAGAGTGCAGTCCTTTCTCCCCACATATATTTGACATTGAGTAAAGAAACGGTCAAGTAAGTGGCCTTCAAAGAAATATTGTAGGCAAGCAAAATAAAAGGCTAGAGAAAATAACCTTACTGCTGAAAAGAAAATGTAGAGAAGGAGTAAAAAAAAAATAATAAATTAAATGCCTTCAAGATATTCACTCATAAAACTTAGGTCCAAAATTTGAACCTTCTTTCTCCGCTTGGCCCATCCAGAAACAAACGGCTTATTGTTTTCAGTTTAAGAAGTCTGGCTTCCTCTGCTGCCTGTTATATATGAATACACCCACACAAGGCAGTTTTTTTCACCTCCTAGCTCACTCTATTATGATGAATAATGAACTTATATTTCATTGCCATACCCTTGCCAATCTCCTTCAGCATTTTTGAAAAGGAATTATTTAAGTTGCAGAGTGCTTGGAATGGTACTTATATTTTTATTTTTTCCTGCTTCAGTCCTTTGTCTTGAGATGGATGATTCAAACAGAAAGCAGGTACCATAAACCTGGTACAGCTGATGCACTATAAATCTGCACATCTAACTGTGATTAATAGAGATAGGTGTTGAAGCCAGTGATTGTACAAGAGATGCTGGTGAAAAGGGAGAAAGAAAAAGAGATCCCAGAAACCAGAGTGAAGAATAAATTGTGCTGACAGAAGTGGCAAAATAAATATATATATATATGTTAATTATCTGCATGAGATGAATGGTGGGCCAACATTACAAAATGCCATTTGCAATAGTGAAAAACAGGACAGTCCTTTCTGAACAGGTAGCAAGAGTACGGTGTGTCTTTGGCTGAAACAAAAGTACAGAAAGTGCCCGAAAGCATTTCTTTTTTTGACTATTTCCCCAGATAAGTATCTTACTTTTCTCAGCCCTCTATCTCCTGACAGGGAGTAGGCAGAAGGAGTAACAGCACTTAGGGCGCTCTCTTATAAATAAATTGACAAGTGCAAGTCTCTGGATACATCAAGATGTAACTAGGATCATATCCTGCATACGGAGTCTTATCAGGCTGTTTCATCCCAAGTTGCATGAAAGACTACCATTGATATACAGACCTTCAGTTCTGGTCATACAGCGTGAGTCTGCAGCTGCTGGAGTCAACGGGAAAGTCCTCACTAGGTACAATGAGGAAGAATCCCATGGAGAGACTGCCCTTTAGCTGGCTTGCCCTTCCTCAGCTCAGTGTTGGCCCTGCAAGAAGGTGTCATCTCTGGTGTGAGCTCTCTGTGGCAGCTGGTTCTCTGAAAACTATAAATATGGGGACTGAAAAACCTTCACTGAATCACTCTGCAATATCAGATGCAACAAATTCTGCTGTTAAACTAACGATCCAGTATAAAGAAACATTTCTTATCTAAGTAAAAAGCACTACTATTTTTAAAAACCCTGAAATATATCATGTAATAAGCAGATCTGCAAGCATGTAAGTTTATCTTTTGTTTGAGAAATTCAGCTCAAGATAAAACTAAATGTCATGGATCACTTCAATTTTTTTTAAAAACAAAATGAACTAGGGTGGTTTTTAAAGGTCTGAAGAAGGGGTTAAAATGAGTGACCTCCACATGACAGTGAAGAGAGTACTGGATTATTTCAATGATTATCTGCACAGAGGAAAGTTAAACAGTTCCTGCCTCTCACATGTCCTCTTACGTATATCCATACAGTGAAAAAGAGAGAGCTATCACTACCCCAGAGCACCCACGTATTCCTTCAGAGTTACCAAATAACATTTCAGCAAAGCATGTAATGGTAACTTAGAGAAGCTACCATGAAACTAGATAACCTTTCAAATCCATTTATCAAAGTAGTTAGATTTCTCATTTCAAGGCAAGTGGCAGATAATAAATATAGATCAAAGGAAGTTAGTCAGTATATAAAACGCTGTATTAAATGAAAAATTTATTCACAAAATAGCATTATATATTTTATAGCCTCTTCTCAGCTCTTCTTATTTATAAATTGAGCTTTGTTTTCTACAATGAACTTTAACAGCTATCATTTCACATAGCTATAATGCTTGGGGGAAAAATCCCCACAGATTAAGGATCTATAGAGACCAGAGATGGTTCCAACCACAGCCCAGAAGCGAGATGTGAATCCTTTCAGATTCTGAGGACATCTAAAATGAGATCCCAGTTTGGAAACACAAACAGATGCTTTTGTTAAGCAAATTCACGCTAGAAACCAGGTTCAGTAAACCCCTTCAGCCATTCTGCTGCTGAGCACTCGCAGACCTCTCAGACTCCTTTTTCTGAGGCACAAGAGAGAGCGCTTTTTTTTTTTTTTCTAGAGAGTAGAAGTCTGCCTTTTAACAAAAATTTGCCCATTATTGTGGATTTCATAATGTACCTTGTCACTGCTGGCTATTTGATCTCCTTCCATTCCTATAGTAAGAACTGAAATGTTACCTTGAAATTGTGGAAACTGAAGGAGGGATGTTGCATCCCTTAACAGCTTGGGGATGTTCGACTCTCAAATATGCACACAGTTTATTTGATAACCTAGCATTATTTTAGTAGACTTTTTTTCAGGTGTCAGATGTTGCTTTTTCACTTAATTGAAAAATTAATTGATTCCTTGGACATGAATGTATTACAGAGAAAATTTTAAATGTTCTATCCATTCAAAAGCTTATGGCTGAAGTTTTGTTAGAGTTTATTTGTAATGAGTGGAGTGAAATCTTAGCTTCTGATCTGAAAATAACAAATACTAAAACTGTGTACAAAACATGCAACGTAAATCCTACAGCTTGTCAGATCTAAAGGGCTTAATGCAAATGTGTCATTTTTACAGATCCTGGCACTGTCTCCTGCATCCGAAAGGCTCAGTCAATTCTCAGTCAGGGAAACATGCTTTAGATACAGTTTACATAGAAAATCCTAATAAAGCAAAGCCAGGCAACAGGAGAAAATGTGCATTTATACGTGAAGTAAATGAAAAATTGCTTACTGGAGTGCCAGCAGAAAAACAGGGACAGAAATGAGAATGTTTTGGGCTTAGTTACTCAGTCCTCGTGCTAGAAAAACTCTGAAAAAAAGCCACATTAATTTCTCTGTGGTCCCTGAAGAGGGATGTAAGTTAGAAAAGAAGGTATGGCACCGCGAGATTCCACCTACTTCTTTCCCCTCTTCTGTATCGATCCTGACCCAAGGAACGGCTGCATGTTTAGGAGTCAGCGAGCCACACAACAGCCCACCTGAGCAGGTACATGCCCGTGCTGTGCTGTGCTTCATGTACAGTGTGGCCCTCAGCCCTGTGTTGTGCTGCACAAGGTCCTTGGCCGCAGGGTAACCTCGGCCAGACCAGGGTAATTAAATTAAGTGAATTAATACCAGGCCGCAGGGTAACCTCCTGCCTGAGGAGCCCGCAGGCAGCTCCCGCCTGGTACTGGCGCTGGCACCACCTACCTGGCCTTGCCTTTATCTAGAAGTGCAGCAAGAAGTTCTCATGAGAATATCCTGTAGGAACAGAGTTGTTTTCTTGTAAGGAAATTATACATTAGCTCGAATGACCAAAAGGGAGAGCTTCTCTCCACGGACAGGACCTGCTCTGCTCTGTGCAGCACGCTGTGGGAAAATCTATCCAGGCTCCATCCGAGGCTGCACGAATGTAGTGTGCCCGGCATCTGAAGGGACATAAGATTTACTTACTATCTATATTCTTATTATTATTCTGTCTTATTAAAGCAGTTCTCTTACTGAGCCGTTTGTTGTTGGGTCTTTCTTACTGAGGTCCAGACAGGACCCTGCACCATCCCTCTCTTCCCTCATCTTCCCACCCTGGTGCAGAATGACTTCCAGTTGAAATCAGTTTTAATATAACCTCATTTAAAAAAGGGTACAAAATCACTACACCATTCCCCAAAAATATCTCCAAGTATTCCTCCCAGTGATGGGTCCCCCAAGATTAACACTCTAACATTGCATTAAGGATGGGAGGATGAGCTAACGGCTGCCTCCCTCCGTTCTGACAGGAAGGCAATACTGAATCTTCCTGTTTGAAGAAAGCACGGGCAGTTTCCTGGCAGGACACCAGCACAAACCTGCCATATGCATTACATTATCTATAAATTAACCCTTTCTATTTCCTTCAATTGGAATCGCTCCATTAAGGACAGCAGTGAAAATTATACGACGCCCAAATGAGGTGCCCTGTATCGTTTTAGATACATAATGACCAATGGGCAGGGAATAACATGTTTTATTTGAAGTTCACTAGTAAAACCAGCAACCATTTCAAAATATCAGTGCAGGTTAAATCCAGTTCTTAGATTCTTAGAAAGTGAATCTACAGTACCATCAAAACCAACTGTTTGGATACCTATCTCCGCTAGCAAAGCTAGAACTGATTTTGCTCTCTTCCGATATCTAATTATTTCTCTCAGAGGAGCTGTGAATGGTGATCTTAATTAAGGCTGCCTGCCCATCATCCCATTTCCTCTTAATTTTGCTAAATTTTAGCCACTGGTTAATAATGGCAAAGAGAACAATAATCAGTCTGGTACGTCCTAATTTAGAAGTGCTTGACCTTTCAATCGTAATCTACTTTCATTAATAATGATCTTGAACAGGTAAAGCCTACTTATCATAGTCAAAACTCTGCAAAGATACTACATACTTAAACTACATAATTTCCTGATTCAGAAAATCTCGACAGAATATGTTTAAAATTACTAGCCCAAGGCTAAAAAGTAGGTAATATCAAAACTGCCAATGGATTACAGAAGTTTCTTGCCTCCAATATCATGATTAATCCACTAATATTGTTTATTAAATAGACTTTTAATTCAGATTCTATTCTGTTGATATTCTATAATACTGACTTGAAATATTACTCACTGCTCTTACGTTTATGTCAGATGATTACAGAGTAAAATTCCCCTAACCATAAGCAAATGGAACAATTACTCGCTGATGGTAGTGTGGAATATTACACAGGACTTTCAGTTCAGCTCCAAAACTGCAGTTTACTAAGTTAATTCTTCAAATACCATGGCTGGTTCATGGACCACGCGAGATGCAATAACAGCAAATTTAATTTAAAATTTGATCTATTAAAGCAGTAGTTAGGTACAACAGTGACAGGCTCCAGAAAAAAGAAAAAAAAAAAAACCAACCCAAAACCTGTTTACTGTTACTCAGAGTACATTCCCACACTTTCTCCTCTTTGCTCTTGCCACTTGCATAGAAAACCTTACTTCCCTCTCAGACATTGGTTCACTGAGATTTTATATCATTACCTAGTCTGGTGGGTCTTTTAACCAGAAACCCTTTCTCAAATACAGAAAGGTTTCTCCTACCAATTTTAGTATCTGTAATACAGACAGGAAACATTAATATCAGGCTAAACAAAATTGGTAATGTCAACATTCTCAAGCAGAACTGCTTACGTTAAAATCATTACCAAGAGAAATTGGCATATGCACTGACATTAAATATTCTAAAGCCACATTCATTCTTCTAGGAGAAAAGCTATATATAGTGGATCATTTTTTATAAGTAGATGCATATTTAACAGCAAGATTGTTTTTCTACTAGCATAGCAATGTAGCCAAAAAGATTCTGGATGGAAAACTGCAGCAGCATCTGGGAATTTGGTGGAGCTGATCTGCTGAGATACAAGTCACTGGAACAGCAGTGTGAATACATGCCCATTCATTTCTCAGGTAACTGTTGGTTATTTCCATGTCTGTTCCGGTGATTATGAATTATTTATGCTTCATCCATAGTTATAGCAATTGTTAAGTAAGCAAAGAGTTATGAAATGTTTAAATGCACAGAACAGGAACATGACTAACACTGAAAGGAAAAAAAGGGTTTGGGACATTAGACTGATTTTGCACCCACTGAAACAGGATTACAGCACACAGAAATCTGCATGCAGATTCAGCATGCAGAAATATGTACGCACACATACATACCTGCATAATCTAGATGTACATGCATGCATACAGGCACGCTTCATAATTACCTGCAAAGAGGTAAGATATATAACTACAATGATGTCTTAATTTGATTTTACAAGCAATAGAGATAGCCTTTGAGTATATAGGCACTGGTATAGGATGACTACGTACAGAACAATGCACTGAAAGTACACCCACCCTTACACAAATCCAGAAGACGTCATTGCGGCTTTATAACATCAAGTCAGGATAGCGTCTCTTTTGTGCCCTACGTCTTTACCACTGGTAGATCAAATCTACCTAAATTCATGAAAAACTTATCCATAGCTCTCAAAGCACTTTATAAAGATGGCTAGGCATCATTTCAACTCACAGATGCGTAGAAGATATCTAAACTCATGCAGTGATCTTAAAGTCTTTAACCACATGCAACTAATCCTTCATGCAACATGCAACCAAGTTGCACCTGGCCCTGAAATCCCATGTGGTTTCTCTTTGTGTTGCATCCTTTTAAACCTAAGGCAGGCTTAAATCTGTGCTCTGCCTTTCCCTGACTGCCAAACATAAGAAGTGAAGTCACTCCGTACGCAGGAGGAGACGCAATTCACGAAGAAAACCACTAGAGGTCAGGCAGGATATAATTTATGGCCACAAAGAGATGGAGATTTTTCCGAGTTGGCGTCAGGCAAGAGAAATGAGTGACCGGAGCGACACTTGCATAAGAAGATTTAAATAGTCACTACTTTTCATGTCAGAAAGCAAAACCGTGCTCGTGAAAATTGATATATTCAAGGCAGATCACATGCACTGGTATGAAGGTAATGGTGACAAAATAGTTTTATTAGCTAGAAAACAGGTGCGCAGTTAAATATGGACATTCCATATAAATAGAAGTTGGTCACAGTAAACATCTCATTCAGTAAGTGCTCAAATCTACCCAAAGTTTACTTGTTTACTGGATGTTCGGTTGCCATGTGAAGCAGGTTTTCCATATTGCTTTCATTATACAAGATGTATGTAGGGAGGAGAATGTGAAGTAAAAAAACAGTATAACACTCTGTTTTTCTTGGCTGAATCAAAAATGCAGTCCCAGCCTTGGAATACATGCAGAATATCATATTGAAATACTCAAAATAGTTCACCGGCTACTTCCCTGAATCACCCACAGCTGTCACTGTTTCGGTGAGCTCCTCTGGGACACCTATTCTGTCAACGGGAATAGATGAGTTAAGCTCAATGGGTGCACAGATGACCACTTTTTGTCACAAAACCAGTAGCATGGCTCAGTGAGAGAGCCGATCTGCAGCTGCCAGGGCTTCCTTTGCCTCACAGGCTTTTCCTGTCCACAAAAGTGCTACTTCTGATCAAAATACCTCTCCCCTCCGATATACATGCTCATATACCCTTGCAGCCTATGTAGCGCCATAAGCTCAAGGGTTAGGTAGCAAACTGTACTTCGCAGAGTATGTTTTAGAGAACTTCCTCAAGCCATCATGTTTATTTTTCTCATATACCACTTCAGTCCCTGGTGCACTCATCATGCTGCCTGATTTGCAGCTGAGTGCATGCACATCCCTGACAGAACTTCTATATTCCTTGGAAGAACATTTTCTTGGAAGCATTTAAAAAGTTCCACTAACACTGACACTAAGGTAGGCTCAGTTATCAAAAGAAAAAAAAAAAAAAGGCTACAGTGGTTTTGGTTAGCTAACTCACAAATAGCTATGTTTTATCAGATCCCATAGCCAGAGTGAACAGAAGAAATGATTGAAAATTTGGTAACTTTTACTAAGCTTCACATCTCTGATAGCTCTGTCAAAACCAGCACTTTCACCAGGAATATAATTTTATTCAGGTTAGCCAAAATCTATAGGTACTTGCCATCCACTGGACTAGGAGATAGTTAAGTACATAAGTCGTCAGTGGTATTAGGTAAAAAGATATATTGTAAATTTAGACTTACTTGCAACAATATGATAGGAAATAAAAAAGGCAAGATGTAATATGCATTACTAGTTAAAAGAAAATCTGCTAATCTTTTAATACTTTTTGATTCTGATAAATCTTTTCCGCCTACAACTGCTGATGTCACCTTTAACAGATATTAAAAAATAAGTCCTGCATCTTCTATGCAGCTGCTTCAGTGTCAGAATTGACTTCACACAAAGTGGGGAGAACTGGAAACCCTTCTGTTCTGGATTTTTATCTGAACGGATAAACAAAAATTAATGTCTAATCGCTACCTGTAATGGTGCGAGCTTGTTTCTGCAACTGTGGCTCATACTGACCTGATTATTAATAGTAAGAATGATCTACCTCTGATTACTATGAATACAGACTACAGAAGTAAACTGAAAGGTAGTACAAAAGTCTATTCTGGGTCCTGCGTCCCTACACATTTTATATATGTGACTTTGCTGTTTTAGTAAGTCTATATCATATGCATAGACAAATACCCAGGTATCCTTCAGCTTCCTTAGATTCCTAAAAAAAAAAAAATAAATAGTGAGGGCCAAGTGCTCATCAGTTTCCATGGAGAGGAACAAGGAAATATAAAGACATAGAAAAATTCACTGTTTGCCTCTTGTTTTTATTACCACCTCCACTGCAAAGCCCTGAATTTCACATAGCACAGCAGTAAGAAATTGGAGAGTAACATCTGGTGGATGGAGAGAGAAATAAATGTCACAGCTCTGTGCATAGGACAGTACAAGCTTTATTATTAACATGTACACAATTTAATCTGCAATTGCATTTCAAATGGGAATGGTGAGAAAACACTGCCAGTACTCAGTAAGTTGCTCTTAGTGATTCTGCAAGTTAATAAAGACCATATCAGAAACAGAAGACAGATATGGAATGATGCATACGCAGTATGCGGTCAGTATGCGTCGATTTATCCAGATAGGCTGTATTGACACACTGCTTCTATATTCCATCCCCTTTGGCAGAAACAAAGTATGTACCTTCACAGAACAGTGACAGCGGTCCTGAGCACATTGACTGACTGGCGCGAAGCATGGATAACAAGTGGCTATGCAAACTCATGGTGGATGAGCACAAAGCTTTATAAATAGCTATAGCTGCAAAAATAATCTGCGCATAGGACTCTCCCTCTCCTTTTCTGTGTTACTTGATGCTTTGTAATCTCATGAATCTACTAAGAAACGAAACAAAGGTGTTCATTAGCATATGCACGGTTAATTAAAAGTACAAATAAACTGTAAGTGGCAGCATCAGGAGTGGCTACAATACACGGTCTCGTCCATTATTGAGGGTAATGCAGACACTTTGGGAGGCACTGGATAGCATGGTGCAGAGGCACCTGAGCTGGTTCCAGCAAAGCATCCCCTAGGATGAGAAAGAGCTATGCAGATGTTTGTGTGTATAGGGTATATGGGTAATGGAAGAGTAACAGTCTGTTAACAGACTGTTAACCGGCTGTATACTATGTCACTGTACCTACCGTCACAAAGATTGGCAGCTATGTTTCTGAAGGGTGACATACACAGGACGTAGGCAATCTGACAGAACACGCTCAGCATTACTGAGCTCTCCTGTTAAGACTATTGTAAGGCTCCTGCATTATTCCCACACATTGTGCTGGAATAATGCACATTACAGGTTTGCCAGGGCCTTCAGTAACTGCACTATTAAGGTGAAATATACAATTTTAAGCTGTTTAAAGTTAGGATGTCATTTATTCCTCCCACCCCCTGCTAAGACGATGGAGAATGCAGCACAAACATACCTTGGGAGGATGGAAGGGGCAGCACTGCAACACAACGCTGCTCCAGACTGTACTGTACCAGCGATCCTCACCAAATTGAGAGCAAAATGTTTCATAATCCATATGATCCATGTAACAAGAAGAGATATACACCCACTCAAGGAAGCTATTCCCTTTTGCAAAAGAAGGAGAACCTAGCCCAAACTGTTACGTAAATAGATTATGGTAAGAGCATTACTGCAGTTCTGCCCCTGTTAATATGAAGGGATCGTCCATGTATTAAATAGCAAATGGACAAGAGATAAGAGTAAAATATGGAAAGAAAGAAAGAAATCAAGAATGACAAAGACAAAGCTAAAAACAAAGTTGTTGCTTCAAACTAAGGAAAAGGTTGCTGATTAAAACTGAACACCAAGTCACATGGGTATCTGAAAAACACTGAAAAGACGTCTCAAGCACAGCTTTTTTAGTTGATATCTCCTGTCCGTATTTTACAAGAAAAGCACAACTGGAGACATGATTGCAGTATAGATTATGTAAGCATATGGATAATTACTGTGAAAGAAGAACACTTTTGTTAATGTAGAAAGCCAAACGTTTTCAGTGCTGTACCAGGAACAAGTATCTGTAGTGCGGCTAAGGGCTTTCTTACATCTGTTTCCAAACATACTTACTTTTTTACACAGTCTGCAAAAGCAGGATATGTTCCATTTTTGTGAAGGAAACTACCTTTCAACAAATCATCCTCTTTTTTTTTTTTTAATTTCTTCTCCAAAGACGTCTATTAACAATCATAATTGATTCCTCACAGTTATCTATCCTTCATCTCGGCATATGATTGTCAGGAACAACTCCAGCAACCACATATTTATAATATTTTTTCACTGATACAGAATCCTTCATCTGAGATTCTCAAGGCTTTTCACAATTGTAGAAAAGTACCGGATTATGGATGGGAAAATGAAGGCATAGGAAATGATGGTTTGGACAACAGTGTCTCCCTGTGGCACCATCACTGTTACTGTTATTGCTTGCTGTTGCTGTTCGTTAAAAATCACTAGCAAAAACTTCAAAACCCAAGAAAATAAGGCAGTTATCATCCTTGTCCTTATATTTATAAGCAGAGACTTCTTTTATCAACCACTTTAGAACATACAAAATATTTCTGAAGGTATCAGAGTATTTAAATCAGCACAAACATACATAACTGAATGAATTTTGCTATATTATATTGAAGGTCTTTTGTTTATCCTCTGATACTCACAGAACAACCAGCATACCTTTGAATAACCTGCATAAAGGCAGGACCATACTGGTCTGAAATGGTACATCTCAGGGTGGAACCAGTAGTCCCAATTTTATTACAGTAATGAATGGAATATTAACCTACATGTTTCATCAGTGTTTTCAAGTGCTCAAACACTAAATTCTCTGTATATAATCTGTATGATTAACTTTGATGTTCCAAACTTGAAAACTGTGTGTTTGATTAAAGAAGATATATCCCATACTTCGTAATCGCAACCTATGTACTTCCTAGAACAATGATAGCTTACAGTAAACCCACAGACCATAGACGCTGTAAAATCTGTGTACAATACTCAGGCAGTTGCATTTGCTTCTGCTGCTTACAGCTAGATCCATAAATACTGTTGCATAAAACGTTCAAAGGGCAGAAACACAGTGTATTTCAGCTTTTTTATGCGGATAATACAAATGCTCATGTTTAAGTTTCATTTTGTAACTTGGGATGCTGAACTAAGGTTGTTAATTTTGCGATTTGGGTTGAAAGTGGAGGGTTTCAGACAGTGCTTAAAGCACTAAAAAAATGATGAGACTGTTCCAAAATGAACAAGATTTGGAAGCCAGCAGTCAACGTCTCTCCTGGTTGCAAAATGTTGCCACCATGAAAAAAGGGGGTCCCAGGAAATTCTCAGCTCTCTAAGGTTGAGGAAACCATACCACACACTGAATGACACAGTCAATGAGTGGAAAATTGAAGACCTAAGAAGCAGCAGCTCCAGAGGCAGGTTTTGTAGAAACTCAAAGGATTCAGCTAAAAGCAGACCTATGATTATTCTCTAAGTAAAAATCTGGAAAATTGCACTGTCTGCTCTCTCAAGGCACTGATCTGGATGGAAATGCAAACGGCAGCAAAGAAAGGTTTAAGCGTAAAATGCTTTATTCGGGCTTATCTTGAACCTTTTAAACATTGTTTTGTTTGTTTGTTCTACTTCTGGTATTACCCAACCTCTCCAGTTGTTCATTCACCCAATGCACAAGTTACACCACTTACACTCACTTTCCAAACTGTAACTTTCACACAGACGCCTTCTCTGAATTAGGAAAAAAATGCACAAGAAGATGTCATTTTTTTTCTCAGTGGCGCTCCTCTTTATAGAGCCAAGCGATTTCACTTTTCTAACTTTTTCTAAAATCCTAGAATTTCACCTACACTATTAGAATTTAGAATTATGTCCATGCAGCTGAGCAAGTTCAACGGTACTTTATTTCATTTAACTAGAAAATCACATTGGTATCACTTTTAGTAGTCAGTTGTTTATTGCTTTAACAATGAGTACTGTGAGAAAAATGATGTTGCTTATGCTTCCTCTTTGTTAGTATCAGTCCCTAATGCGCCCAACTCTCATTTGCTTACTAGCAAAAGATTTCACCTTTGTCAGCACTGCAAAGCCCAAACTGTTGTGAAAAAGCAAACTGCAACCTATTCAGACTCTTGCACCATCAGCAAAGCTTTGGGCGAAGTTCTCCCCGATTGTGATGCTCAGCTATACTGAACAGTCCCTTGCTTTGGAACACAGGCTGTGTTGTCACTCCTGCCAGCATGAGCTCGCTGGTGTTTAACCCTTCATTGCAGCAGTTCGCTGGAAGCCAATTTCAGCCTTCAAAAGAATAATCAGTAACGAGTGACTTGTGAGGCTGCAGCTGGAGTACTGCTTCCAGTTCCAGGCTCCCCAGAGTAAAAAAGACATTGACATACTGGAGTGAGTCCATCAGAAGGTGACCAAGATGATACGCCGACTTAAGCACATGCCATATGACAAAAAGCTGAACGAAATTGGCTTGTTTAGCATTGAGATGACAAGGTTAAGTTTGGGGCAAGGGGAATCTTACTGCTGTCTTCAACTACCTCATTGAATACAGAGAGAAGACAGAGCCAAACTCCTCTTGAAGAGGTAGGTATAGGATAAAAGGTAACAAATACAAAGGTACAACAGGGACAATTTGATTAGATATAAGCGTTTTTTGTCTTTTTGTTTTGTGAAAGCAGTCAAACATCAGAACACATTGCCAGGAAAAGTTGTGGTTTCATCATACTTTGAGATACTCAGAACCTGACTGGAAAAGGCCCTGAGCAACCTCATCTAAATTACCTCTGCTTTGAGCAGGGATTAGATCAGATGACCTCCAGAGGTTACTTCCAACTAAATTATTGTGTTTCTATAATTTTATGATTTTAATTTAGAGAAATAACTGAGATTATCAAGAGAGAATTTCTAGAACTTCCATTTCCTATGAACCGCTCCTGAAAAGAGAAATAAAGTTATAGAAAAAGGGTATCTTCTCTTGGGTGAAGGCACAAAGATTTTAATTAGCTTTAGTCATGGAGACAGTAATAATGATTTATACCCATACTCTTGTAAATAACAGAAGAAAAGGTACAGTACTTAAATGTGATATAAACAAAGAAAACTATAAAAACCTACCCGCATGTACGAATGATACTGAAAGAGAGAAGGCCTACAGCCAAAAGGAGATCTGTACTCTGTGTGAATAAATAAGCCCAGCCTGGTTATTTCTGGGTCAAACCTCCAAACCATTATTCATCTACTGATGATGCTAAGAGTATTTGTCAACACTGATACACTCCTTGCTTCAGTTTTCAGAGCCAGCCCCTTGTTTAGCAATTGCTAAACTGACTACTAGATCACGTTTACTAAATAGCGTCCAAGAAAAAGGCAGTCCTACTCCATGGGAAGACGAATTTCCACAACATGCCACCCTTCCTCACTACCAAAGGCTGGCACCCAAGTTACTGCATTATTTTCCAAGGTCCAGTCTCATTGGGATTCATGAACAAGTACCAAAGAACTGGAGCTATATGTCTGACTCTGTCTGCTTCCCCTGATATTTCAAGTACCACAATAAATACAGCCAACAGTTGCTGGGTTTCCCTGGCTGCAATCCTCTTTGACCTCAGGAGGGAAAAAATAGCTCTTGTTTCCTTTTCCTTTCCACTCCCTCTTCCTTTAGACACTTCATATCACAGAAAGGCAAATCTAAACCTGGCCCCATAGATATGTGTGTGTGTTTATGTATATATATACTTTCAAGTATTTGCACAGATTTTCTAAAGGTTAGGGGAAGAAATATATTTGCAGTAATGTCAGCAAATACTAAACTATTTCACCAAAGATTCACACAGTTAAACAAAGAACTAACAGAGAGGGGAGATAGTACTCTTTCATATCCTGTATAATAAGGTTTGAGATGCATGGACAAAATCCCAAAACTGTTTTGGCTAAAATGAGGTAAAACTGTTGCTGAATTCAAGAAGTAAAGGGAAGATACTAGTGTTTCTTCTCTGGTAATCTCCACCGCACACAAACTGCATCAAATAGCATAAATGTCACCAACTAATAGAAAGACAAATAATTGTCTGGTTTTCAGCTGTCGTTCCTAGATCTCTTGTCAGTTTCATAACTTCATCTAGTCTGCTGTTAACTTTATTATTTTCTCCTCAATAGGATGCATTCTATATGATGATATTTTATATTACTGCTTGGCTATTGTTGCTGAACTAACAGCTGTTGTGTATTAATTGTTTAGCATTACACAAAGGGAATATAGTAAATATGAGATCAAACACGCATTTTTACATAAAACCTGCAAGGGTACCAGTATGTTTTCAAGTCTCTTGCTTGGGTTTTTATGTTGCTCTAGTTTTCATTTGGATAGCTACATTTATTGGATTGTCTTGTATTCTAGACTGTTTGTGTATTGCATTTATGATTTATACAAGCATATACATTATATAATAGTAACATTGTATAACTGAATACAATTAATAACAATGAATTATTATTTATTTGTTGAAACAGATAAATGTAAAACTACATTTATATGCAAAAGTATATTGCCAAATATATGAAGATACATGCAAAGAAATAATGATGTTTATATTCCGTAAGTGAAATTACAATCATAGAATCATAGAATGGTTTGGGTTGGAAGGGACCT
>RSEF01000001.1:70048844-70070639 GCA_003993805.1 Himantopus leucocephalus | reverse complement strand
TAGAACACTTGATCTTGCCTTGGACATATCCTTTGTTCAGATTCTAGAGACGTAAGTCATGCTTATGATGCTAAGCCCCAATTATAACATTTATATTCAGTATTTTTTTAAACTGTAGTAGTAATATTTTGAAGATATATTCATCTTCATGTTTATCCTCTCATATTCATGGAGTACAACCATGACTTTGAGAACTCATATTTATTATTGTTGGGTTTTTTTATTGTTAGTTTTTAGATCATGCATAGAAGTCAAAATATGAAGCTGGCAGCTATTGAAACTGAAACCAAATAGCTGGCGCCTACTGTTCTCCTAGAAGGAAATCAGTCACTTCCTGTGCATTCTTTGGACAACGTGTACTGAGGATTTTAATACAGATATTGATGTTGGGGCTCTTAGAGTAACTGAAAATGCTTTAATTCAGAGCTAGCAACTAAGTGCAGATTAGATGGTAATGGCTTTTATTCTTTGCTCAGCTGGTTAACTTTTAGAGCAATGATCCAATGATGGCAAGAGCCTGAATTCTATTACTAAACCTTTGGATTGCTTTATCCCTGAACTTAATATTTTACTGTAATACAAACCTAGTGGCACCAAGGAAGTGATGCATGGTGCAGTGTATTTTTATTTTTAACTTGCTTTCAGAATTCCATGACTAGATGATCTGACATGTTAAGCTTGAATTTGTGTGGAACTACATAAGCAGGTGTTTTGTAGATTTTTCTGTTTTGATAGTGTCATCTGTTGTCAGCCTGCTGTTGGTATAGTGCTGAATTACTGAGACCTCATCTGATTTCTGGTTTAAGTATGGTTGATATCTGCTGTTTAGCAATCATTTGGCACCCGCGTGGGCTGGAATATTTTCTGCTTAGTATACCCTTAGAGTGGGTATCATCCAAATCAGATCAAAATGCAGCAGTGTTAAAACATGGAGTCTGGCCAGTCATTTCTGGAGGAAAAACTCTTTTAGGCCAGTTCAGCTTTGCCTGTGAAAATGGACACTGCATTGTGTTCAATGGATACACTACTTAACACATCTCTTTAACTTGACATAAAGCTGATGTTCACTCTAAGGTATACAGTCATTAGATCTGTCTGTGATTCCTTAAGAATTAGTGGTTAAATGGTTTTATTTTTGGTTGTGCCCCCTGATCGTCTCTGATAGACAAGCCCTGGTGCTATAACTAAAGCATTTTAATTCCGAATTCTACCAATTCTTCTAAGCAGAGTTAGCTTAGAAAGTATGTCTGATCGTTAGCTGTTTCAGTTCATGACCTGGAATATTTAGTGCACTAACTTTAATTGATGAAAGTAGTACTCTGGACAGAGAGTCTCTTGGTAGAAGAAATCATACCTTTGTCTGCCACAGCTTATTCTGTCAGAATTAGTTGCTGCTGTTACTGTAAGCTGTTGCCTAACTGAGAGGTGAGCGCTTTTGGACAAAACTTTTAAATAGGAATTCATAACAGCAAAGAGAAGCTGCAAAACTAGTCCCTTCATTCCTGTTTGACCACTTGCTAATGCAAATAGTGAGTGGTTTCCACTAATTTTCACTTAAGTCTTAGGCAGATTAAGGATTGGCGGGGGGGAGAACAACTGATTTCAATAATACACATATTTGACACATCTCTGAAGCTGGAATTGTACCACAAAGTTCTAGAAGCTGTAGCTAGGAAACAGTAGGTTCGTTACTGTTCTACAGAACAACTCGTGTATCAGGTTGGTTTGTCTCTAAAAGTGCTGATGCAACAACCGAAGCACAGATGACACAGTAGTTCAGTTTATTTAGCAGTTGTTTCTGGAATTGTATTCTTTTGACTAAGACAAAGGACTTCAGATTACCTTTACGGTGGATAAGCTTGATACTTGTTTACCCCTAACAAATAAAACCTGAAAAGTATACTTGTTAAGTTCCTTTTTGTTGGCTTAAGCCAAAATAAGTGTAGGGGTGCTTATAAAAGCTTTTCAGAGTACTTTAAATACAATATCAAGACAGGCAAAATCCAGCATCAGGTTCATAATTCATTTTCTTACCTTGTGTAGACCAAGTATTGGTGTTAACATTAGCAGTTGAAGCTTGTATCGAAGTAGAGAATTGCGAAGTAGATACCCATTTTAAACACGCATGGACATCTACCTCTTTCTGCTTGGGCTGTAGAATTTGCTGCAAAATGACAACTGGAGAGACTGACGCTATCGTCAGAACAGATACCTCTTTTTAATAAACCTGTGAGGGTCTTTTAGCAGGAATGTTATGCTGAAATTATTTGAGTAACCTTTTTCAGCTTTTTTTAATACTGAAGCTCAGATGGATGTGGCAAGTAAAACTAATAGCAAAGACTAGATGTGAATCCAGAACAACAATGAAAACTTGCTACTGATGTCTGCAGCCTCTTCCACAGAGATTTAACTTTCTGTATTCAAGAAGTTCCCTTCTCCACATCCATTAACTTGATTTTGCTTTTTGATCATCATCTACAGGATTTCTTGTGGACGTTTTTGCTATTTCTGTTTGTTTCAGTAAGATGTGATAAGAGGAAGGTGTAAAGACAGCTTGTCCCAAATATTCCCCAAAGCCTACAGGGTAGAAAGATGCTGAGAGAAAATTCCTTGTTGCTCCAGGCTATGAAATTTAGAGGACGGGGAATAAAAAAACCAGCAGTGTCGAAAAGGCATTATTAAATATCTCTTACCGTGAACACAAAGATAATCAGTAGAAAGGCTTAGCTAATGCAGTTGCTCTTAGCCATTAAACAAAACCTAAAGAACTTCTAGATCTTCTGAAATTCTCTAAGTGGAAAGAAATTAGCCCATACAATAAATCTAGATCACTTGCTTCTGTGCAGTTGTCCACAGACAACTGTGGTCCACTCTAGCTGCAGTTGGAAAACTACTGGAATGGTCAGAATTTTCTGAACCACTGAGCAACAGCAGCAGTAGTCTCTCTCTGTGGCAAGCTGAATGAGACAGGATGATGCTAATTTATTTAGTGGACTGAAAGTAAGTAATTTTTGAAAATATAGAGGACGACTTAAATGAAAACTTGGATCCTGCACGAAATTTTTGCAGTTGCCATGGGAAACTGCCTACTTGCAGTTACAATGAGTTGATTTCTCAGCTTTGGCAGGAACTTACTGCTGGTTTTTAACTGTAGAAATCTGCTTTAAAATCATAAACAATTCACTAGTTACAGCACTTAATCTTTTTCCTTCCCTTTCTGCTCTTTGGACTTAACCGAGCCTTTGAGTTATTAGTTACTTCCCTGTGTTCTTGCTCTTAGGTCGAATATTGACCAGGGGCAACAAGGTCATTTTTCTTGTGAATCAGAAGATAAAGACAAGAAAACTTGAGACTCAGTAACCCTGCTGAGCAGAATATATAGAAAACTCTTGCTTTTCCTTAGGCCTCCTGCATTGTTCGCGTAGTTTTTTCAATGCATCAGGTTGAGTGGAAATGTGGAATTTTATCTTTCATCTGCGCTGCCCAATTCTTGGTTCTGAAGTGTCATACCTCAACAGTTTGGGTTTTTTTTCCTTTTACAGGAGAAAAAATGTACAAAAGTTTAAATAATATGCTGCCCTGACTTGTACTATGAGCTGGTCATTTGAATTGTTCTTGTTTCTAATTAATAAAAATGGACAGGTATGTAGAAATGGCATGTTAGTCTAGGGTTGTGATGAAATACGCAGCAGCTTACGAAAATGGCTTTCTTGTCTAAAGTACTAGACTAGTGGCTCAGTTGTCTTCAGGTTTGTATGAAGACAGCTGATGTCAGGGTGTGTCTGCTGTAGCAATTTAAAACTGAATCAGTTTCAGTAATGGATGCAGATATTTAACCTCTCTGCTCTACCCAGCAGAAACTGCTTTAAGCTAGTGCTCTATTTTAGTTAGCATGACGAAATGTCCGGAGAAAATTGTATACCCAGCTTGGAAGAAGAGATTAATTTATTGTCCCCACTACTTGAAGGTATTTTCAGTAGTATTAAGATTAACACTTTGAAAACTAGAAGTAAGTTTTTTGGGGAAAGCCATTAGGCCTGAATTACTGAATTAATTTTGAGGATGTTTCTATTGGGAATCTCCAAGGACCTGTGAAAGTGCTAGGGTGAATTTTGGTTGGCTGAATCAGTTTATATCTTCGCAGGAAGGAAAACTACTTTTTCAAAGTCAATACTGCTTTTTAGACCCTGAGACTATTCTATAGGGGGGGAAAACTCAGTTGAACTACAACACACTTAAAAAAAAAAAAATGGAATCTTGTGGGATCATTGAACTGAAGACCTAAAGTGCAGTCCAGGTGAATACTTCTAGTGAGCTCTGTTGTTAAGAACTGGTGTTCTATAATACTGTCAGATTTTTTCAACGTATTTTACAGAAATGGATATATTGGAACATAAGAAACCTACAAGTCCAACTTTGAGTTAAGGTTAGCAGTACGTAAATCAGCTTTTTGGCAGTCATAAGGTGAGACCTAGGGTTACAGAATGGAATACATATGGAACCACTCCAGAGACAGACTGAGGAGGATGAAAGCACTCTCTATCAGGTCATATGAAGAATTTGGGCTCTCTGCAGGGAAACAAGGAATGTTTCAATAGTAAGAAAATGATATAGTAGCACTTGACTTTTCAGTGGTAAACCTCAATTTAGTTTTTTGTACTGGCAAAAGTAAAACATGAGAGCTCTTTTAGTGTTTGAACTCATAACATTCAATTTTAATTCTTCTTGAGTCTTTAAAAGAAAGCTTACTGAAAACCAGGGTATTTGAAGCGCCAGTTCTGTGCTTGAGCAACTGATTGGTGGAAGAAGAATTCAGGGGAGGTGAGCTGTAAAATTCTCTTCCTGTGATGGAAGATCAGATTGCCTTTTTTGGTGTTATTGGAATACAGATTAGATGATACTGCAGCCCGTCTAAAGTACAGAAGGTTAGGATGCTTTAGGGGCCTTTGTTTGCATTCTGGGACTCGTGCATGACAGCATGAGAAACGTTGAGTTGAGAGAGTGCTTTTCAAGGCTGTTACCTGGACTTACAACTTATGACCCTGGTCACATATTTTGAGGAATCTGTAACTGATACACAGAGTTACAGAGAAGGTGAAAGCAAAATGGTCTGCTGGAAGGAATGTAGGAACATTGCACGAATGTGCAGGGGTGGAGGTGTGACAAAGTTCAGTTGAAGTTGAAGCTAGCAAGTAATCTCAAGGGCAGTAGAAGGGGCTAGTGCATTAATAAAGGAAGGCAAAGCAAGAACAGAGAATGTTCCTGATGAATCTGAGAAAGCAAAAATCACGGTCATTCAAGAACGGTGAGAAGGAGGATCTGGGGAACTGCAGGTACGTCAGCTTAGCCTCAGTCTCTGGGAAGGCTGTGGAGCAAATTCTCCTCCTAGAACCCATTTGACACTGTAAGGATACAGTGAGTGAGCAAGTAGAAATTTGTGGTATGTGGACTGTAATGTTGGTGGAAAATTGGCTGGGCTGTTGGACTGCCCAGAGAAGTTGTGAATACCCCATCCCTAGAAGTGTTCAAGGCCAGGTTGGGTGGGGCTTTGGGCAACCTGGTCTAGTGGGAGGTGTCCCTGCCCAGGACAGGGGGGTTGGAACTACGTGATTTTTAAGGTCCCTTCTAACTCTAACCATTCTATGATTCTGTGACTCAAAGGGTTGTGATTGGCAGCATCACTTCTAAGTGCTGCCTGATTACCAGTGGCATCTATCAGGGGTCGGTATTGGTAGTATTGCTTAATATTTTTATTGGTGACCTAGACAATGGGATGTCTTTACCAGTCCAGACAATAGGATAGAAAGAAGTAAACCCATGCACCTGTACAAGCTGGGGACCAGCTGGCTAGGTAGGAGCTTTTTAGAAAAGGACTTCAGGATCCTGGTGGACATCAAGCTGCAGATGAGTCTGCAGTGTGCCCTTGCGTTATTGAAAGCCAGCAGCATACTGGGCTGTATTAGCAAGAAAACAGCCAGCACGTTGAAAGAAATTTTTCTCTTCCTACCAATTCTGAGGCTGCGTATGAGTACGGTGTCCAGTTCTGGGCTTCCTAGTACAAGAAAGGCATTGACATACTGAAACACATTCAGAGTCAAGAGTTTGGGGGCCATCAGGATTGCTCAGGACACACAAGGAGATGCTGTTAGGATTGTGGTGGTCTGTTTTTGGTGGGTTTTGTTTGTTTGTTTGTTTCCCCTGAAGAAGAGAAAATAAAGGGAAGATTTTGTTGTTTTTTCTGTACCAAGGGCAGGATATAAAAAAGTTTGCTTAGAGGCGCATGGTGAAAATGTAAGAGGCAACAGTTCCAGCTGGAATTTGAGAAATTCCAGTTAGGTAAAAGAGAAAAATAATTCACTGTGGGGATGATCAAGCCCTGGGAAGGGCTTGTGGAATCATCTGTCCTCTGAGGTGTATGGAGCTCAGCTTGGCAAAGTCCTGAGCAGCCTGATCTGATTGGACTTTGAGCAGATGTTGGACTAGATAACCTCCACAGCCTTAAATAGTTTTTGTTTCCACAAGCCATTAGACTTACCTGTAGAATTAAACTGTCCTTGCGTTTTTAGATTATTAGTCAGGTCTCAGGAAGTGTGGTATTTGAGTTTTCCCTCACTACCACCAGTGCTTATGACCCATGGATTAGTTATGTAAAAAACATCATCTTATGTTTTTACTGTTACAGCAAGTAGAATAAGGGCAGAAGTTTGTTTGACTTATAATTGCGAGCTTAAGGATATTGTTTTAGAAATTACAGAATGATTGACCTTTAAGAATAGAAGTATGAAGAAAATGAGGGGGAGGGATGTTCAGTTATTTTTGCTGTATTGGTTTTAAGGATTCTTAATCAAGGCATTTAGATCTGCAGTGCTAAGAGGTAATTTTGGATTAGATGAGCCCCAGCGCTGACATGTGACAGCGGTAAACAATTGAAAAGTCTATGAACATATAAGTGAAGCAAACACAGGTTTGCTGTAAAAACTAAAAATGAGTTAGATTGGAAGGAAAGATTTCATTCAATGGTTACCAATATAGTTTCTATTATGGCAAAATATGTCTTCATATTGTATCCAACGGCATAAATTACAGTTTACTTCTGCTAGTTTCATTTTACAAAATTAAAATTTAATCAAGACACCTCACCATGGTATTTTCAATCAGAGGGGGATCTCTGGATTAAGAATATCAGAATGTAAGAAAGATTTTTACATTTCAGTTGGATCCAATAGCAATGATGGAGGTGTATCAAAGCTTACCTAGCTATCTACTAGGGATTTTTTTTTTTAAAAAAAAGACATCTCATGAAGATAAGCATAGAATGCAGATGCTACACTGCATTTCACCTGTTTGTTTTCAAATGTTTCTTCTGGCATAAAATCCCAGGAGGACTTTTTTGTTGTTGTTAGAACATGCATGTGAAGAATGTTGCTAACATTGCATAAAGGAATATTACACGTGATCCTTCTGATATAAAGGTCATGCACTGTGATGTGACAAAGAAACAAAAAGGCACAATACCTAAATTTTACTTTGTCTTTCACCCACATATATTTGCCTATTGTTCCTGCACCTGAGTAATATAAGTGCCCAAAACCTGAGACGCACATGCTTTCCGTGAGTTGAATTCTTAACATCTTTTGCTATAGATCTGTATAAGGAGATTAGTTGGAAATAATTCTGATGAACTATCTCACTTAATCTCTTTGAATTTTTAAAAACAAATGCAACCAGTGTGAACAAAGACATGCAGGGAAGATAGTAAAATGTGAAGTGTTCGGAAGTAGTATTCTCAATATGCAGTAAGATATTCCAAATATCTCATCCATAGGACTTAAACTTTTCTTTATAGAAAGAGGATTCTTCACTCTTCCTCTTTCCCACTCGGACAATAACAATACAGTTACTGCTATATTTAAAATGCCAGGGTTACCTAATAGTGGCCATCCTTTGAATGTGAAGAGGTTGAGGTAATGCAACAGACTGTACAGTGAGTTCATCTTTTTCCAGAGTAATGGAGATAGGAATTACCCAGTCCTGAAGCTCCTGTAGGATGCTTCCCTGTGCTCTAAGGACATCTGACTGCATGGAATCTGGTTTTCTTCATTAAAACTGGAATGAAAGGAGTGCATGAAAGGAGGAGAAGTTATTTCTGCCTGACAGGATAAGTACAGATGGGGATATGGAGTTGTTTCTAAATCTGAAAGAGCATTTTAATGCCACCAGCATTACAGATACTGCTCTGCTAATACAGTTAACCTATGCAATAGGATTTAATGAGGTCACCATTTTGAGTTTCAATTCCTGTGGTAGAACTGCAGCGCAAATCCAAGCTACTTATTTCTGGTGTGTTCAGGTGCCAAGTGGTGAATCAGATGAAGGAACAGATTCAGCTGGAAAGAAGAAAATGATCAAGTTAATTCTCAGACTGATTAGTTCCCCAATTGGATTAATCGTTCAGCCACTAATTCTGAGGCAGGGGTGGGAAGGATCAAAGTGCGACTAGGAGTAGTGGTACTGTAACTGCTACACAGGAGAAAATCAGTGTTAAACTGGTGGGTGAGCTGTGACAGTAATAGCATTGCAGTAATGTTCTAGAGCAACACTACTGGCAAACCACAGTGCCCAATTGAGTAGCTGGCTCGGGTTTGGTTTCAGTTGGTGTGGCACTGAAAAGTAAGCCTGTGTTTGGAGCACGTGGAGTATGCTGTAGGGATGCTAGAGTGGTGCTAGATGAGTTTAGTTTAGTTTATTTGGCTTTAAGTGGTGATGCGTTTGAAACTGGCAGGAACTGGGAACGGAGGGAGCTAGCTGGTAAAGCTAGACCAAAGAAGGCGTGGAATACAATCTGTGTAATAGAGCCTACAGGAAAGGCAGGGGCTGTTCAAGGACAGTGTCAGTTTGGTGTGGTTAAATAATCTGCCTGGAAAATAATGAGCTTTAGAACTTGTAATTTATGACTAAACTTGTTCACTCAACATTTTGAATGAGCTGATGTCATAACGTGCACTAGTGACAAAGTCAGTGAAATCTGATTCATTCTCTTCACTAGGGTTGCAAAAAAATAAGGAATTAAATTTGGCAGAACTTACTCAAGGCAGCTGTTAAGGTGCAGATCCTTCCAGGTTACTCTGGGACATCTGGCAGGCTTGACAGGAGGGCAGCTCGGCTATCAGGGAACTCCTGTCTGAGCTCAGATACAAAGAGGGGGAATGTGAAAAGTGGAATGGGGGGTAGGTACCCAGGAAGACTGTAGGCTGTTTCCCAGGGTGTGCAGGGATGGAGCTAAAAAAGCCAAAGCTTTACTGGAGTTAAACTGGAAAAGGACATGAGACACAAGCAGTGTTTTTGTGTAGGTATATTGTCAAGAAAAGGTAGAGCAAGGAAAAGGTGTGTGATAGAGGGTAGTGGAAGAATTAAGTTCATGACTAACTCATTTTGACAGTATTCACTTAAGGCATAGGTTAGAACAGATCTTTTTATGGATTGACTTGCTCCATTGCAGAAAGTGGGTGATAGCTGCATTCTGAAGACCTTATAATGAACCCTACTATTAGTTATTTAGAAAGCAGAGAAAACTCTTGAAAGTATTTAGAACTGAGCTTCAAGTTTTCATTTTCCTGTCCTTCAGTGAAAAGTTGATAGTCAGCTTTCAACTGAAGCTGATACTTTGAAGTCCTTCTGAATGAATATTCTGCTGTTATCCATGTATGTGAGTTTTCTAAGTAGGACATAAGATCAACGTGTAAAAAAACCTTCTTTCATGGTGTCTTGTTTAGTAATTGGAGATTCACAGAGAGGCTTTTCTTTACCTGTAATCAGATTTTAATAGAGGGGATTAAAGCAGATACTGTTAACTGCTGGTTCTGATGTTTCATGTGCTGAACCGGTTTTTAGTGTTATTGCATAGCTGGTGCTTTAGGTCTTTCGTCTGCAAAGAAAAACGTTACTGATGTGGTTTATGCCAGTCTTAGCCTTAAATGTCTGACTAAGTAAACTCAATGTCTTTTGGATGGTCATTAAAGAGGTGATCGGGTCTTTCCTTTTGCAAGGGCAAATTCTTTTCTGAGGCCTTGCACAAACATTTGCACGATTGTTAGTGAATTTGTAGGTCCACTTTAGAAAGTAAAGGTAAATCCTCTTCAGGCGAGGTGTGACCTTTGACTGAAGGGATGTTTTATTTTGAAGTTTATATGATTCTTTGATTCTGGTAAGTCTCCTCCAAATACCCTCATAACTATTAATCTTTTGCTGCACTGTTAGACTCTAGAAGATGGCAAAAGTCCTGTAAAACTTCCTGTGAGAATTCTTCTGTCACTTTTTGTGTAATATACATAAGATTTTTCTTCCTGCAGAAGAATCGTGCTCCTCTTTGGCAGTTCATGTGGGTTCTGACCATATGCCTGTGCAGAGTTTGGTCTATTTTAAAGAAAGCCTTTAGCAGATATTTAACACAGTCTTTGTTTCAGCCTACCAAAATATTGGTTACTTTGCTGTCTCAGAGGTCAGTGTTGAAAATTGTCACCTGATAAGATTGCCGATACCCAAGTTCATAACATTCAGTATGATGTCTTTGGCCAGTATTATTTAAAAACACAGACATTTCAAAAAACTTTACATAGAGATAACTCTTTTCTTTGAATCTTTACTTCCTGTGCTGTTTCCTGCCTCAGCCTTTTACAGGGCTTGAGAGACCACTTTGTCTCATTCTGTTGACATAATTAGCCACACCTTCACCAAAGCTGCCTTATTTATTTATTAGAGGGGGCTCAAATCTTGACCGTATGCTTAATTTTCTTTTATTGTGTGAAGACGTGAACTGATATTAGGAGCTTGTTGCTATAACTACGATACATAATTTCTTTGCTAATGTGAATCCTTGAATTCTCTAGTGCATTCTTTAGTCATCCATTTTTTAGATGCTACCACATAGAGAAGATGCGTTTCCTATTCCAAATGTGATCTGGTATAGCTGGCCATTCTGTCAAACTGCCTGTGTAAGTCAAGGTCTCTCCCTGGCTTAGGTGAACAGGATACTTCAAGTGGAAGAACAAGAGAATCCAACTTGAAGTGGTCATCCAGTGAAGACAAAAAACAACACCAACAGGACCGTATATCCTAAGCTTAAAGGAGGACAGCAGCTTGTTTAGATAATCTTTGACAACCTTATCTAGCATGTTAGATGTGTTTCACATCACTGTTTAGCCAAGTAAAAGGTTTGTTGTTGCAGCTGTGGTAACTAGTCTTTGGCACCAGTGTACTACCAATTTGGATCATGAGGGTTCAAGCAGTTTTCCGACTTTCCCATTTGATAGGTGATTTTATATGCAACTTGTATCCTGGAGACTTTTTAAGCACATAAATGGCTGCTGGTGTAGATGAAGATTGAAACTTTATATCTTCAATTGAAATTCTATTAAAAGTTGGTATTTCCATGCCTAAAGGCACTTTCTCTTTGCAAAAGTGTAACTATAAGGATATTTTTGTGAGTTGTATAACAGTTCATCTTTAATCTGAATAACTTCTGTGTAGGGGTGGGGTTTAGGGTTTTTTTTAGTTGAACTATAACATTTCCATGGGAAGTGTTTAGTCTTCCAGCATGAAACTCCCTCTGAAAAAGAATTAATTTATTGTTTCCATGGATACAGATAGAGCTCTAGACCAGTGGTCTCCAAACCTTTTTGATCATGCACCCCTATCGGTAAAAAAACCAATTGAGCATGCACCACCAATACCTGTATATTTATAAGTTATACACATGTACTACTGTACTAACCTCTTATGTACATGATAAAACATACCCAAAAAATGGAAATTAAAGATGAGATAAAGATCAAATAAACACTATTTTTACCATGCAAAAAATAATCCATTCAGGTGTAAGAAGAAATTATCTTGCACACCTCTCCAGGTTTTCACACCCCAGTTTGGAAACTACTGCTCTTCCTATGGGGGGGGGTGTGCCCCAGGCAATATAAACAGGAGATCTAAAGGCCAGAGAGAAATTATCTATGAAGAGTCTGCAATTCTTCACACATGTGTTTTAGAGACTGCATTTAAAGCAGGTGCTTATGCCAGGGTTTGATCCCTGTGTATGAAATGGATTGATTTGTCTTCGCTTCCTACTTCTAAATGTCTTGGACTGGGAGTAGGAAAGGCCAAATTAAGTTTTACAATATTCAGTGGTCTGGTTTACAGTGGCTTTTTACACCTGTGAAACAACTGGATATTTGACTTTGTTTATTGTAGAACCTAGGAGTACTTGCCTTTTTTTAATTTTTATTTTTTTTAACTTGCCGGATACCTTTGTTCTGTTAATTTGTACTAAAACGTTTTGGTGTTAGACTTTGAATGCTGTTGATATATTTTCTCTGTGCTAGTATTCAAATCCATATAGTCTGTGTTTGGGACATCTTTGTTTGCAGACTTTTTGCTAGATAGTCCCCTACAAACAAGCTTTCATCATCTTTAAGGGAGACTTAGAAAATCTGGTGTTTGGGTGTTGGGTTTTTTTTCCTTCCAGAAGTTCATTGTCCAGCAGGAATTTATTCCACAACCAGCGTAGGAGAGAACAGAGTGATCTGTGATATATTCTTTAAAAAGAAAAAAGAAAATCCTATAGCGTAAGCCAATGAGCCAAATAATATTTATAAGCTTAAGGAAGGGGAGCTCTGTCGGACTGTCCTAACCTTAAGATGTGATGATTCTAAATTTCTTTCTGCATGTGAACTTTGTAACTTTAGTGTGTGCTGTCCCAGGAGTTAGCTTGCTTGTCCTCTCCCTTACCCCCTTATTTACCATGTCTTAGCATGCGTCAGACATTACAGGAGTTTTTAGAGACTGTTTTGGGATAGTGACTGCATGGCTTCTACGTGGTTTGCTTCCTAAACTTACGCATCCCAATCCTTATGTATCTGCAAACGTCATGTGTTATTTAAATGCCAGTGTTTTTAAATTGACAGGAAGTAGCAAGGTGTGAATAAGAACACGGGTAGAGCTTAACTTCCTAGATAAGCCAAGTATATGCTGCTTCCTTATACGCTTTTCAGAGCAGTGTGGCTGTTTGTAGGCTGTTAGTGTACTGTGATCTGGATGATTTTTTTTTTTATTGGAACATAGTTGTTAACATATCCCCACCAACGTTTTGTACTGAAATTCAGCAAAAGAGAAGTTACATCACAATACTGTTTACCAGTACAGTTGTTGCAGATAAAGTTAGACCTACAGTTAGTCATAGTGAAATTTTACATATTAACTATTGTACAGTGTTGAGAGTCCACATAGCTAAAGCTGTGGTGGACTTGGTTTAGAAGTACAATTTGCTGTTCTGAAAATCATAGATAAATGTAAAGCTATATTTTTCCTATGTCCAACACGCTTCAGAAGCCATAGCGGTATTTCAGGGTCAGTAACAGCAGTTGCAGAGTTTTTTTCATTGTGCTACTTGCTCCTACTTCATGCTGCTTTGAAGCCAGAACCTTCAATAGTGTGAGAACCAGGTTCCTGACCTCTGAGACCACAGAATGTACAGTGTTTTAGTTAAACACTGTTGTGTTGCTTTGATTTTCAGCAAGGTGTATTATGAGAAGAGTAGAATATTGTATTGATAGGAGACGAGAATTCTGAGGTTGTCTTGTTTTTTAGCCAGTAGCATAAAACACTGATAATATAGAACATCAAATGCAGAATAAGATTTCCTTCTGACAATCTCCTCTTCTGTTCTTAGAAGGGAGGTGATGTCTGGAAGATATATGTCAAGCCCTCTATTCTGTGAACTTTCTAGAGATTTGGGGCAGGCATGAGGGAACTGCAGGGGCTCAGTAGAGAAGTATGAATTGGTGCTGCAGCTGAAATTCTTTTGATTGTTTTTCTGTGGAGATGCAGGATTTGAGGTATGATGCTAAATTTAGCCACTCCCTAAAATACTAACATTACTTGCACATACGAACAAGAAGTCACTTACCACATAGCTTGTCAGTATTTGGTTTCCAGTAACTTCTCATCATTACTGAAGTGCAGCAAATCAGTTTATCCTTAGTTGCACAACCCAAGGTGAAGAAACAAAGCTGATTAGGCACTCACTAAATTAAATTTTGTTTACGCCTTAAGAGATGTCTCAATCCACTAGTACAAGGGGCATTGGAATACAGCTTCCTGTGTCCTGATTTGGTTGACTGTCTTTAGACTTTTTTATGTTGTGTAGAATTAGCAGGTGCTATTTATAAAACAGAATGGACAATTTCATAATTGGGTTTTAAGTTATGGATGGTTTGTACTCATGTGGTAGTAGTTATGATGCTGACTTATTTCTAGGCGTCTGATTTCTCAGTGTGCAAAACTTCCAATATGTGTAAAAGCAGGTAAAATAACTCAGCTAGAAAGCTAGGATCCCAGCTGGGGGGAAGGAGAAGCAAAATGAGCCAATGTGAGCATTTTTTACAAGCTCTGATGTTGGGGTTTTTTAATTATTTTTTTAATCACATGAGTTACCTAGTGCACGTGGGTACTTATTACACTTGAGATGCAGTGTGGAAGGAGGGACCGAGGTGTTGTCTTACAGTCTTAAATGCATAGATGAGGTAAAGGAAATTGAGCAACTTAATTTTATTCTCCTTGGGCAATTACTAAAGTATTTGGATGGAACATTCTTTGGCATATTTGAAGGTGCTGGACTTTTTCAAGCTCTTCTTGGTGTGTCAGCTCTAAAATTTTGCTTATTAGATTATGTTTACATTGAAGGGTGAAGATGTCAATCGGACACTTGAAGGTGGGAGGAAGCCTCTTCACTATGCAGCAGACTGTGGACAGCTTGAGATTCTGGAATTTCTGCTATTGAAGGGAGCTGATATTAATGTATGTACATCAATTTGTAAATAGATGTTAAGGGTTTTTGTCTTTCCCACACACAAACATATAAGCGATTGATATAAGTGCCTAAATGGTTACTGAAAGACTTAGATCAAACTAAACAATTTGATGCCTTTAAAAATATAAGAGGTGGTCTCCTAGAGGTTAGACGCTCAAAATTACGTTTATTAAATGTTTTTATTCTTTTTGGACACCCTAGGAAAAGTTGTTTATAGGAAGTTAAATTTAATTTGACCATGATTAGAAAAATAAATCCCATAATCACATTTAAAGAAAGTTTGCATTAAATACATATTACATTTATTGGAAGGGACTTCAGAAGACAATGCAATGCGTCCTTGGCCAGGGCAGGATCAACTCTGTTTAAATTGTTGTGTTTCTCTCTTTTTTGGAGACATTCTTACTTGTACAAACGTAGTCATTTTGCTATAGCTTGGAATGCATGGCTTTTTGTCATGAAAAGACTTGGCAGGGCTGTATTGGCACTTCAGAATAGTGTAGTTCTCCATAAAGAGAATTTTCTAAATACTTTTAACTATACTCCCAAATGCCATGCTTTAGAGTACTTGTCTGAAAGTTTATGTACAACACATCTTAGCTTTAGTCCTTAACAAACTGGCTTGGATTTTCTTCTTGGTGTCTGTACAGATTATCTCTTCCTCAGGAGTTCTAAATGGAGAGGAGGAAAAAATAAGAACACTTTACTTGCTCCATTTCTAATTCTTTCCAGGACCATAGGTTAGAGAGGAAAAGACAGCCCAAATAATGTTTCAGCCAAAACTGGTTTCTGAAGTCAGGCTGACTGAGAAATGGGAGAATTAGGAGTAATGTTTTTAAATTAGGCAAAATTTGTCAGCCGAAGCCCCGCAATTTATTGGCCTAAAAAAATAAACAAACTTTGGGATACCTAGAAGTCTTATGGAAGAAATATCTTGCTGTTAACTGACTGTTTTTTAAAGAATGACCTTTCTTTTTAAAAAGGAGAGTGAAAAATTCTAAGGGAATGCATTTCTGGATAATATTCTTAATCTGTACCTTCACTCTACTGTTGACAAAACAAAATTAAAAAGTTAAACCTTTTAATGCTGTGTGAAATTGTGCTTCAAATAACTGTGTCTCAATTTACAGGCTCCAGACAAACATAATATCACACCACTCCTATCAGCAGTCTATGAGGGCCATGTTTCCTGTGTGAAATTGCTTCTGTCAAAGGTGAGATACAAATGTTTGGAACAAGTTATCCATTAGCAAAGTGTATTACTATGATATTTTTTTAATAAGATTATGATGCTCCAGGTAAGTTCAGAACATCAAACAAATGCTGTTTATGTTGCTAAACCAGAGCAGGTACCCTGATTATGGAGAAGACAGTTGAAGGAGAAAGTTCCAGGACTTTTGCACTGTAGCAAAAGTAATAGTGACCACTAAGAGAGTATTGTGAGCTCCAGCTAGAGAGCAATTAACAGCAAAACAGGCAAGAAAAAAAAATGCATTCCTTCAGCAGACAGGGAGGAGTGGGATTTAGCTTTGGCAGCTGGTTAAGTGTTTCATGTGATGGAATCTCCACTGTGAAGTTGCTCAGAGGTGTGGTTTCCCTCTGCTTTTGCCAGATGACTGAAAATCCATCTGGGTTGGCAGAGTGAGGGGAAGTAAAAGTAGGAAGATAAGCTTTCTCTGTTATAGAGCTTGTAAATTTTGTCCTGGGAAGAATAAGCTTAAACTGTTTCTGTTCTCCCTTTGATTCATATTACAAAGGTGATCCATTTTACAAAGCAGTAGATAATTCAAGCAGTGTTTTATCTCCATTCATATGTGTTCCTTCTTGTTACACCTCACTTTGAAAAGAGGAGGTTAACAGTGCATTTTCAGTATATGAATCCACTTAAATCATTTGGCCAAAGGATTTCATGCTGTGTAATGTTTTCATATGCCACTTCCAAGGTAAAATGGTTTTCCTTAACTGCCTTAATGCTGCATGAATTTCACTTTTCTTCACTTCTCTGATTCTGTCTAATGTTATGCCTTTCTGTGAAGAAATGCTGTGACTGTTGATTTAGGATTCAAATGGTGCATCTGACTTGCTTAAATTTGTTGTGAGGACTGATTCTTCATTTAGGATCATTATAGACATGTTACCAAAAAAAGGTATCCTTTATCCTATGTTGTATTTCTTTCCCTTTCTGTTTTGAAGTGCTTTGCATTCTAAATAAGTTGCTCAAATAATAAATAAGGTGTCTCAAAAGTTGAGTTCACACACTAATTGTCTGGCAACTAGTAAGGGTTGTGCATTCATTGTAGTCTTTGTCAGCAAGGACATTAAGGTGTTTCTTAAACGCCGCTTGTGAGAATGTGTTGATCTCTATACTTGGTACAATTTGAATGGAATTGGTTATGTTAATCGTAAAGATAAGGCAGTCCTACAAAGATGTGCAGAATGTTGTAAGAAAGTGAACTTGGATTAGGAAATGAGGTTAGAAAAATGTTACTGGAACTGGATAGTTTGGGAAAGCTTGTATTTTCAGATTTCTTCCTGCAGAGCTAAATGTTGTACCCCATCTGCTTGCTTCCGTTCACATGGGCTAGCTGATGAAATATTTATGAACTGGAACTTTGTTAATCAGCTTATTGTGTTTGAGGCAGATCTTATATTAAGAGGGAGTTCTTCATCTTAATACAGTTGTCTTATGACCCTTGTTTGAATATCTGCTGTCACACCTTGTTTGTAACATAGTGTGGTTTCTTATGTTCTTTGATAGCAGATACCTAGGAGATCAAGTAGTTCAACCTTTATTGAAAGTTCTAAAAATTACCGACTGTTTAACTATGATTGTTTAATATTCTTCTTAGTTACTTTTGGAGTGGGTGGTATTTCATTGTTACTCCAAATGCAGGACAAATATTGAATGTCTGATGTTAGTGTATGTAAATAGTGGAACTTCAAATGAAAATGATGGACCAATGTATTTAAGATTTTTCTTCAAAGCTACTTTTTGTTGCTTTTGTAAATACTACACTTCTATTTACTGCTAAGAAGCTTCATTATTTTACATATACCTACTTTCAGCTGCCTTCATTTACCCTCTTAGTTGATCTCTTGCATATGTGGCCTCTGTCATAGAATATCCCTTAAGCTGTTGGACTAGAAGCTAATAACCTCATTAACATATTTTTAAACAGGAAAACAAAAATAATGAATATTCTTTTTGTACTTTCAAAAGTTTTGAGAACCAATGAACAGTGATGCATATCTCCTTAGTCTGTTTGCATGCCACAAATATAAAAAAGGTTAGCAGTTTGGTTAAGTTAAAATTATGTAAGGAATAAGAGATTGTTCCTCTTCACCTGCTAAGATTAGATTTAATATAAATAATTCCATGTTGGATGCTGCTGTTGATTTGGAAATTGTTTTGTTTAAAGCTAACATTCTGTACTGCCTTCTACAGTATGTGAATTGTGGGGATGTTTGTAAACCTTTCATGTGAGACTTTTGAGCTATTGAGAGGAGACATTAATATGCAAAAAGTATAGCTTAATAAAAGTACCAAATATGAAAAAGGTTAGCTTAGTCAAGGTGGCCTCCAAGATTTTTGTAAACTTTCTGCTACTGTAGAAGATTCATTCATCTGATGAAAGTAAGCTGGTTAGTCTTTCATGTAGTGTGACTGCAGAGCATTCTTTAAACAATCTTCCACTGAAAGCAGTAAAAGTATTAAAAGTATTTAGGCATAATTCACTTTCAGAGGATAATAAATACATATGAATAGTAGAGACGCTGATTCAAGATTCTAAGCTCTTAAACTGACTAGAATGATTAGAGAGGCCACTTGATCTTAAGCTGAAGTAGCCTGGGCTGCTGCAAACCTGTGCTTTGTGTTGTTGATACTGGTGATCATGCAGTTGCACAGTGAAACACAGCCAAGTTTTTTCAAAGTTCATATTAGAAACAGTTTACACTTGTAAGAGCTTAACTTGAAAAGTACTGGGGGAACCTACGTTGGCTCTTTTCAGTTCAGTCTCTACAGCAGTTTTTAATGTACATGTCACATGACTAATACCATTTTCTGCAGATGATACTAATAGTTGAAGCCATTACACCAACTGTTGTCCCTTAAAAAGCAACAGTTTGTTTTATGGAATTTCAAGTAACTTTCAACAAGGCTTTCCTGTGATAAAGTACAGTTTGTTACTCTTGTTATTCCTCAGAAGGGACTGTTTTGGGCTTCTTGGCTAATGCTTATAACACACTGAAGTTGAATGCTGTGATGACGCTGTCTAAAACACAAATGACTTTTTGGAATAGTGAAGGCTCGTGGTTTATCTGGGAATCACTGGCAGCCCGTATACAGCTGAACTGATAGAATCATAAAATTATTTAGGTTGTGAAAGACCCTTAAAATCAAGTCCAACCTTAAGTGTCCCTAAGTGCCACGCCTACACATCTTCTAAATACCTCTAGGGATGGTGATTCCACCACTTCCCTGAGCAGCCTGTTCTAAATGACTGATAACCGTTCTGGTGAAGGAATTTCCTAATATCCAATCTAAACCTCCCTTGGTGAAACTTGAGGCCATTTCCTCTTGTCCTATCGCCTGTTACTTGGGAGAAGAGGCTGACACCTGCCTCGCTACAACCTCCTTTCAGGTACTTGTAGAGAGTGCTAAGGTCCCCCCTGAGCCTCCTTTTCTCCAGACTAAACAACCCCCGTTCCCTCAGCTGCTCCTCATAGGACTCCTTCTATAGACCCTTCACCAGCTTTGTTGCTCTCCTCTGGACATGTTCCAGCACTTCTGATGGCTTTACACAGATCTGCATTTGAAATGTGGTGGAATATTTAAGGTCATAAAAGAAAGAGTAGAGTATTAGGATTTTTTAGGCATGCAGTTATAACATCTGGGCTACAAAGCTTTTAATAATCCATTGAAATCTAGCTGATGCACTGGACGTGACATGTCAAACTTTGTCCTTCACATACATTGCTCTTTTACTGGTAAGTTGAGGGGAAGTTTCCAAGGTTAGCATAGGGTGTTAGGATGACTTGAAATAGTTCTAATTCTGTTCCTTATCACCCTTTTCAGCATAAGAGTTCAGAATAGACACTGTAAAGACAAGTTAAGAAATAGTTCTTTTATTGGGCTGGAGATAAGATGCTGCTTTTCTCCTCAGAAGCTCAGTTATTAGTTATAAAGCTGTTGGACCAATTTTGCTTTTTCTTATATTAAAGCAAGAATTGTTATGCTACAGGTAACACTAACTGTATTTTCCTTTCTTATGGAAAACTTAACTGATACACTACATTTGGAGTGACTACAGGAGGAAGAAAACTAGAGGTGTTGCTCATAGTCCTAAACTACTGGCTCTTTGTCCTTTTGATGTCTTCTGAGAAGCAGTAGAAAGTCAATTCTAACTTTCAAGTAGTGCTCCCAGATGTCCTTGTTATAGCGCCAACCAGCTAACCAGTTCTTGTTTACTGGGGTTAGCAGTGTGTCAGAATCAAATGGTTTCAAAGCTGAGGAAGCAAGCTTCTGCTGGGAGCTGCCCACATGTGAAGTTTTATGTGAAGGCAGTGGAGGGAGAGATGTTTCAAATTCTCAAGAGCTCCCTGAAGCACTGATCTGGTTTGTCGGTACCATAGCAGGGTGATACCTCGGACAAGCCGTCTGTTCAGAAGCAGAACTTTCTACTGTATTCTGCAGTATTTGTAGGAATATATTGGGGAGAAATATAGGTAAATCATTAGGACTGCGTCTAACATGCAGATTAAATAATTTTTTTAAAAGTCTGGAAGGAACCCCAAGAGGTTATCTTCAAGTCACTTTTAAGAACGCTGCTGTTGTAGTAGAAGACCGTCTGACTTGTTCTTTAAGACCTTCCATCAGCCAACTTCAGTGTCTGCCATTCCTTAATACATTCAACTTTCCATTATGCTGGAGTTCAAGTCACTGGAATAGAACAATTAATTGTTTGTCAAGTCATAGTATCACCACCATTTTGGAAGCTGTGGCAAGGTTTGGTCAGCTTCTGAATAAAATTACTGTTACTGGGGGAATTCTGTTGCATTGCGTACCCTGTATCGAAATCTTGTGGTTCTCAGGGGCTTGAATGTATATAAAATAAGCTCCTTTCTGAAAATCCAAAAGATCTTACTAGCAACCATAACTCTTAACTTCAATAACTTTGTTTTGAGCATTTATAAAGGTAGGGAGATAAAACTTAACATGCTGCTTTCTGAAGAAACAGAAGTGGAAAAGTGTGATACGTGATCTATAAATGGCCCTTTCCTTGTGCAATTTGAAATATTCTAGTGTTAAAACAGCTTTTGAGGCTGTAGTTTGACAAGACAAAACATTCAGTGGTGTAAGGAGTCTCTACACAGCAGTCCCCTAAAATGGATTTTTTATGGCAGCATTTGGAAATGAGTGAGGAATCTAGCAAGACTTTACAAAAAACAACCTCATCAGTAGCCTTGTCAGGATTGATACTGATCTGTGGAGATGGCGGTGGCGGGGGGGGTGGACACACACACACACACACCCCCCTAATTAAGCAGGCATTGCCGCTGGATGCTTTGTAACATAAATAAGGAGGTGATTGGTGACAGCCAACGTGGCTTCACTAAGGGCAAATCATGCCTGACAAATTGGGTGGCCTTCTATGACAGGGTTACAGCATTGGTGGATGAGGGAAGAGCAACTGACATCATCTACCTGGACTTGTGCAAAGCATTTGACACTGTCCCACACGACATACTTGTCTCTAAATTGGAGATGTGGATTTGACGAGTGGACCACTCAGTGGATAAGGAATTGGCTGGATGGTCGCACTCGAAGAGTTGTGGTCAATGGCTCAATGTCCAAGTGGAAACGAGTGATGAGTGGTGTTCTTCAGGGGTCGGTATTGGGACCAGTGCTGTTTAACATCTTTGTCAGTGACATG
>RSEF01000001.1:70016738-70038673 GCA_003993805.1 Himantopus leucocephalus | reverse complement strand
TAACCGAAGAAAATTGGTTATGTGTTTGTCTCCACGCTAACAAGTTCATTGTCCAGAAGAACAGGGGAATTGGAAAAAAGAGGCAGCACAGTGCTTTTTTTGAAAGAGATCTCATTTTCTGTCTGTAGGTTCCAGAAACGTGAAGAACAAAAGAAAGAGAAACTTGAGAACAGCAAGACAACCTCTTAGTTCAAGCTACTGTTGCAACCTGTTAGTTATTTGTGCATTCTTACTTACAGCAATTGCAAAGTAGTCAGACCAAACCTCAGAGAATAAACTCTAAAGTAGTTCTTATGGACCTCTTAACCTGGTAGTGCTGCAATATCTCACAAGCCATTTGATATGTGCATGTGAATACCATGTACAAAATGTAAGTAAGAAGTAGATATTTTAGTGACCTGAGCTAGACTTTTCTTCCAAACAAGCCTATAGCTCTGGTAACACCACAGTGGGTACTTCAATGTACCCACCACGTCTCTCAACTTAGAAAAGCTGCTGATATGGTTCCCTCTCATTAGGGGAGAAAAAAACAGTCGTGTTCTCTAGGGCTGAAGAGGCAGTGGCAAAGGAAGGAAAGATTTTGAGTGCTATTAACATTAATGAACTACTGGTTCCCATAAAAGCCACCTGGAAGGTACGTGCTGGGACTATTGTTATTGTTGTCTTATTTCTGATTTTAGCCTGGAGCTGTTCCCTATGCTCCTTGTAACCTGCAAACAGAGCAGAGGTAGGAGCACCTGGCTACTTCTGCTGCCAGTCAAAGCCTGTTTGACCAGCTCTAGGGACAAGCGACGTGACCCAAACAGGGATCACAGAACAACCTCTGAGAAGTTTTGAAACCAGATTCTGACGAAAGATTCTGGGAACTAAAACTCTTGGAGAAATAATTCCTTTTGCTTTACCAATTTCTTTCTCCTGTTTCCCTTCCTGTGACTGTACTGTTGTACTTTATATCAGTTCCTCTTCTCCATGTGCATTATATTCCAAATTTTCACAGATACATAACTCAGGTAACCGGCTAGAATCATCCATTATTTAGCATTTGCCATGTCCAAATAGCTGAATCCATCCATTGTTAAACAACAGCTATGTAATGGCAGAGCTGCATGAGCATTACCGTAAGTAAAGACAGCTTCACGGGTTTTTAAATGACAAATTTTTTTTTTTTTTTTTTTTNTCATACTACCTTGTAGAAATCTCTGCCTTTGGGAGCTCAGGAGGTCAAAGATATATGCAGATTACAGAAACGACGAGACAAATTCACATAAGAATACTCTGTCAGTCTTTTCCTGTTCCTCCTCTCTGCTTTCCACGCTGGCAGGAACCTTAGCTTCACCCTGAGAAGTCAAAAAGACTTCTTGTTTCAGAGAACAAGAGGAAAAAAAAGTAAGCAATTCTTATCCTGAGTGGCTCTCTACACTCAGCTGTCTGTGAAAGGATGTGCAACCCTTCACTAGGTTGCAATTACATTACCTTAGCATTTCGACTTTGAAGTAGAAATAGTATATTTAAATCTGAAGCCAAACCTTTGAACAGTGTCTTTGAAAATAATGAGAAAAATTAGTAGTGTGACAGTGCATGCCCTCTACTGCAGTTTTGTAAATCTTTGGAGTCCATTGTTCCCAAATGACCTATTTATCTGCTTTGAGCTAGGAATGTGTACAAGATGTGTCAGGGTGGTGGCCTGATGGGAATGCTGATCTCTGAGAGCAGAACCTTTTTTTTTTTTTTTTTTTTACTTTGAGCTAACAAGAGCATTTGTATCTGCCTGTGTCCATGACTCATGCAGTGATTTTAAGTTATTCCCCTCTGGGAGCCAGAGGCTACCAGCTCATCTGTTTTAGTACATGCAGTAACTCACTTGCACTCTCTGGAAAGCTTTCTTACATAAATAGCTCTGTTGACAAAGGTCCCATTTCAGGATTCTACACTGGTTTCAATGGGATATTTCATATTTAAAGTTCAGTATTTGCTAAAGTACCTAGTAAAATGAGATTTAAAGAGAGAAAGACTGTCCTCTCCATCATCATTTTGTTGTTGACTCTGCTCTTCCACTGGCCTTCGTGCCCCAAGAGATGCTATCATCTCAGCGATCTTACCAATGTACTTCCCAGCTTTCTTTTGCGGGTGGTATGGACTCTCTTACACAGAGCTCCCTGTGCAGTCAGCAGACTGGCAAAGTGAGAGGGAAGTAGAACAGACAGAGACTTCAAAGCTCAATCATTTCTTCATTTTTCTGTTCTAGCAAATGACTGATCCAGTGACTGTTTCTGTAAGGCAGAAAAGGAGCCACCATAGAAAGTTGTGGTTGTTGCATGGTTCACCTACATCAGCAGGAAATACAAGCACATCAGGCGATGTACTTCACTATCCTTTTTCTGACAGGGTCTGGTAGCAGACATTTAGATTAAAACTAAGACAAATACAGAGGAAACTTTTGTCTCTGAAGTCTTCCTGCTCTTGAAAATAGGCCCATTGGGACTGGAAGTTATACCTGAATTGTTGGTAAACCTTTGATGTTTTCTCCTGGAATGAGCTTCTAGGAGGTATTTTGACCAATTCAAACTCCACATACTCTGATTTACCCTACTTTGATAAAGCCTTTCCAGTATACATAGGGTTGCAAATAAGAGCGTAGAAATGGACAAGTCTTACTTATCTGTGAACAAGTCAGGACAGGGGTCATTTTGACTGCCTCTTAGCCCTCCAAAACCTGGTCTCAGCTAGTCACAAACGACCGTCAGTGGGGAGGGAAAAGTGGCTCTCCTGGAGCATGCTTCATTCTGTGACAGAAGCTCAGACAGCTGAGTTGTATCAGTTCCCAAATGCATGCCTGGTCCTCTGTGCACTACCTAGAGCCCTAGACTGACCGGGTTAGCTGTCCAGATGTTAAACAGCCAGGGTAAAGGGAGATTAACGTCTCCACAAGCAGAGTAAAGGGAGATTAACCTCTCTTCAAGCACTGGACACAAGCAGACCTTAAGTGACTACAAAAGAAAAAATTTCCATTGACTGATTTAACGTACCTATAATTCTTTTCCTAGCAGCTCTTTAGCTTCCTAACCCATTCTTGCAGTGGTAAAAAGCATTTTGTCTGCTACTTAGAAGTTTGGTACATATGCTAAGTGAATAGGAAGTAAAGCAGCACAGGATGCAGTTCTTCCAGATGAACGACCCTATGTAAATGTAAGGAATTAATATAACCTTTGCTAACTCAAATTATTTATGTGGTTAACCATCTGGGACCCTACGATTTTATTTTAAAGACCAAAAAACCCCACCACTTTTTAAATGAAAATTCATTTGATTCAACTTCTTTCAGTAAAAAGTCCTCTTTGAAAGAATCCCATGAAGAAATTTCTAGTTTGAGTCCATCCAGCTGTAGTTTCCTTGTCATGCAGCTTTATGCAACAGTAAAACCTAATTCTCCGTTACTGCTATACTTGTACTTACTTTGTCTTCCAGCACAAATTTTAAAGCAAATGCCAAGCAATTTGTTGGCATGACACAAATAACACAAATGAACCTTAAGTGAGATGTTCTTTATCAGCTGGTGATAGCATCTATCCGTTCTTTGTCTCAGAAATGATGTAGATAAACCATTTCACGTGCTTAAGAAGCTTTTAGTACACCTATCCAACATGTATAGGGAATACAAAGTCAGGCAAATTTAAAATAGAAGAAAAAAATAACATCTTATGAAAACGTGATTTACCATTTTAGCTATTTAAAGGATTTATTTTTTCTTTCCAATGGTTTTACACTCCACAGACTACGGAGTGTTTAAACAGGAAATGAACAAAATTTCTTGGACCTTCTGGCAACTCCCTCAAAATTGTTACACTGAACACTACTTATTTATCTGGCTGGTGACACAGGTAAGTAGTGCAGCAGGATGCAGTACCTGCAGATATATCCCCCAAGTTTGTGGTTCTCTTCCGCAGAAGAAACATATTGCAAAATTGCCACTATGGGTGTCCCACAAAATGCTTGCCTTCCCAGCTCTCTTGCCTGTTGAGGAGTTGTCAAGGGTTTCCACCCCACCCCACAGCCCAAGCTCAGCCTGTTGCTGCGGGCATGATTACAGTGGTCTTACCAGTGCAAAAGCAGTGTCAGCCACTACAATTAGCGAGGCAGAAACAGTATTCACCTCCCCACTGTCCCACTTGCTATGTGGGCACACAACAAGGCTTCAGACGTACAGAACAGCACCATTCATAGCATGGGTGACAAGCACAGGAGCCTTTTTCCTTGGGATAGTGTGCAATCATAGAAAATTAGGGCTGGAAGGGACCCCAGTCTAAATAAGTAGTTTATTCATCTGCCCCAAGGCAGAATCTACTGTACTACTGCAACACTGACAGATGTTTATCTAACTCTAATGTATTATTAAAAGCCACTGGTAATGGGCACACCACTACAACCAGACAAATTATTCCTACATTTTGTTTTACTTTTAGCAACATTTTTCAGCAATAAACTTTGTCAGAAGCTTTATCACTATCTTTCGCAGTGCAATTAAAGTTAAGATCAGTGTTGTTAAGTAATCCCACTCATTCTCAGGAAATATAATTTTATTTCTAGAAAATTTTAACTGTACTTCAGCAGGGCATGGAGATACCAGGAGGCTCTGCTGGGTTCCTCAATAGTCCCTTTTGTCTTGTTTGGGAAGGAATTTGCCTTACAGAATACCAGAAGAGGGTGGCTGCCACTTTGTGTTAGTAGTTTCAGTTATTTACTATACAGGTAGCACTTTTTATTTTTAAGGTTTCCTTTGCAAAATATCTCAATTACTGCCTGAATAAAATGATTAAATTATATGCTTCTACAGAAAAGAACAGAAGCTTTAGAAAGGGGCTGGTGTCTCAAGCAGAAATCTACAACCAGTGTTAGCACAGATGCCCGGCACCATCAGTAGTAGAATACAGGGAAGAAACATACTCTTTGCAAAATCCCACCCCAGTAGCCGGCCTTTGTGCTTCTGAAAGCAGCTCCTACAACCTCAGGCATAGATATAGTGCTTATTAATTGGGTGAAAAACTGTCTTTCTAGGGGACTTGTAGGAAGGGCATTGGAGAATTGTGTCCTGGTTGCTTCCTAATTGATATCTGCATAGCTTCCACCTGGAGCCCAGAGGGTAGCCACCCACTGCCTTGCTGGGGAGGATGGATTGGCTCATGGGTACAAGATTTTTTTATGTAGATAGTAGAACTGTGGGGAAAATGAAGGTGGGTCTTGGGCTTACCACACAATGAAGGCATATTTAGTGTAAGCTCTGACATTACTGTCCTTCATCAGGTCCATTCAAATGAATGAATGCCTTAAAGTGATAATCTTGTTTTATATCTGGTTTTATACCATATACCTTCTATAACTCATGAACTTGTCCGTATAACAAGCCTATAATGTTTGACTTTATAACTGTATAACTCTCCAAAATTTGGCTTTCTAGGAGATGGATGACGGTAATCAATATAAACCAGACAATTCCAGGGGACACCATGATCCCACCCTCTGACTATGATGCTTTGTAGAGGCAACAGGTGAAGAAATGCCTTGCTTTAGGCTGTAATTCAAAAAGAAGTACCAAAGCATGTCTGAGAACAGTGCACTTTTGTTTCCCTTCAAACCACCCTTTGCAATTAAATACATTTTTATTTTAAGCATTCACCTTTTGCATTGGCAAAGTTGTTGATTCCCACTGCAAGGACAAGGAGAAACATGGAGAAGAGACGGGAAATCAAGCAAAAATGTTATCTGCTGGGATCTGTGATGGCCAATAAAGTAATTAATAGCTCAGCTGTTAGCAACCAGTCAGAAATAGATTGCAGTGACCCCTGCAATCAGAAGCATAGACAAGGAAGGCAGGAAAGGGAGAAAACCTAGAGGTTTTCAGCTGTCAGGGGAAAATAAATTGGTTGGTTCTACCCCTTTACACTAAGTTGTTGAGTAGGCACATCTTATGCTCCCCAGCCAGCCGCGCAGCCTGCAGGAAAACAATGATTTAGGGGCTTCCCATTTTCCCTCATCAAAATCTTAATCTTCAGAATAACACATTTGCTGCAAAAGCCACGAGAAGGGAACAGAGAAAACAGCTGGTTAGACGTCCAGGCTGTCAGAAACCACCTGCATGAAAACGTGCATACACGCACACTTCCTCATTTTTTTATTCAGTATGCGAAAAGACATTCATTGCCACTGGAAGTCTGGTGTGACACATCTTTTGATTAGTCTCTTGGGCCAAGAAGGTAAGAGAGGCAGCACATTCTTTAACACTGAACCTATTGATTAAATCTTGCATTCTGACCAGAAAAACTTGGTTGAAACAATATCATTTTAGGGATGTAACCTTATTTAGAGTCAACCAAATGACACTGACCAGTGAAAACTGCAATTCTTTAGAGAATCCCGGTAGGAACTTCGCTTGAGCTAGGATCAAACTAATACGTCAAGGTTGTGTTTGCCGTGCTGTGCGCTGCCTTCCAGGAGCTGCCTTACCCATGGAAGGCAAAGAGCTGTTCACTGTAAACATAACATTAGTGGAAAAAGAAACATTTAATGGTATCAAAACCACTCACAGAACAAGTATAGAAGCACTGTCCTGTTCATTTAAGTAAACCCTTATAAAGATCACTTTTCAGTATGAAAGCAAAGCTTTCCACAGAACAGTGAGTGTTGAGTGGGTTCGGAGAGATCAAAGGTAAGGGTGCTAATGACTAACCAGTTGTGATAGCTGCCAGTGTGACGTGGGTATGCACATTTTACTAGGAACTGAACTGAAACTAGTGTTTCCTTTGATGAATCACTGAACTAGCCATAGGTTCAAAGTAATGACACAGAGGTAAAATTGTCTAAGTATGTTCAAAGTCCTAGAGCTCTTACTTGGACTTCAGCATCCCTGCCCACAACTGAAAGAGACTTGAAGAGGGAGAAAACTCTTACAGCAAAGATGTTCAGTCTGCTGGATGACGTTATTTCCACCTTAGGGCTTTGTTTGCTTTGCTACCCTTTCTACCAATCCTGCTAGACAGCAAAAATACCCAATACAATAAAAATCCAGTTCTTTCCACTGTGCACTTACGCATACAACAGTTATCTCCAGAGATAGCTATGAGATGTGGAATATCTGAGCTCAGCACATGCTTAGGGAGAGGAATATGTATCTGTCCTTATTGGTAACTAATAGGAGGTGAAAGAAGAGGGGAGGCTGACCGTGACTTGAAAGTTCTGGATTTTTTCTGCCTTCCAGAAATAAAAGCCCCAAAGTTTTGTTTACTTATTCTTTTACTATGCTAGTGAAGACGTGAAGAAAGATGATTAAAATGGAAACTGGTAAATAATCCAGAAGGAAAAGGTTTCCAGTCCAAGAAAAAAAAACTTCATAGACCTTTTAAGACCAAAAGAGAAAACTGGGGTAATATAATCTGATCCCTACCATTACATTAACAGGTTTTTTTGAGGCTGAAGCAAGTACATCCTTCCAAAAATCTCTGCAACCTTGATTTGAATATTTTTAGTTTGCAGTGTGACTACTCCAGTCAGCAGATAATTGGTTTCAATGACCAATTGTTCTCACTGTTAAAAATCAGTATGTTTTCACTAGCCTGAATTTGCCTAGATTTCACTCCCAGATATTGTTTGTATTGTTACATGTCAATCCATAAAACTGAAGAATGCTATTCTTATCAAATTCTGATTTCCACAGCAAAATCTTAATATATGGCTTGGCATTAAGTCTGGAGATATCTGTAATGTTGTTACAATGATGTTGGCTGCTACTCATTATGTTCCTGACTGGAAGAAAACTAAGAGGTAACTGAGTGAGTAGGCAGTTTCTGTAGGTCAGTAAGAACCAAATTCCAAAAATGTTCCAAGGAAAAAAAAAGCAAAAAGCTGGTAATTAACAGACAAACCAAAGCATCATTCCAGTTTAGCTTTATCAGAACAAAACAACTAATGCTCTGAGGCTGCCTGTCACTCTGGATACTCACCACTAATCAGCCTCAGGAGCAGCACCTGAAAGTGAAGGCTTCTAGGGTACAAGACTCCTTCCCCTGAAGCCGGGTGTCTAGGTAAGGTGACTTACCTTCATTGGCATGTAGAACAGCTGGATAGCTGACCACTGACAGCACCTGACTTAGGTTAGAGGTAGTAATGAAATAGTAATGGTGCTGTTTCCAGGACTGGATAAGAGATTGCCTGTCTGTTAAAGTACAAGAAAAGGACTTTGAGTTACAGAAAAAAGGCTGAAAGGCAACAGAAGCTGGTAAAAGTTCATCGCTTTTCTACTCATGTAGCCTCATTGTATATCTAAATAAGCATTTGGGGTCCAAATTTCAGACGCACTTAAAAAAAAAAAAGTAGGTAATCTAATGGGCAGCACTTGAAAAAGTTCATGAACTATCTCTTACAATCATTCAACAAAGCGAAATCTTAATAAAAAAACAAGTCACTGTATAAAACTTCTATCCATATTGTATTAGATGTTTCAGGTCAGGAAAAAGCAGTACCGTTTTTCTAAAGATTAGTTTTGCAGTAGAATAAACATAAGTTTGGCTTACAAGTTGAGTGTTAACTGCACAGAATAAAACATAATTAATTTAAAATGAAGATCAACTAAATGGACTCTTACCCCCAGGAAACCACTTTCAGCCTAAATAATAGGAGTGCCAGATCTGATTGCATATATAGCTGTATTCTTTGTCTGGTATTGACAGTTCTTCAGCTTTTATGGCAAGATGAATAGCAATGAAACTTTTAATTTATTCTCCAGTTATAGGAATCAAGTAAATAGGGGAACGTACAACCTTTCCTCAAAACAATAGTAGATTTCTTATATTACTAATTGAGAAGCAACAGTTGAAAACATAATCAAAGTGTATTTCAAGACTCAAAGGACAAAAAGAAGCCTCAACTTACTGTTGAAGAATAACTGGAAAAAAAAAAAAAAAGAAAATATTTAGGGGGCCTAATTCATTCCTGTCATGGGTGGGATGGGGCAAAAACCAACCCATAGGGGATCTGGATACTGGCTTCTATTTAAGAACCGGCAAGACTACATCTTTTACCCTGATTATTTCACACATTCGCTTGCTGTCCCACCAGCACTATCTTCCCAAGGTCTTCACTTCCCTGCCCAGATGGGAGATCCCTCCTAGCCTGGGAAGGTCACGCTGCAAATCAGGCTGGTTCCTGCTGTGTGGCTGCTTGCAGTTGTCAGTCTCCAGTGTTACCAGCCAAGGTTCCTGGGCATCCCCTGGCATTTGCCTCTATTGATCTAACCCATTTCCAAGATCTTTCTCCAGCGTGGATGTTCAGACATTCACCCCACACACACAGATGCACAATTATCTGCTGCCTATCAGCATTCACAGGGTTGGGGTTTTTTTTGCCTACTACAGTGACTGTTTATTTAATGTTTGTGATTGGACATATTGCCAAACTACAAAAGAACCTCAGAGATTTTCAGAAGCATCTAAAGGCACTAAAATGTCCATGAATTTCCTACAACAGTGATATTCTTCACCAGAAAGAACTGCCTTAACTTAACAAATCAATACTGGGTGACTTGGAAGAAATTGAGAAAATGAACGGTGAAAAACTACCCCGAACAGATGATATTTATTCAAGATTTTAAAGCACCTCAGCTATGGAAGTGCCATGATGTGTGATCTATAGCTTAGCATGGACGAAGCACTAGAGGAATGAAAGGTGGCAGTATGGCACCAATATTTAACAAGGCCTCCCTGCCTCTGGTGAAAATCACAGAAAAAATTCCTAACCTCCATAAGAGGCAGTGACAGAAACAAAGAAGAGAATGAATAGTAAATATGATATATATATCAACATGACTTTTGTTCAGGGAAGTCATCCATCATACGGACAGAATCAATGCTCAAGTGGTCAGTTTGTCACCTTCCAAAAAAGGTGGCAACAGCGCTCCTTATCGAAAGCCCTTCAGTCCTCTCACTCTGGAAGGAAAGATTCCCTCAAGGACTGATAACTGCTTAAAAAGTAGGAAAGAGAGCACTGGACTATATACAGCAGAAAGGCAGCTGTCACGATCCTCCTACGTTCAGTGCTGGGATCTGTATTCTTCAACATATAAATAAATAACATGAAAAAGGCTAAAAAGCGACATGACAAAGTTTTCAGATAATACAACAGTTTATGGGTACTAAGATCTAGTGTGGCCTACATTACATGATGTTGAATGGCTGAGCAATAAAATGGCCAATGAAATGCAAGGACAGCGAGTGTAAAGTCATGACATGGAAAAAAAAAACCACAACACTGTACAGACATGTTGATAAATAGCAAATTATTTATTTCCATTCAGGAAAGAGCTCTTCCACCCACTGTAAATGCTTTTCTGTGAAGATCAGCTGGATTTTCCAATAGGTGTCAAATAGGCAAAAATAGATGGTTTAGCCAAATAAATGTCTCGCTGCTGACAAAACTGAGAGCACTCACTTTCCCCTACCCCTCCTTCTTAGTTCTTTCCTTTATTCCTCCTCCTATCCAGCCTTCTTCGCTCTTTCCTTCTACGTCCACTGATCCCAAGTGCGTGACCCCTCCGTCTGGCTCTGCGACCTGACTGGTCATAAGGCAAGCCAGCTCAACTCACCAAAGACAAAAGCACCTCTTTTTAGTATTATTTAAGTGAGTTTTCTGCCGTTTCAGTGAATTAACTTAGTGCGTGTCTGGATGAGCACCAGGAATGCAGAGGCAAGCTGGGCTTTATGAATCCAGGAGCTGGGGGTGCCGAAGCCGAAAGAAAGAGCAGGACCTTTCCCTCTTGGCAGTAGCGAGCTGTTATCTTGGCTCAAGCTGTATTATGAAACCATAAGCTGGTGCTCATTTCTAAGCATCTGCTACTGGCCCTGGACAGCAAATTACCTAAATTAATCTTTAGTCTGGTGCTGCACTGACATTCTTATATTCAATGAATCAGACTTTAAAAGCAATATGCATAGTTACCTTCAAGCAGTGTAGATAATTCTGTGAACACTGTTCCAGAACTTCAGTAGTTTTCTCCAATTAAGTAATCATTAAGGTAATAGATCTTCCAGCTCTTCTCCGTGTTTAACAAATCATGAAGAAATTTAACTACAGAAGTCTATAATAAACTTTATATATGTGCACAGATATTCTTGGAACCCATAATTCTTTCCTTGCTTTAAAGCGGAATACATCTACCTGTATTGGATTTTTCTTCCTGAGCACAAAAATAAACACATTGTTATAGCCCCAGCAGAAATGTTACAGCTGAACTCGTTCTGCCATTTTGGAAATAAAATGATTTCACCATTATTGCGAAGTCCCATTTGTTGCAAAACTTGTCAAAGAATGAAATGCTTTAGGGATTAATGACATGCTCTGAGTCATACTTTTATAAAGCTACTACAAAATGGCATCCAAGGAGATGAATCCATTTTAACTTTTGAAATCTTACAGCCTGAAAACAGATGACTCTACCTGGAGATGGTCTTGATCTGGGCTCCATCCACACACAGGGCAGCTAATGAAGCAGAAGAAATGTGAACAGATCCAACACTGAGATTTTTGATTGCTTACGTTGTAAAGAAAAATGAAACATTTAGTAGATGTGCTAGCTCATCTGTTGTTAACTTAAAGTCAATCAAATTTGGCCCATATTACAAATATTGGCTTTGGTAACTTTGTGCTTGTGTGTGATTTTTGTACCATTTCTTTGCTCTGGAACAGCTATAACCATACTGATCAAAACACCAAGAAGCTACATGTATATGCTTGCTGATATAGCTTGGCATAGCACTGGCCAAAACCATTTTAAGCTGTGTCATGCTTCCAGCAGCATAGCTGTATCTAGGTTAAGTGCAAATATAGTAAGGCCTATATACACCCATTGATTTTCGTGTGAACAGGAGGTCAGTGAAGTCAGGATGCCAGCCTGTCTTAGCTGGGAAGCTGCTGGTATTTAAATGAACATTACAATTCACTGTGGTAGTAACCGTTAGAGAAAAGTAACGGCTATAGTCAGCGAACAGATTTGTTAAACATTCTTTATCTTCCTGGTCTAAGGTTAACCATGAAAGTGCATTAGTATAAATATTTGCATTTAATATATTACATCATCCTGGAAAAATTGTCATGAATAAATACAAGTCCAAGTACAAACTCTATTCTTATAAATTATAGTGAGAAAAACACACAATCCTGAATTGTCCTTTTCAAAAATCTTCACCCTGCAGAAGCACAGGCAGGCAGCTTGTGAAGCCACGGTAAACCGCGGTTAGAAAACAGGAGGGAGGGAGGGAGGCAGCTCACTGCCAGCGCCTGGCGCACACGGCTGGAGCTGTGACGGGGCAGCTCTGCCCTGGCTCCCACCTTCTGTTTGGCCTCAGACCTTTACCCGGCCTCTGTTTTCTCTCCTGTCTTCTGTTTCTCTTTCAGTATGTAAGGTATACCATCACAGGTGCAGAAGTTCAGCACAAAGATTCCTCTGAAAGTCCATTTGGGCATTTAGCTCCATCTAAGTGAAAAGCAAATTTTGGGTCACGGATTCGCGGATTCACAACCAGGCACTGCCCAGGGTAAACCCGGCCTTAAAATGACTTGTCAAAGTCCTAGAAAACAGTTTGCATAGCAGTTTAGCATTGCTTAAGACAGATAAGTGATTTAATTCTCAATTTGCAGTTAATTCCTAATTTAATGAGACTTTGCAAATTAGAGCTTTAAAAAAGGGCATTTGTGTAATCTGGCAGTTCAGCATATGGATGTCAGGGGAAGAAAAACTATTTTATATGGCTATAAAAGCTAATATGAGAAGTTGACAGTTATGAAATGTGTCTGAATTGTTAGTCTAAACAGAGCAGAAGCTGTTTATCTGATGGTGGGTTGCGTGGGAGCCATATCCAGAAGCGAGTGGGAGGATTCAGTGCACAACTTCAGCACTGAGATATCACAACTGCCGTGAAGCAGGAGGGATTGGAGTCATCAAAGGACAACACCAGACAACAGCTGGAGAGAAAGCGTTGTCCACTAATCTAGAAAACATTGCTTCTTCCCTCCCAACATCTTAAGGGACATAAAATAATCATTTTTCCGGCCTATGGAACCCTGGAGGGAAAGAATGATCCTCTGTGTGTCTTTTAATAGCAGTGGTGTTGTAGCTGTGATGGCCAGAGAAAGTGAGGCTTGGAGCAGAGCTAACATCACCAGAGCAGGTATACGACATTTTCAAGCACAGAGACACCCGCAGGGTCTCAGAACCTGACAGCACATCTGATTTTTCCAAATACATCAGCAAGGCTAGTGAAAGATACTGCCTCTCCCTATCAATCTTGCTTTCCTGGAAATACTGTTCTGTACTTACCTGCTATAAGGAGTTACAACGCAATTAAGTTATCAAAAGAGTGAGGCCTGGGGAGGTTCCTGTACCACCAGTGAATAGCACAAGAGAAAGATAATAACTGCTGATGGACACACTAACTTTTCCCTTCTTAGCAGTGTTTAAGGTACACATTTTTTGTAGTTTCACTCCCTCGTTTACCACTGGATTCAGTGGACATGACCCAAGTTTGACAGAAAGCATGATTTTACTTATTATAAAGCAGACATGAATGTCAGAAGGAAGAGAAATGTATTCGCAAATGAAATAAGAGACCCCAGTCAGTGCAAAGCTAAGCAGCTTCTCTCTTTGGATGTCGCTAGAGTTATGGCAGTTTGTCACATGAATATGATTCCTCTCCTTTCTCCAGACAGTGCCTTAAAAACTAATTCAAGAATACAGCGATTAATACTAACAGCAGTCATAATTTTTCTGTGAAAGCAGCCACACAACATTTACCACATCGGCTGAATGAAGTGACTTCCCACTGAGGCAGGGAGGCTCATGACTGCGATCAGGAGGTAAACCTAGGGCACGAGAGCAAGCCAACATGGGGAACAAAAAATGAGAAGAAAAAAAGAAGTTAGAAAGTGAATAATTAGTGTAAGCACAATCAAAGACAATTTGCCTGTATTATTGCCTGCTGATCCCATTTCTTTCCAACAAATGCGAGGGGCCGCACGCTACGCCAGTGCAGATGTATTGCACTCAGGAGTATGTTTATTCCCTTGATCATAGCCCTTTCTCGTTGTTGAAATGCATGCTATGAAGTTCGCCTTGACAAACCTTTGAAAAAGCCCTCCCTAAACAAGCACAATGTGATAAGATACCAAATTCAGTTCTCCTTTATGACTGATTTTCCTTCAAACTCTATCATCTTTGAAGGAGATATCAGAGTAGCTAAAGTTACTTGCTAATCTCAAGCACCTTCTGAAAGTACACTCTAAAACTTGTCTTTCCAAAAGAGTCCTAATCTCCAAAAACTGCTATCAAAACCTGCCGTAAAACAGCCGTCCATCCATTCTCAGCTCTTCTCACAGTAACTCAGAAAGATACACAGCCATGCTGACATGTGTTGAAAGCAAGCCAGATTTCAGAGAAGGCCATCTGCATGCAAAACTTGCTGTTTTCCTTGTCTGAAATAATGCCTACTTCTCTTTTCTTAGTTGCTTGTGCGCGTGCCTATGTGTGGTCTGCAATAGCACTAGCTTGAAATGCGCGTAGAAGAAAACATATCTCAAGCTTAAGCTTGGAACAACGCCACTAAGTATATCCACCCCTTTCACCCCAAAAGGAAAACTTCTTAACAATGCGGTCATTGCCAGGAAAGTGTCATATTTTGGGACTTGGTATTTTTTGTACATTGCAGTAAAGAGATTTATAAGCTTTTATACCCTGATTTCACCCATTTTCTGTTCTCTCTCTCTCCTGCTTCTATCTTTGTCTGCTGTTCTTATGCCTCCACCTCCTTCTCCTTTTTGTTCAATACCAGACTAGTTTTTCCTGACTATTTTCTCTGGACTCTTGAGGTGAATCTTCTTCTAAAATATTCTGAAAATAATGTATTATGAACATAATTTATCTAAAATTTTGAATTCTACCCTTGAATCTAGTTCTTAATGCTGGCACAGAAGATGTCCAAATCCCTGTTTTAAAGAAATAGGGATAGGTGGAAGAGTTATCAAAAATAATGGCCCAAACAATGCTACTGTTCTCTGTCAGGAAGGGGGCTGCTGCAGAGAAGCAGGAATTGCCATTTTAAGGGACAACTCACATATTGTATTTTTGGTAAGAAAAGGAACCACAACTGTCACAGCATGACCGCACTAACTTCAAAGCAAGCCAAAAGCTGAATTATTATCATTTAGTCCCATGAAAGATGCATTTGCGAATCACCCTCACCGGGCACAACACAGATGTCCTGTGTCCCTTCCCTGAAAAAACACAAGTGCTCTGTTATTAGTAAAGGGCGGCAGCAGCAGCCTCTCCCAGAGCTGGGAGAGGAGCGCTGGCAGGGCTAGAAAGGTGGTGTCTGTAGCTGAACACATTTATTTGCTGGCTCATCAGCGAGCCCGGCCAGGACTTGCGCAGCTTTGTGGACTAGCTGCAGCCTTAAGGGACAAGCTCCGTAAAGTTGCAACAACAAAGCTGTTCTGCGCTTATTTAAGCAAAACTCTTCCTCTGAGGCAGAGTCTGAGAGCTCCCCATGGAAAATTTATTTACATATTTGAGTGATACATCACTCAGTTATGTGAACGTTTCTCAGGACTATAAATCTGGTAGCTAGTCTAAATCTGCGATCCCACTGTGGTTTTGTAGCTTCTTCCCTGTTACAGGCAGAGAAAAATTTAAATAGATAAACCCTATTAAAAGTGACTATTTTTCCTACTGCTGAAGAAGAAACAGTTGCAAGATGAGCTGTAATTTTTCATCCAGATGGTAGAGAAGTTTGTGACTGTTTTTAGCTCCTGGACCACAGACCATAGGCTTTGAAGACTTGCAGTCCCACACACCTCTCTCTCTGAAAAATGTAGAAAAAAAATGTTCTGTCTTCTAGTCAGCAAGAAGGCTGGTTTTGGTCATGGAAGCAGCTTAAGTCTATGAGATAGCTCAACTCCAGTCAATTAGAGATCCGGGAATCAATGGAAAGACTTTTAATATGAAGTGGTATGGAATGGAAAACCAGTGTATCCATCAAAGCACAGGACTCGGATCTTACAGGAAAGGTCTCTGGACATCTGTGCTATACATACCTTATGCTGCATTGGAGTGGGGGACTCTAACACATCTGTATGGGATTTACGGGAGAGGAATTGCATGGGGTAAGAGAACAGTTGTGGCAGTTGTCAGCAGCAGTATTCTGCAGAAATGCACTTCTAGCGAAAGGAAAGGGGCAGACTCTTCCCCCTTCACAGGAACAAAGTTTTAACAAAATTATCTTTTTCTCGTGTGACTAAAATGAAAACCTGGGCAGCTGTGATTCTAATGCAGGCTCAGAGATGTGGTTCACAAACATGAGCGCTGTGGTCCTCTGTGCTGTAACAGCAAAGAGTATCCGGCCACTGCAAGAACACTAATACTGCACAACACAAGACGACTGCACCAACTACCACCTTGTGCACAGAGAGGTTTTTAGGCTGGAGTCCTTTTGGTGGAAACCCTCAATAGCTCCAAAATGCTGAAGGAGTTACACAGACCCTTTGTGGGACTGTACAAATGCCTCTATGGACCTTGCTGAAAATGCTTTCCTGTGGAAGCAGATTTCTTCTTGTACTTCAGGACAAACACAGAGGACAGTGAGCCCTGCACAAAGCCATTAGCGTTCCGTGCCGGGCCCTGCTGTTGCTCTGGAGTTCAGAAGGGAAGATCATGCACCTTTCTTATTGCTGATGACTCGTTTCCAGCAGGGATACGGCTGCTGATGATAAATTACTCAATCCCATTGTCCAACCCCCCCACGCTTTATCTCTGTACTCCGGGCTCCTTCTCTTCCCGCGAATGTGCAGCCCCTGGGACAGGGGGCAGGAGAGCTGATAAATCAGTCAGGTTACAGCAAGACGGGGGAGAGCAGGTGGAATTGCAAACAGCAGCAGACACAAGAGAAGAGACATAAAGACGTGAACAAGTAGCTTTTGTCTCCAGCTGCTAGCAGTGTCAAGTTATTCTAGCAAGACCAAAATTACAGCTAAGGCAGACTGTATCTCCGTTATTACTGGTGAAAAGAGGAATTGGCACCATCAGCCTGCGAGCGCTTCTGTGAGGCAACCGAGGGTCGGCAGGTGACAGATTTCACCTGGTGACTTCACTGGAGAGAGAGACAGAGAATACCAAATGCAGCGAGAAAGCAGGAGAGCAAAGGCAGGGGGCTGCGAGGGGAGGAATAAAAACACTTCAAAATCCAAAGTATCTGTTCATCCGGAAAGAGCATACATCGTCTTCTGTCTGTGCATACCCAGCTTTCCCCTGGGAGGTACAAGGATATAACTTCCAGCTCTGTCCTTGGCAAATCACTTTATTTTGCTGTGTCTCCCTCTGCTATCTGGAGATGGCCGCTGGCACGCTTCTTTCATCATGTGATTTCATTTGCCCGGTCAGGCTGTAAACTTTTAGGCGTGGGGACACCCATGCTCTCATTCTGTTCATGAACCATGTCTGGCAATAGTCGGGGGCCCTCTGCCTCCACGAGAGTCCCCAGGCGCTGTGGTGACTAAGTCAGTGTGTATGTTGGTTTGACTGTTCTGGTTCCCTTTAGCAGCAGCAGCAGCAAATGCAGCATCTGCAGCAGTGGGATGCTGCTGAGGCTGAGGATCCTCTGAAGCTGTTAACACCAAAGCAGAGGAGAAAACATGTTTAAGGATAAGTGAACTTTCATCTTCACAAGTTCTTAGCAGGGAAGGAAGGAAGGAAGGAAGCAAGAAGGATGAACAAGCAGATCAACAGCAACTGAAGTGGATGAGGTACTGAGATCTTCCAAGGACGTGAAGATCTAGACCCAGAAGAATGTTTGGGGTACCAAAAAGTAAAGTTGTGATGCTCCCAGAGCAGACTTTTGGACTAGATGCCCAAACTATTTGTGCAGGCCCTCGTGAACAAAATAGCTCTCTCTAATTCTTTTCTTTAAGGCACTGTGAAGGGGAGATTAGTATCATTATTCCCAGAGGAGGAAACTGAGGCACAAGGAGGAGAGATGACTGGGCCAAAGATACAGCCTGATCCAGCTACAAGTTTGCCCAAGCTGCGTCTATTCTTTCATGCAAACGAAGGAGGGAATCATGCTGTTCTGGGTTAGGCACGCACAGCCCAAACTCCCTTTAGTTGGTTCACCAGCAACAAAAACTGCAATGTCCTCAGTGCTGCAAGTCTTTTCTGAAAGGTATAGTTTGAAGGGACAGGTTAAATTTTCTAAAATCAATCGAGTGCATTAAGAAAGGAAAAAAAATATTAAGATCTGAAACATATAAATTTTCAACCATGTCAGAGACAAACAGAACTAATGCTTCTACATTAGCTGAGAAGGGGTGGAGTACAGTCCTGCTAAGAGATAATCTTGTTATGATGTTTAATTTAACAATTTAAAAAAGTAATGGAAGGTAAGGCATTTTCATTCAGTCCATGATTTTGTTCTGCAGCAATGCTACGAACGTGGAATTTCCCAAACTTGTCCTGATTTCCCTGCAAAGTTGTGGCTTAGAGGTTAGAAATGGAGAGCTTAGAGGTGGAGGACTTAGAGATGGAGGGCTGTTTGATGAAAACTGTTCTTTCAACAGATTCTGGGTGTTGCTGGTCTCTATTGTACTGGTTGTTTGGTTTCACCTACCTCTTATCAGAAGGCTGTTATCTGCTCTGGAAGTGTATGTAGATGTATAAACAGAATCAGAGCTTTCAAAAATAGCATTCTTCATTTTTTTTTTTCTAGTATGTAAGCTGAAAAAATACAGACACATTTCTGACTTCTAGTGCAAGTCAGCTGATTCAGAACCAGAGATGGGCTTTAATTAGAACATTTAATCTTCAAAAACACCATTGTATCCATGTCATATCATTGCCCTAGGATATTTCCCAGAATGACACGTGTTTTCCGAGTTACATATACATGTATATATATACAGTTTTTTTTCTGCAAATGCTGAAAAACAAGTGGAAAATGAGGATGTCATTGCTAGAGCCCCACTGCGTAAAACCAAGCTGGAAGAGGTATATCAGCTTCCAGGTAATGCTAATGGTGCAGAAGAGGGTGTCCTATGCGAAAGGACTCTGGGGAGCAGCAGCAGTGGGTAGGGTGTTGGAGAGGCAATGAAGGTGCCTCTTCCAAAACCTCTCGACCTAAATCACAATTGGTTTAGTGCCTGTAACAATTTCTGCAGTCAGGACAGGAATGAACAACCGACTCACTGTTTACTTCCCCTGAAGGTACTAGTGCAAACAACTCATTTTAATGTGGTTTCGCCTATAAACGTATAACCTTGGACCAGGATGTTACATACACAACATTACTCCCACAGAGAGATGTTGTGACAGTGACATGCTAATTCTGGTGTCCTGCCAGCGATGTACTGAATGCATTTTTTAGGAAAATAAAGGGAGAGGTAATTGCACAATATGCAAAGGCTTTTGTAATTTTCTTTACAGGCTGAAGAAGGGTTTTATTTAAGCAGGGAGACAATAGGCAAAGCCATTTGAAATTCACAGAGGTATCAGTGCAGAATGGGAAATGAACTAACAGTAGCTACAGGTCAGTGAAGGTTGCAAAAGAAAAAAAAAAGGAAAACCCAGGTAATTATCCTTTCTTTCCTAATTAACTCTTGCTTGCAGTTTCTGCCCAGCTTTCCAGCCCTGAGGGAGAACATGCTTGCAAGACAGATGTCAGGTGATCCAGTTCAAGGTGTCCCTTCACTTCTGAAGCACAAGCAAATTGCCTGAATTTGAGAGTAAGTTGACAACTAGAGCAAAATCTACCATCACGTGTTATTTTTAGATCAAGGGAACGAGATATGTGGCCACAAAGGAAACCCCACCTGCATGCTTCACTTCTAAGGCTGAGGACACTTTTTTTCTCTTAAAAGGCGCCACTCCCCTATGTAAGATAATTTTGACAGGCTTTCAGAAAGTCAAGCTGCCCTCTGCAAGCCTGTGCAAACTCTCTGCTGAGTAATATTGAAACTTAAGTTTAGAAGCTAGCTCTTGCTGCTGTTTGTAAAAGATGCCCTGTAGAACTGTGCATTTCTATGCTTAAACGACCTCTATTTTTCTCTTTCCTTTAAATGGTCCTATCTAGCCTGATCGCCGAGTTTTTAACTTACATGGAAGAGAAATTCTTGTCTGGCATTCTCTGAAAATCAGCAAAGCTTTCTCCAGAAAGAGTAACAGGCAAATGTGACTCATAATTTACCAAATCCATGTTAGGGAGGAACCAGCTATCCTGCAGGAAAAGGAGCCATCATAGGTTGATCTAATCCCCACTAATTCCAGTCAGCGCATAAAATCTTCCAACACTACCAGAGGCAGATTCTGAATCGAGAGAAAAAGGGGTTTTCATGTTGCACCCAGCCTCTGCCTTCACAACACAGAAATAATTCTTACCTGTCACAGAACATTAGAAAGGATAGCTTGAACAGCACATGAAGCAGTTAATGCTATGAGCTCTTTACAGCTGTCCACTTCTCAATCATTCCCCCCAGTCAAAGCCTCCTGGAAAAAATTTAAATTTCTTTACCATGGCTCAGACACGTATTCTACAGAGCAGAAAGAATGATGGGAAAATTAAACCCACACATTAGACTAAAGTGTTTTCCTGCACGAGGAAGATGCGTTACATCCACAGCAGAAGAAGAACAAGCAATTGATCACTGTGCATCACGGGACAGGATGGGGCTGCTGAATTAGTATTGAGCTGGAGTGTTCCTTCTCCTGCTAGGAAGTAAAGCTGCATTTCATAGGTGTCGTTTATAATGAGACACAAGATTTGTATTCATCTGCGGGTCAGGTCTTTAATGAGATTCACTTTCCTGGTCTATAAGTCACAATGAAATGACTAGAGCTCTCCAGCGGCCAGTATATCAGCTCCCCAGCCACGGGCCTGCCAAACGTCAAATGCAAAGTGCACAGCAAAGCACCCTCTTGCTTTCCCTTATCATCACTGATTCACTTGGGATATGGCACACGCTGTCACCCACAGCACCACGAAAAACGTGGAACCTGTGACCGGAAAGAGCTGCTGCAGAGCTGGGATGCTGCCAGAGGGTCTGTGTCTTAAGAGAAAAGTGCTCCACTTGCCTGAAATCTTCACTAGAGAAAGAAATGGTGTTATTCAAAACACTGTCCAAAGGAAGGCCTTTCCTAAGACTAAGGCTTTCTTTGCAAATAAGAGTTTGTTGCAAAATAAAATGAGATAAAAAACATAAAAAGCAAAAAAAACCCCCTCAACCTTAAACCAGGTCATGCGGCTGTGGTTGTATGACCTAGTACAGGACTTTGTGTTCGAGGGCTGTTAGTTCTCCTAGTGTACCACAGTGCCTATTTCAGGCAAAACTACAAAATGATGCAATGGGAATCTGAATTCAAGTTGCACCTTAATCCTTATCTTTCCTAATTTTTGAGTGATTTAACAACGTTCTTAAATGCCGTGTTTGGGGGCTCTGATTGAGTATCTAAATGTCATGCCTGTTTGCTGAATCAAAGTATTGTCTCTAATCCATCCTTAGCCCGCAACCACTTTAATAATAGCACTTAAATAATTCATTGTGCACCTGCATAGAGGCTTCACATGATCCATTTTAGAGGCGTCACCCAGAGTCACAGAGTCCAACCCACTCCTTTGCAAAAGCCCTGGTGTCTCGGCCATCGGGAGCCAACAGTGTTGCCTGGCATCCTCCACAGAAAGTCAAGAGTTTTCACAGGCTCAGATGCTCAGCAGCTTTATAGTCTTCTCCTCAATCTGTCACACAAGCACCAATGTCTGATCAGAGAAGGGAACGGGACTAGACAACTTGGGGCAAGGAAAGGAGCGGAATTATCGGAGCCCTAAACAAGACCATTTTAAGGTTTTTTCCTTAGAAAGTTCTGC
>RSEF01000001.1:69997982-70016728 GCA_003993805.1 Himantopus leucocephalus | reverse complement strand
CTGGACCTGCTCCAACAGGTCCATGTCCTTCTTATGTCGGGGGCCCCAGAGCTGGGTGCAGTACTCCAGGTGGGGTCTCTAGTACTAGAGTGGAATACAGGGGCAGAATTACCTCCCTCGACCTGCTGGCCACGCTTCTTATGATGCAGCCCAGGATGTGGTTAGCTAAATTTCTGATTTATGAACAGCTAAACATATTTATGTTTGAATGTATCTTGATCAAGTTTGCACTTGATCAGCGAAGCACAGTGCTCCATGGGAAAACTTCACTTACTCCCTTTCCTTTTTCTTGGTGTTTATCTGATACATTCATCATCACCCCAATCAGATTCTCTTGATGACTAACAGTAAGAACTTTGCATCAAAGTATAGTAAAAATACCTCCAAGCTTTGACAGTTGTTTGTCATATTCTGTTTAAGAATGTTAATTTTATTGCCTAGAATGTTACAGATAACAGAATTTCTGCTTTATTTTCAGGCTAAGTATTAAGCACTTTCTCTGACTTGATTAATTCCATAACCTTTCTTGAAGGCACATGGGGCTTTGTGTACAGACAGCAGGCGACACTGGAATGGTATCAGAGTAGCTGAAACAGCCATTCAATGAAGAAAGCAGACATTTTCCATCTACTATTTATGCTCTAAAGTCAGAACTAACTGGAAAGGCAAAACACTAACTGGGAGACACTGGAAGTGAATCTAGTAGCAGATACCTGACTGATGCAAAGGGCAAATGAGGTGCCGGCACCTGCAAGAACAAGCATTGCCAAGGATGCCACAGAGCGTATCAATCACATACAGCATCATTACAAGTTGCTTTCCTGAGTCCCTTTCTCCAACGTACACAGATGAACCTGACGTTAATCATTCTGGCTACTAGCGAGCAATCAATTACTGTGGTAATTGCAACTTCAGACCTCAAGCATCAAAGTAAGGTAACCAAGAGGTAGCAGAGAGCCTGGGAAGCATTAACATACTCAAACACAATAACACTCCCAATTCACTGATGTCTTCCTGAATCAAATATCATTATTATCCTTCACCTCGCCATCCATTCAGGTTGAAATGTTTTTAGTATATATTATCTAGTTTCTGAATTGCTCATCTCCTGCAGGGAGGTTGTAGACTAATCCTCAGAAATGGTGAAAAGTTTACAATATTACAAAATAAAAAATTAAATGCAATAATAATAGAAAAAAACAACTGTAGGAGGCTATGCAAAAATATATCTCTAATTCTGTTCATGAAGGTGGAAGGCCTGAACAGGCCCAATTTTACTTGAAATGGTTCTAGAGGCAGTGGCAAAGTAGAAAAATTTAGTTAAAAATAGACTCCATGGTATCAGTCTCTGAGTGGTCAGACTTTCATAACTTCCACGAGGTGTCCAGTATCAAGGCAAGGTCAGCAAGAGGTAGTAGAAGAATCATGGAAATGCGAAGTTTCCTCACATACAAGAATATGCCCATCCCTGGCAACTGAAGAAATCCCTTGCTACTCAAGTTTAAGGAACTAATTCTCCAGACTTTAATCTCACCAGAAGAGTGAGAATGTTTTTGATTTAGTCTCAACTTTCCATTTGATTATTATATTTGTAGCTACGTAAAAGGAGCAAGTATAAATCAAAAACAATCAGAAGAAGACTATCTAACATATCTGATAGGTACCAGTAGACCTCTGCTTTTCTGTAAAGGGAAAATAAGGCTTCTTTCACAGGGGAAAAAAATCCTGCAGAGGTTGTTTTCTACTGCAGTATTGCTATTAATTTAGAATTTAAGAGATAGGATGAGTACAGATAATTTGGTATGACAGATTCAACAACTATTTCACAATTATGCTGGAATGCATCATACAAGGAGTTAGCAAAAGTCCAAAACATTTACAGAAAGCATTATCCCTGAAAACTACATGGTTGTACATAGTAAGCCACCCAAAGCACCTGGCACCTCTTCTCTCCTACATCAGCATTATGTTGTGAGCAAGTATTTGATCCACATCAGTCACCACACAGGCTCCTGCACCTTCCAAATCTAATACCTGCTAGCTCTCAATTCAGTCTGGCTTTTCCCTACTTCTGATATTATCAGGCATGACCACACCATTTTAGAGATTGCTTAACTGCCTCTGTTGTTCTGACTGAAAGAATCCTTGTTTAAGAAAAAAATTCAAAGCACTCTTGATTCAAGGCCTTATCTTCAGTGTCCTTAAAGGGATATGACTACTTGAAAACCTGTTTTATCTTCTTAAAACAAGTAGTGTATATACTCCACCATTATATAAAATTCCAAGTATAAAAGGGAATGATTACACACACAGAGCACTACAGAAGTTAACAGTTGTCAAGATATGAGTAAAGTTTGGATGTCCATTTCCCCAGTTTAATTGTCACAACTGAACAGACTAATAGGCCAGATTATCAACTGTTGGCAAGTTACTCCTACTAGGAAATTTCTGAGATTTCCTCTATACGAGGCATATTGAAAATATAAATCTTGAAAATTGAGAGATGCGAGTAATTCTTTATGATCTAATCAAAGGACTGCAGAAAACAGATGGATCATCCTAAACATCCAAAAAATGAATTAACTCGTCGAGAAGTTGGGTTGTACAAAGGACATCATCCTCTTCGATTCCATCTTCTGTTCCTTTCCACCGTCACTTTGATTCCATAAGTTCCTTTTCCTCCCTCTTTCAGTAGCACATGGAACACAACATAATGGACTCTTCTTTCTAGATGCAATTGTACTTCTGATGAAGCTTCCCTCAGTAGCTTCCACTTCTCTCAACACTAGCATGACACTTTGTACCCATAAGCTTCACCTAGCAGATGAGGAAACGTAACAGGCCATAACAGATGTTTTCTTTTTTCATAACAGATACTATTTCTTCAACAGATACCGTTAGACAGATATTGTTTTACCATTAGATATTGACTTACAGCTCAAAATTGAGCCAGAGGTTTTCGTAAGTCTCTTACTTTCTTCTTGGGACTCACAAAGTTCAGGCCTAATGACCTCTTGCTTTTCCACAGTCTGATCTAAACTGTCTGACTTTTTTGCTATCATTGTGCAGAAAACACGCAGGTTCAGGATTCTTGCTAGCATGTTTAATTAGGCACAATACCTTGCATGTGTTCCAATCTATAAAATTATTGAAAATTACATTTTCCAAGATTCCCCTATATTGTCCCTGAATAAACACTATGTTCTGTTTCTTTCTCTACTATCCCACTATCCTTGCAAACAAGAACTTTGCACATCCTCTTCTTCAAGTCCACTCTTGCACCAGCACCCACAACCTTTCCTTGCTATACCTCAGAGAGCACTGCAGGCTTTATGGGATAAAAGGAGGAAAAAGCACATCTTCATATCCAGTAGAAAAAAATCAACAAAATTCCTGGAAAAATACCAGGGGTATTAGAGCATGTTCCCTCTTACTAGGAATACAGGGCTATAGCCAATTACTAGGGGTATAGGCATGTTTCCTATTATCTGACAGAGCAGATCTCCCAAATCCTTTTTCAGTTTCCAGTTATCCACAGAACAGCTGAGAAGATGGATAGACAGGGAGTCCCTACTGTGTCTTAACAGGCATGAGAAAAGGAATAAGTCAATTCTAGAGGTAGCAAAGATTTACTAGTAACACAATAGCCTTGATTGCCCAAAAACTGAAGTCGCCACTGCAGGGTACAATTTCACATAATATTAAACTGAGTGTAGCTGTTGCTGCTGAATAGTAGAGGTCCCACCCTCCTTCTTCCAACTGTCTGACCATGGACTTCCATTGTTTCTTGCACCAAATCTAAACCATCAGGCAGCCATATGACAAGTCAGATCAACAAGCTGATCCAAAGGAAAAAAAATTAACCACCACTCAACTCTACTTTTTCAGATAGGCTTTTGAAACCCTAACAATAAGATTCCTATAAATAAAATGGTACATGTTCCAGTTATATGCAGTTATTTACCAAATATATAACTTTACGTTATATTCAACACATGGTATTTGAAAATATTCTGTTATTCTGTATTTTGTCTTTCTAAAAATGATTGCTAAACAATAGGAAAGAGACATCTTTAGCAATCTTATGCCGACAATATACACGTATAAGAAAGAGACTGACACTTGCCTTTTTAATATTAGGCCTTATTACTGAATTTCAAATCATTACAGATGAGAGATATTTTTATTAATATACTGAGCAAATAACTCTGTAAATAGTAGGCAAGTATTATAGCAAACTTTTCAGGTTACCTGTAACAAGGTCTGCAGTTGCTACTTTCAGTCCTAATCTGTTTCAGCGTAATAAAACCCAAATCCTATTGCATTTATTGCCAAAATTTATTAGCAAGCTTGCAAGTTAAGCAAAGAACTGCTTCTCCTACTCCATCCCAAGAATGCAAAAAAAAAGTGGGGTCAGAAGTCATTTTGGCAAATTTTAAGGAATTCTGGTTAGTCATTTAATTCAAGCCTATTCTTTCCAAGTGGGAAAAGGATGCCAAGTAGTCAATATTTACAGGTTAAAACAATGGAAGTACTGAAGATGTCACTGCCACAACCAAATAGCCACATCTGCCACTCATTCAGTGACAATACTAAAATACTTAATTAGGAATAGAAGGACAAAGTCATAGTGTGACAATACTGTTGACAGACTACATACCATCCCATGGCGCAAAAACAGCTAAAAAAATAAGTTGATTTGAAGGAGAGTCTAAAACTTAAAATAAATGTAGTGAGCTTTAAAAACCTCCACCTCAACTGCCAGCTAGATTACCCACCCACCCCTTCAAAATGCATGCAGTTACACCAAGGCAATAAAACTGACCAAAAAACACACAGCAACATGGGAAAGTTCAAGGAACTACCAGCTACCTCTTAGTCTTACCATGACAAACATGGTAACAATTCTGGAATCACAATGCTAGTAATTTTAGGCTTACAAGTATTTACTTTGGCAAATCAATAATTTTGAAGAAGTGACAAACTTCTACACACTAGATATAGAACCACACTGCCGTAAAATAAATTACAGAAAAAAATACCGAACATAAAAATATTTGAGCTTTTATTTTCGCCATATTCACTTCCCAAAACAAAATACGTTTTAAAAAGGAATTACTGGTATAAACACAACTCAGATAGCATGCATAAATACACTTTTAAAAAATAATTTAAAAATTAGAAAAACAGAATAATGGTTATCTGTAACAAATATTCCCCTCTCTCAGAGCTAGCAATTTTATCACGAAAAAAAAACCCAACAAAACAAAACCCACCACTTTTTAGATTTGTCTAGAATATAGGCATCATGACTCAACAGCATACATAGTTTTAGTACATATTCACTTACACACATTCCACCAACCAAGTTCTTAAGGACCGAAAAATGACATGTGAGACCAACTCCCAAAATACCTCAAAATACGCTAACTTATTCAATACTGCATGATCCTACAACACACATAAGAATCCCAAGAATAACAATGCTGCATGCCATAATATACATAAAACTCTGACCTTTGACTGCTCAGAGGCATCTGTTCTGACACTTCCAAAGTCCTAAGAGATCCTAGTCTACTTTAGATTAACCATCACATTGCACACTGAAAATGTAAATGTTTGTTACATATGTTTAGACTTCCCTAATGTATTTGAACCCCATTGCTTCTAAATTATGTAATATTTCTCTGAAACAAAGTATTGCAGTAATGCAAACATGCAGACAGGTATATGATCTATATTGATTTCCAAAGGGCCTTCCGGCTCTGACTTCCTGGACCTCCAGAAATAAAATTTAAAGTTTGAGAAGTATACTACTGCTGTCCTTGTAGAAGACCCTTTTAATGGCAATACTCATGCACATTCTCCCATTGAGAAAGAAAAACAGTATACATAATTTCTATCTCAAGTAACGGTAACTCCCTCAAAGCACAGAGGCTAAAATAAATAAAATGAGTACGTGACATCTTGTCAAAGAAAGCTGAACTCCATAGAATGAATTCTGAAAAGTTGAAAACTAATATGAAAATTATGAGCAATGGAACAAAGCTATCAAGCTACATAATGATATATGCTCAGTTACAGACACAACAAAACCTTCTACCGATATTTACGGATGTAGCCATGTATTCAACGTAATCACGATGGTACCTAAAATCTCAGGGAAACAACATTGATATACGTTATTTGTACACCAATTATTCCATTCTGTAATCCCAGTCCAGTTTGAAATTAAGTTGATATGTTTTTGAAACTGAACACATGCTTTTTTCCAGGATCTGGATTTTAAGTACAATTAGTTCAATTTATTGAAATTGCTAGAATGAAGTTAAGACAGAAAGGGCCATAACTTTGAAAAAATACTTTGACAACTGAATATTTGGTTTTGTCAGCACAATCTTACTTCTAATCATCTTCGTTTATGAAAAGATTGTGTGGAGACCTGATTTTCTATGCAACGATTTCATGTAACTATTAGGAATTTAAGCAAAAAAGTAAAATGACTGTTCAAACTGCAATCAAAAGAAGTACATGCTCAGGAAATCCAAGGAGTTTTACATGCAAAAATACACAATGAAGTCAAACAATCTTTTCACTACAATGTAGGACTGTTAGGAAGAGACACATAGCCCAGTTTAATTCATAATAGCATCAACCATCACGGATTATGTGTAGCAGTGTTGAGAGAAGTACTTTTCCTAATGACGATTTCCCGACAAGGCCAACTTAACATTACCGAAGTACTACTTTTGACATATTCCTTCTGTTTAGTATCATCTATTAAGCACATACCCAATTTCTCCCTCCTTCCTATGCCAACCGAGATTCCTACTTATTCTTCCCAACCAGCCTGATTGCATCAAGCTGCTTCAAAAGAGTATTTACAATTAATTTTTGTCCCTGTCCTCTGAAAATCATTGTTTTACAGAAATGACAGTTTGAAGGAGCCTAGATCTTTTAGTGTAGATCTTAGCAAAATAAGCTGCCTCAAGAAGATCAGAAAAATAACATCTAAGAAAACTACAGCAGACCTTAAAACTGAACAGCATGTCAGTGAGATCAGAAAGAAAAGGCATTTTAAAAGCAACAGTGATAGTTGAAGGCCTCATTTCCATGTGAAACCAATGAGACAAACCAGGATGATACCAGCAAGGGAATCAAGTCATAAGATTTGTACGAAAGAAAGAAAAAAACGTACATCAATCTGACCTGAAGAAAAATTGTTTTAGCACTTTAAAACTAGTCATCAGTGTAACCCTTCACATATAAAGCAAAGCACTCTGCTCAGGAATTCAGAAAGATTCTCCGTAGCAGTTCAGCCTCCCCTCTTTACCCATTCATTTTCCCAGTGTGGCCAGACTGACATACCAAAGAAAAGGTGAAACAATAGCCCAGTCTTACTTCAGGCACTGTGTCTTAGTAGAGTTGCAACTGCTAGAAGCATGTTGAAATAAATGAGAGCTATCCTGTCCTCCCCACAACTGATGCAGGAAAAATGGTTAACATTGGATTTCAAGTAATTCTAGGAATACTGCAGTCCCAATTTATCTGACCACAGCCAACATGAATTTCATTTCTGGTTATAATACAGAGCCTATAACAGCTTTGTTTTCCTGTTAGGTAGCATGGGCCTTACACACACAGAAGAATACACATATTAGTTATTTGGTTCAAAGAGAGAGGACATTGGAAGGAGAAGAAAGGAGACAGAAATTAACTGTCTCCCTATGCACTGACGACAAAGGTTTTCTAGGTCTTTAAGAAAGTTTTTCCATTAAGTACTTTTATCTCCTCCTCAAGACTCCAAGCCAACGAAAGCTTACCTCTTCCTCTCTAAGATATTCCAGAACCTAGTAAAAGCCTCTGACACGTAACTGCATCTTATTCAATTAATTTGCCTTATTTCAATTCCCAGCCAGGAACTCTGTTATAATTGTGCAATAATTCTGAAGGAACTGCTACACGTACTGAAGCCCTGCTTCCTGGGAAATAGCTGGATGTCACCTGCAGATGGGAAGGCGAGAATAAATCTTTTGTTTTCCTTTGCTTCCATGCATGGCCTTTGTTTTTGCTTTATTAAACTGCCTGTATTTTGACCCACAAGATTTTTTCTCCCCCACCCTGTCCTGCTGAGGAGGGGAGTGATAGAATGGCTTGGTGGGCACCTGGCATCAAGCCAAGGTCAACCCACCACACTTACAAATGAGGAAAGAAAAAAAAAATCCAAAACTTACAACCAAGCCAAAACAAAATTACTTTAAAATAATACCTTCAAACCACAGTGGTTTTAAAGGCCGAACGAACACTCTGTCTTGATTCTATGAAAACAAAAACAACGCCCACCAAACCACGAAATCTTTAACCTATTTAAAATAACTGCCATAGCTATCTTGAAAGAGACAAGATCTTCACTGAGTGCCTGTGCGTGGTTGTATTCTACCCGAGAACAATCTACTACTCAAAATTGCTACCATTATTTCCCCAGCAGAAAAAAGAGGAAGAAATAGGCTATGCTTTACTACAGAGATAACGAAAGGGTGGAAAAGGGAAGTCAGTATACAAATTAATTAAACCTTCACTCATTCAGGAATAAAGCAACTGACAACGGTAATACAGCAAATGAAGGCCACCCCTTTTCCTGAATGAAGATATAAAAAATGAAATTTAAATAAGCTTTTTTTTGTTATATATTGTCTACACGTTTGCTTGCCTCAACTTTTACATTCTTTGTTTTTTGCCTTAATCTTGCTCAGCACCACCTTGCACACAGACTCCCATTAATTATCACTCTGTCTCTAGCCATCTTAATGAAAGATTGAGTATGATGTGTTTTTAAGAATTACCGGCATCCCAAGTCCTTTGACCACAATCAACATGAACTTCACTTCCAGTTCCAATGAAGAGTTTCCTATTAGCTAGCAAGGGTCTTTTGTACAAAGAATAGACATACCAGTTACTTGTTTCTAAGACAGAGGGCACTGGAAGGAGAGGAAAGAACAGAGAAATTAACTGAATCGCAGACAGCATACGAAGAGAAACCGAGGTTCGACCCAAAATGACAAACAAATCCTAGGAAGCAACGACATGATATACCTTGCATTGATCTAACAGCTTGCAGCCACCGGAAGAGGCAGGTTACTCATTCTCCTCCAAGCAAGCACTGCCATTCCCCATCCCTGCAATGGCCCTGGTACTTGTCTGGTTACAAGGCAACCTGTTTTCACTCACTTACCTGACAAGAAACTAACCTAGCCAGTTTTGTGCCTGTTTATCAAGTTAGGTTCCAGCACAGTCAGACAACTATCGGAGCCAATCCATGAAAGGGAGTGGGACTATGTAACCTGGAGAGACAGATATGAGAAGTAGGACTGCCCCTTTTGGAAATGGAAGTCACTAGACCCAGTCAGGCCTACTGTGTAACTTCACCTTCATTATTTATTTACACTCAGAACTATTCCGATGTAATAGATAAATTGCCAAGAGCCCACCCATTCGATTGCAGGGAACATCCCTCCCTGCATTTGAAAAAACTTTCTAGAATTTAATCGTACACCCTGCACAACACTGAAAAAGACATTACTAAGTCCAAGAGATGCATACATTGGCACTAGACGCCATAAGTGAACCAAGGTTTTTTAGATAGCACAGCATTTAAGACGGTCTTAGTCTGACTGCCTTTAAGTATCCCAGTCCTTCTTTGATAACGTATTTAGTTTTAGCAGTTCCATAAGACCGGTTATCTGTAGCTCCAGCTACAAGAGTAGCTGAGGCGTGTACCAGGCAGATACACAACTTTATGCCACTACCAATATGTTATTTGCCTAAAAAACACTCTTTCCAGTAATTCAATGAAGTACATCAGTAACTATAACAGACCAGAAAAACAAACAAGTAACTCAAACAGTCTGAAAGCCACATTTCCAAACCACATCAAACATGTCTTTCTATAAAGCAGGACAAGATCAAAAGGACAAATTTTCAGCCAGATTCTCGCCTCCTAGTTTGAGAGAAACACGATGACCATTCTGAAGTGTGAAGATATCTACCTGCTCTTAATTAAAGAAATGCCAGCTTGTTAAGAAACAAGATTTAATGTTTGGGGTTTATTTTTTAGAGACTGATTAGAAAAAAATCACTAATGGTTCTTGCATACTCACTCACAGCAGTTCTTAAATTCCAGAATTACTTACACCCAAGTCTCACAAAAAAAGACTTACTATAATATTCTTACAGAACAAGTATCTCTTCAATATTAGATATTAGGCCAACCACCTCTTTTATACGATATGCACTGTATATTAAAAGTAGGTTTTAATTCATTTGGGAATTTGTTGGTGTGTTTTCAGCAGTTCCACTTCCTTCTCAACAGCTAGAAGGGTTGACTGCTCCTCATCAACGCAGGGCATGGACTGCAGCCTCCTACAGAGAGAGCGCTAGCTGGTTATTCCAGTTGCCTAATAAAGATGAGCTGTTTAGAAAGATCAGGTTGCCTAATAAAGATGAGCTGTTTAAAAAGATCACAAATCATGACAAGTACTATCAGTATTGCATTGTTTTATGCAATGCAGTCTGTAAAGCTTTCGACATCCTGAGTAATGCTGTCAGTAGACACCATCAGATCTGCCTTGTTCTCAGGCACAGTGATAAAAAATAGGTTTGGAGGTGAACAGTAACAAACCCACTATGGCTTCCTACACTGACGCAATCGATTAGGAAGCTAATGGTTGTTTTTAAACTGTGCCCCTTCACTGGAAAATTATGTCAGGCATGATTTGAAAATATGACTTTCTGCTAACAACATCAGACAATAAATACCCTTTTCTGTCACCCACATTCTAGCACCAGCAGCCAGTATTAGCACAACCTTAAGACTCCACTGCTGCAAAACCCTTATTCCTGGGTTATTCTGGGACTGATTTGCTGCTTTTACAGACCGCAGCAAGAGCAAACTTGACTTCAGCCTGCTTTACGCACCTTTTAACTGGCTCCTTACAGCAAATACAGTGTTACCACCTAACTGCTTTAATAATTTTTGAACTACATTGGTTTTAAAGACCTCCTGGAGCCTCCTACTAAGTAGACTTAACACTCACAGTAGCACTCAGAGTCTCTGCAGCTGTACCTGAAATGAAACTTTTATTGCCTTCAAAATTCAACTCATTAAATACTTCTCCTCCTTTAAGAAAAAAAAAAAAATGCAAAGACTTTTTTCTAACTCCTCTGCTTCTCAACTGTGTAATTCCCCCTCAAGCCTACAGTATTTTTCAGACATTGCTAAGAACTTTCTAGTACACAGAATTATTTCTGCATCTTCTAACGCCACCATAAAATAATACTTGATGGCTCATGAAGCTTTGAAATACCTTACTTTTATAAGGCAAATAGACTTGCAGTCAATAGCAAGTAGAGACAGACACTTCATTTTTGAAGAAATCTGAGAGCAAACTGGCTCATCTCTAGCTCACCATCCTCATTTCAAACACAGATGGAGTAGCTGATTACATTAACTTCTATTTAAGCTATGATACAAGCAAACTGTTTCAGATACACAGATAATGAGTTTAAATATCAGCTGTTACGTTGGCTGGCTGGCAGAGCAGTAAGTAGAATAAGCTCCTCCAATCAACTAGATAATGCCGATAATTTAGAGATCTTTATTGGATTCCCATGTGCTTATAGAGGTCCAGAGGGGCTTACTGGCCAAAAACTGCATCCATGCAGTCGATAACGTATCAAGAAGTTACTTTTACACATTATTCCATCTACAGAAATCTAACTGTTCAATCCTCTTCAGATGGAATTAATGAAGCTCAGTAATTTTCAGATCACGTGGAAACCTCAAATAGTGCAGAACAAAGCTAAATAGAGTTTGGGGGTTGAGTTACATCAGCACTAAGATTGAATTTTATCTGCATCAATTATTTTTATTCTGGATATAATTTGACATACTGATTTTAATCTAAAACTCTAAAACGTTCAGATTCAGGTTACTGAAACCAGTTTTGCTCTATCATAAGCTATCTAGAGTCATCTAAATTATTTGCAAAAGCATAAATCCATATATTTTATTCTAGACTTTACACACAAACACTTTTAGAGGCAATCTTTACTTCACAGTCTGTGCTACTCAGGTCCACAGCTTTTAGATAGGGAAAAAGAGATTTCATCTGTGTATCACTCTAGTGTACATATACATAGCTCTTGCAAGACCTTCCTCTTCACAGTGGGCAAAAAACCAAGAATATTCAAACAAGAATGCTCAAAGAAACACACAAAAAAAGTATGAAGCAGAGGACCTACTGCAAAAGGTCCCCGGAAATGAGTACAGATATTTACCATTCCTGTAAAAATTAAAGGAGGCATTATGGTTCACTTATTGTGAAAAATACAAAATTAATTCTTCAGGAGAAAATTTCTGACTCAAATTTTTCTTAATTGTTTTTATGAGAGAAGACAGGAAGCCTGCCAAAGAGCAACACATCCAAGTGTTTTATTTTGGGCGTCAATACTACAAGAAGTGATTATATGAAAATGTTTTGATATAAGCTAAGTAAACTATGTCTTTGCAATTCAAGAGTGAAAGTACACATTATCACAGGTCTTAGGCTTTGTCTGCAAGGGCAATCTGCACCATTACACACTGGAAGCCAACCAGCTGGAATGCAGTTCTGCAAGAGAAGGACCTTGTAGCCCTGATGGACAACAAGCTGATCATGATCCAGCAATGCAACCGTGTGGCAAAGGTGGCCAATAGCCTCCTGGCCTGCATTAGGAAAAGTCTTGCCAAAAGGTGGAGGGAGGTGATCTTTCCCCACTACTCAGCACTGGTGAGGCCACACCTGGAGTCCTGGGTGCAGTTCTGGGATCCCCAGTAGAAGACACATAGACATACTGGAGCAAGTCCAGCTAAGTGCCCCTAAAACAATTAAGGAACTAAAGCATCCTTCAGATGAGGAGAGGCTGAAAGAGCTGCAACCCTTCAGCCTGGAGAAGAGAAAGCGCAGGGGGATCTTACCAATGTGTATAAATACCAGTATGTATAAATTCCCCTGATGGGAGGGACAGACTTTGCTCAGCAGTGCCCAGTGACAGGACAAAAGGCAATGGCCACAGACTAAAGCATATGAAATCCCATCTGAACACAAGGGGGGAAAAAAAAAATATTTATTTCTTTTTTAGCTGCTAGAGTGGTCAAACATTGCCAAGAGGTTGCCAAGTCTCCATTAGTGGAGATATTCAGAACCCAACCGGACACAGTTCTGAGCAGCCTGCTCTAGCTGACCTTGCTTGAGCAGGATCCCTTCCAACCTCAGTAGTTCTGTGATACTTTGAAAGTTATTTATTAAATCAAACTTTTCTAGATTAATTTGGATCTGGCATCTAAGCCAGAAGGCAAGCACAGCTGCCATCCATTCAAAGTACCAGGCACTAAAAAATAGGTATATCTTGGGACTGAAGAAGGGAGAAGCTACTTTGTTTTTCTAAGTGAGATGTCAGCAGTGCTTATTCAGGTTGTGGGAGTTCAAGCCCACACATCTCATGGGAATGTTCATCTTCAGGTTAGTTTTTACGTAAAGATACTCTTTATCTCCCCCACTCACAACCTCTCACTCTGCAGAAAAGAATCCAAGAATTATGAGCCCAGAACAGAATGTAACATGTCCCAAACATAATCTTCTGGCTAGGGCACTCAAGACATTGACGAGATTATCTTGAGTTCTGGTCTCTGCTCCTGACGTTAGTGAATAAATACATACAGTGAGCATGCATTACAGCACAATCTTTTGTAGGTCTTAAGACATACTAATACTTTTTCTTGGTCTTCTGATTTAATAGTGCTTCCTACAAGAACATAACAGCCTGTCTGCTGACTAAGAATGCACCTGTTTTTCTTTAACAAAAGGCCATTTCTCCAAATACTTCAGAAACTGGTGAGGACTTTAAATTTGCCTAAAACCTGACTCATACCTGCCAGACTTTTTGGAGTACAAGTAATATTTAACAGCTGGTGCTCTTCTGGTTTGAAGGCAACAGTAATGTTTTGCTTTCCTTTGCAACCTCTACTAACATAATCCAAAAGCGCCAAAAATGTTTTTCTTTAATAATTAGCAAAAAGTAGTAAATACTTCATATGAGAACAATCCTTTACCATGAATGTTTCCTACATAAAGATTTAGAGGTAAATGATCTCTAAGGAGCCTTTAATGAGTTCAGTAATTCACTGAATGCAAAGTATTAAGCCATTTTCTTACAATTCAGTTACAGAATAAAAGTTTATTTATCAGTTTGTTTGTATTACATAGCACTGGCTATGAAACTAAGTAAAACTAAAAATATTAAGAAAAAATAATCAAGTTATTTGAAGAGTAAGGATTCCCCAACCTTACAATGTAATTTGTAGTACATTAATTTAAATACACCCAGAGTCAGTGTTCTTTAAAGAGATGGGTTTTACTTTTAGCAATTCAAACCATAGATTTACATAAGACAACCTCAAACTGTGTATTTATCCTCAGAAAATGCAAGAATTAAGACTGGACTTGATGCAGCTGATTCAGGTTAGATTCCATTCAGAGAAAGATACAGAAAGCTACATTTTAAATTTCAATTGATGTTGATCATCACTACTTATTTTCTCCACACCATAAAGTAGTTTCCATCAAATCAAAAACTCAACCATGCATCTGAATCAGCATCAGCAAGCCTACGGACTGCATTAGAACATGGATCTTCCACACTTTGCTTCAGAGTGATTGGTCATTGCAGGGGGTGTTTTAGCACAGAGGCTTTTTTCACTCACAAATTAATGTTCAAATTTAAAACTCCACAGACTCTTGCAGTACAAGTTAATATTCTCCAAGTATTCTTTGTTCTGTTATCCATTTCCTTCCACATTGTCTTCACTCTCCTGTCCTCTCTACATCCAGCTTTTCACCTGGAAGACTGTCTCTCCTTCACTATGCTGCTTAATCCCTTTGTAGATACCCCATGAGAACAGAAAAATCTCCTAATCTCAGTTCTGACTTTTCAGACACCTGAAAATGAGAAGTCACATTCAGTTAACAGGTTTCTTTGTGTCTGGTACAGAGTTTTGAAAAGGAAGTATTTCTTTCCTCCCAGCCTCTTAGCATATAGTCAGTAAATTTCCAACAGTGATCTTTTAGAGATTTACAGTTTTTCTTCCAAATACATATGATGAGGGTATACGCTGGCAAGCATATTAAGGGATAGAGAAAGAACATTAACTAACAAAAACCTTGTTCCGAAGTATTACGGTGCACAAACTTTATAGAAAGCTGATGAATTTCTCAGAGGCTCAGAGTAAGACATAGATTCACATTGGAAAGAGACTTGTCCAGGTTCCTCAGGTTAGCATTATAAGAAACAGAATTTTACTATACTGTGTTAACCAACACAGTACATAAAACACATTTACCTTCTACTTCTGTCTCCAAATGCCCCATTGGCTGTAAAAAAAATATAACAGAAAAACAGACTATCCAAAACATTTACTATCATGATGTGTTATAAAAAGCATGTTATATTTTACTAGTGTTGCCCTGGGACAGTGTGGAAAACTGCACACAGAGATTTTCCTGCTTCAAGCTTCTATATGGTCCACAAGCAACACGCTGGGAATTTTCCCTGTAGTTTGCATTGGAAACTGACATCACGTACTGCAGGGATTCCATTCTCAGCACATGTGTGCCAAGAGCAGTAACGAATGCATTGCAAATCACTTTTAATTACATGATGTAAATGTACCAGTGCTTCATGTAAGTTTAGGCCAGACAAACAAGATGTTTGCTCAAAATCATTTCACTGATCATGTGACTTACTTAAAGGCTAAAGCTTTATTTTCCCATATTTTAGTACTTTTTCATTATTTTGCCTCATTTCTTTGTCCCCCTCCCCACATAACATCATTGTTTAAGACTGTGTGTAGCATCAAAGAAAAAAGGGAATTAGATGCAGTGCTACCCTATGAAAGACAAAGATTTAGCCAACTAAGGTGAAAACCCACATTGACATTCTCATGCTGGGGGAAAAAAAAAAAGAAAAAAAAAGATACAAGAGCACTAATGTGCAGTAAACGAACAGAATTGCAGAGTTCTCACAAATCTATTCCTTAATGTAGGGAAACAACTTTTGGGAAAAGACCACTTGTATACAAGGCATGTATACACCTTTGTAAGAAATAGGTAACAGCACCTCACATTAACAAGTCAAGCACTGGCACCAACAGTGATACCTTCCTTTCACCAACATACAAGATTTTGATCTCTCTTATAGTAATAAGTCTATTCAGTATCCAGTTCCAGAACTAACTAGGAGTAAAAGTTTTATTCTTCTATAAAATGGAGGATTTGTGGTTTTATCATTACCCAATAAAGTTATTTCTACACTCAAATAAGGGCCAGGAAGTAGAATGCACAGTACATTCTCATTTGGTGATGCTAGCCAAGACACCAACTCCAAACCACAAAATGAAATTAGAATTTGCCCTTACTAGTAACATACGAAAGCCAAGCAGTAAAATTTGCAGAAGCACTTTAAGAGTTACATCTTCACTTCACTTACATCTTCAGAAAATTTTGATCTACTCAAATGATACTCCTAACTCTAGTTCATATCTAAATCCTCTTTTGCCAGTAAGAAGGATTTTTGATTCTTCAAGCACAAGCCAGCTGACCATGCTGGAAGTATAAGCCACAGCTAAGGCAATTGCTTTCACTCAGTTAAATAAGACACTCATGTCTCAGCAAGGATGTTGGTCCAATCACTCAATACCACAGCTGCCCCACTCTTTCTTAGCAAGAATAAGAGCAGCACTCTAAATTATTTCTCCTATATTCATTACATCAGAGCAGCACATTTTACTGCAGCATTAAGAGATTCAAAATGATGCCCCCAGAGGTCCTACCAATTCACACAGGAGGGCATGGCATCAGGGGCAGCAAGCTGCTGTTCACAGTTGCATCACATTGCTTTATCCTCCAGGGAGACAAACACTGTAGTCAGAACTTAATGTGAGATTTAACAGACTACACGTGCACACCATTTTTTTTAACATGTTTTTGGTCCTATCTTATACAGAGCACAGAGAAATGAGTAGGACAGCATGTCTGGGCTTGAGGCTGTGGCATGTCAACACAGCACACCATTATGAAATAGAAAGGGAAAACACAATCCTGAGAGGTAGACTGGCAATATTTGCCTGGGCACAATGTCACATTAGCATGGCTATCTTGCTTTTGGTACTGTTCCTAGGCTGCTCCATACTGTGCAGCTCACAGATCTGCCCATCAGTACCCTGAAAGCCATACATTAAGTTCTGCAGTGTCTCATTTCACTTCCGCTTGTTCTTGACACTGAGTTTTGCAACTCAACAGCATGATGTAATCCTTTAGTGAAAAGATCCAAATATTTTTGTTATTGAAACAAACCTAAAAATCCGTACCTTGGGCAAGCCAACCAGAAGTTTAATGAGTACTGTTGGGTAATAGGACATAGCAATTTCTTTGGTTGCTCTTCATTTACACCATTTGGCCTTTGTTTATTGGCCCTCAAACATCAATATCCCGAGAGGAAAATGTCAGCCTGTTCAGAAAATACTGCCTGATAACTGGTAAGAATGACAGATCAGATCAATCCTATATCCTCAATATCAAAGACTTCATTTCTCAGAAAGTCACCTTTCCTTGCACTCATTTTCATGAATAGTGCTTTAAGGACCTTTAAGTGAATAAAGCATTAATGTAAATGGAACAAACACAATTAAATTTATGAAATGAATTTCCCAGGCTAGCTGCAATGTCAGCTGACAGTTTCAAATGAAAATAAATAGACTTCATACCACAATATATTAAAAATTTAGAACAGTCATCCTCACTCCAGTTGGCTTTTAAGACAGAATAATGTGGGAGGTTTTTTTAAAAAAAAGCTTTCTGGCTTTTGTGGCAAACATCAGCATTTATGCCTGGCTGAGCAACAATGAACTCAATATTTTTGAAAAGAAAGACCAGTTTTAAAGTCTACTTCAGTTAATGCTGAAGTAATGGAGAAAACAGTATTAAATATTAATACCATTCAAAAGCAGAATTGACCTGAGGAGATGTAACTAGCCATATAAATCCATATTACCACCATATAGCAGACATCTCAAGACTATTCATACTCCATAGATTGTTAGTTCTATGTATTCATGAGCTAATGTTACAATACATTAGAAAGGACTGACAAATGAAAAATAGCTTAGCTATTTTAAAAGCTGTATATTTCACTAAAGTATCTCTCCTACATTGCTAATAAAGCACCAGCAATACTGTTAATTGAATTTTCATACTTCAGCAATGAGACAAATGTAAAACTTGAGCATGTTTCTGTTTAAGCACGCACATTGTACTTGAAAGTCTTTACTGATTACTCAGAGTTGTTTTGAGACAATGGTGTTTTATTTTAAAACTACGTAGAGAAAGTACAAATATTAAAGATCAAGAGTACGAGTTCATCTTCAACTTGTGTAAACCATCATGTAAACAGAATGGAGACACTGTATTGCATCATCTTTCAAGCAATCATAGAATGGTTTAGGTTGGAAGGGATCTTAAAGATCATCTTGTTCCAACTCCCCTGCCGTGGGCTGGGACACTTCCCACTAGACCGGGTTGCACAAAGCCCCACCCAGCCTGGCCTTGAACCTCTCCAGGGATGGGGCATCCACAACTTCTCCGGGCAACCTGTTC
>RSEF01000001.1:69957163-69996982 GCA_003993805.1 Himantopus leucocephalus | reverse complement strand
GTTGAACTTCATGAGGTTGGCATGGGCCCACCTCTCCAGCCTTCACGACACCAGTGTAATAAAGTGATGAATATTGTTAATGCTGGAATACCACATGGTTCAATTTGCAATCCATGCGGTGTTCCTGGGTTTAGGTAGCCTTGGCAAGAGGCTCACTGTGGTTCCCAGTGCTCCCACCCCAACCCATCAGAGGCGATGGCTGTCGTATGCAGGTTGCCATGTGCCCTTCCTTCTCAATAAGAGTCTTTCTCTTCTGGTGATTGTTATCATCTTCACAGGGTATGGAAACATCTTTCTTCACCTTTTGATGTCACGGGGCAGTTTCGTGATACCAGGCATCCCTTTTTCTCCCACGTGATGGCCATACGTGCTGGGCGGTGAGACGGCAGCAACCCCCAGTTGTGCAAGTGCCGGTTCAGCATCCACATCTCGGCTGTGAATGGGGAAGCGAAGGGAAAGGGGCCGCCAGGCGCTCGCTCAGGGCCCTGCTGAAGGCAGAGCAGGAAGGAAGGAGGAGGCAGAAGAGAAATCTACCTCCGACTGCGAGCAATTTTCCACAAAATACCTTGTGCAGTCCTCAGCTCAGGTAGCGCTGCCGGCTCAGCCTCCCCCAGCAGCGGGGCGTGCAGAAGGGCAGGTAAGGCAGGCAGCTGCCCTGGGGGCGTCCCCATCCGTAATTTGAAAGGGTCTATTTAATTATGCCCGTGTGAATCTGAAATGGTAAGCCACAGCCTACCTTTACTGGTATTAGGAAACACATCTTTGCCCCTTTAGGATGGCAAGGCTTGTGGGGGGAGCGCGGCGGACCCTGCCTGACACTCGCCCCAGCTCGCTCCTGCCCGTGGGTGGGCACGGGGTGCTCCAAGCAGGCGTGGGCACGGGGTGCTCCCAGGTAGGCACAGGCACGGGGTGCTCCGAGCAGGCACAGCCACCACAGCCGAGGCACGAGGACATGGTCCTGTCACAGCATGATCAAAGCAAGGTCTGGTTTTCCCGTCAGCACACACCGGCAGCAGTTCTGTTACTGCCAGGGAGGTGGCTCCGGGCTCTTCATATAAATCAGGAAGAAATGTATGGTTTTGCTTTGGGGTTTTTCAGCACAGAGAACAGTCGAGCAGGAGATCGAGTTGCTTTGACGTGCGGAAGGTCTGGGTTAAGGTGTTCTCCTCAAGGCTGGCTTTGCCGCAAAAGGAGGCACTGCCGGCACAACAACATCCAGGCGTCACTGCCCTGGTCCTGCGGGGTCTGGCCGGGGTCCGGCTCCGCTCTCCCGCCCAGGCTGGGACGAGGGCCGTCCAAGCCCCGTGACAGGGCTGGAGCTGTGGGCACGCCGGATGCCACCACCCCCTCCCCACCCAAGATGTATCTGTACAGCACATGGCATCCCTTGTCCAGGTGATCGATGGCCAGGAGGTGATTTTTCTTCGTAAACAATGTGTAGTGACAGTTCTTATGGATTAATATGTTCAATTATTTGTTTTGCTGTGTCCATTGAGGTGAGCAGTGTCATCTGCTCCTTATTAAGTGCATTGAGTCACGACGGATACCTCCCTGTGTACACACCGACCTCGCATTTACCCGCAGGGCTACTCCCCGTCGGCTTGGTACCCAGCAGGTAATCATCATGTCTAAATATATGCTCTTTCTGTTACTATATACACCATAAAAAAGGTGCAAAGTTAGAGACTAGTGCCTGTGCGCCTGAGGGCCCAGCAGTACTTCATAGAGCTCCCACACGTTATATCAACTGCTTTTTATAGTAGCGATGCTATTGTTTCTCTAATATGCGTACTGATTATATCATGGCACAAGAAATTTTAAAAGACAGAGGCTAGCTAATTAGAAAATTGGTTATTAATTCACTTAGCTGAAATTCTGAAGGACTGCGATAGCTCTAACCGAAGCAGCACCGGGCTGGCGGCTGTTAAGCTCTTTCTTGTTTCTATGCAATTAAGCTGCAAGAAGAACACTAAAAAATCAACATCATCAACAATTTCCTACGACGCGGCAGCAGCAAGCTGCTAACGGGGCTGCAGGGGCGAGCGCTGCTGCTGCGGCGCGGGGCCTGAGGGCCGTGGGGTGAGCGGGGCCAGGCTCAGCTGGGCGCAGGCTCGGCGTCCCGCGTTTCCCCTCCGGACGCAGGTCCTGCAGCCCAACCCAAATCCTGCAGTCGGTTCCCACAAACCAGTGGGATTTGGAGCCGCAGGACGAGAACCTAGAAATATTTGCATGCCCTGACTGAGCAAACAACACCCTGAGCACTCGCTTCCTTCCTGAGGAGGAGGAGAAGCCCTGGAGCACCTTCCTCGCCGGTGCGGTGCTCACCCTCGTCCCACCCTCTGCATGTGCGGCCGCTCCATCGGGGGTGCGCTGGGCTCTGCCTGCCACCGCACCCCAAAGCCGGACCGGGCTCAGCTGGAACAGAACCAGCAGCAGGTAATATTTGCCTTTACAAACAGTGCGCTGAAATCTCCGAAACCGTTTTGAGGCTCCTCCATAAATCCTGATGCTTTTGAAAACGTCTTTCACGGCACTACCCATTGTATGGGTTTGCAGCACCTACAGGTCCAGGCAGCACGTAAACCCAACATCTTCTGACATTTCTCATGGCAGATACTATTTCCCATTTCACATATTTTTTGCCAAAATCCCATACTGCTGACTGCCGGGTTGTGTCTCGTGTTGTCATTTTCAATGTTTCCTTCTTTTTAATGTCGTCACTGCAGACACCGTACTCCAGCAGTTGGACTTCTGGGCCACCTAGGATGCAGGAAGAGGAACTTAGATTTTATTGACCGTTTATTCTAAGACCAGCTGTTGTTTAATCCCAGGAAATATTTTCTATTTAATAATATAAAAACACGTAATAGCATAGGATCACAGGATAACTCAGTGCAGGAGGGACCGCAGGAGATCATCTACTCCAACCTCCTGCTCAAAGCAGGCAGCTGTCAGATCAGACCAGTATAGCCGCAGTAAATGTGGACAGCAAGTCTGGTTTCACTCTATGTGAAGAATTAGATATAAAACAGATATGAAGATATATAGCCAAAATAAAAACCCATGTTATTTATATAAATAAGTTTTAGAACCAATCTGTTCAGAATGGAAGAAGACAATGAATTACAAATATCAAGCAGTACATATTAGTTCCTTCTAGAAGGAAAACTTAGCGGAGGACATACATCATCAGTGTTAGGAAACGTAGGCGTGGGGAAGAGATGGCAATGACTGTATTAAATTGGGACACAGAGTAAAGCCTCATGTTAAGAAACCTTTTGCACATGCACCAAAGCTCAGAGCTCTGCACCGGTTTTTACCCTCGCCGGCTCTAGGAAGGAGCCCGTGCTCCAGCTCAAACCTGAAACCCACACCCGAGACCGAGCTCTTCGTGCTCTCCTGTGGCTGAAGGGCAGCACTGCAGCGCTCGCTGGGACCTGCAGCAAAGGCAAAGAGAAAAAATGAAGTTTAGTAATCCCTTAGTAACCCTATTTCTGAGTCTGGGTTTATCCTGATTATGTGATATTGATTAAAATAAAAAATTAATTGTGACCTTTGCAGCTCCTGCATTGCCTGGCCGAAGGGGAGCATTGCAGCAGCCGCAGCCGCAGCAGCGTACTCCTCTCCACGATCGCCCCGGGCTGCCTCCGGCTCTGCTGCAGCACACCTACCCTTTTCTTTTCTTGGACTTCATAAAAGGCATTTCTGTTTAGCTTGGGAGCTCCTACGCCAACCCTGGGCACCTCGGGTGATTTTAAGACCTGTTGGGCTCTGGTCCCTTTCCCCTTCTGAGGTAAACCTGGTTTGTGCCTTTGATTTAGTGACAGTCTCTAAAATCCCCATCTACACCCATTTCCCCAATCAGTGAAAATTCTGATCATTACACATTTTAGTGTAGTGCTTCTGGTCTTCAAATTAAAAATAGCAAAGACATGATAATAAAGGTTTCCTTACGGAAATTATCTCAAAAATGAATAAATAGTCTGCAGCATCTGGCTGGAAAAACATTAAAGCTTCTTTCCAAAAAGGCTAATACCCAAGGGGACCGTTTCCTTCCCTCCGAAGCCCCTCTCTGCAGATGGACCTCATTCGCTCTGAAGGAGCAGGTCTCAGGGCTTTAGCATGAACCGGCCACCTCTCCTTTCACAGGCAAAACGCATAATTCTGTAAAAAGCCACTTTAAGGTAAGAGCGCTGCTCCCCCCGCCCCGGCTGCCGTGGTGATGCCAGCTCTGCCGCCCCTCGCAGGCTTTTGGCTTTGTTTTCCACGTCCCGGGTGACATTAAGATAACCTCTGGGTTGAAGTTACGCACGCATGCTCCTCTGCTTAATTCTTCCACCCCTGAGCAGCACACAGACAAATTTAATTAAAAAACCCGCCCCCAAAGCACAAGCCCTCCTGAGGGCTGCATTTCACCCCGGCGGGGCTGAGCCAGGGTGCGGCGTGGGGTACGGGCGATGGGCTGTGGCTGTGGGTCCTCCGCGGGAAGAGCCACGCGGTGCCCTGGCACTGCTGTGCCACGGACCAAGGCTGACGCCGGCCCGAGCGCCTCGGCCACCCTCCCCTGCCATCGCGTGCCCGCCGTCCCCGCCAGCCCGCTCCCTGCTCGCGTGAGGGCACCAGCACCAGCACCGGCTGGAGACACCCCACTGCGCCTCCGTTCGGGTCCAGCTGGGGTTTTCTTAGTTTCATTTTGGTTTGTCTTCCCTCGTTTTGGGTGGGGACAGAAAACTCGGCCTCCAGAAGAACAGGAATTCAGCTGTGAGTCAGACTGAAAACAGTCCAAGCATGTTTTAGTGGCGGTAAGTGATCTAAAAATAAATGTTCCCTGCGATGAGCCATGCCGGGTACGGCAAGGGGTCCCGTCCCAGCGCCGGGCGCCCCCGGCTCTCCCCAGCGCAGGCACGCTGCGAGCCCAGCCGTCTGCTTTCCCGGGCGAACGCACAAGCCAAGGCACTGGGATACTTTTAATCACTGTTTTTAGGCGCCTGATGTGTCAGTGCGAAAGGGGGAGAGTCGCTTTCCAGGGGACACCCGGCTTTAGGGGAAGGAGCTGCGGAAGCAGCACCCGCCTTCAGAGGGAAACCGTAACTGGCTCCAATCCCACCCGCCAGAGCCGCGGGCTGAAAAATGCAGGAGTGTGTTTTTTTATGTGTTCAAAGAGCAAGCAGACCTCAGCTCCTCTGCAGCTCAGGATATGTAAAATGTCCTACGATGCTTTTTCTTCCATTCCGCGGGGATTTCCAGGATTTCCCTCCGTGCCCACTGCCTGTTGCCCCATGACTGCCCCGGCAGCGCTGCTCCCGGCACCCCTGCATCGGGGACAGGAACCTGCTCCTGTCCCCCCCAGCTCCCCGGCAGCGCTCTATGCCAAAGCAGCTTCTGCTCTGCATTGTTTTAATAATTATTTATAAGCGTATCTTTGCAGAAGAACAGGACTGCCCACAGGCTATCCCAGCAGATTTAGTGCAGTGCCAGGCGAAGGCCGGCTGCCTCCAAAGTCGGAAAAACTCCTGGGGACTGGGACTGAGCCCTCCGCGCTCCGCGGCAGCGTGGCGGGGCAGCACGCGTGTCCCGCTCCCGGCTCCCGCGCTGCGTGCCGGCACCCTCCTGCGTCAGGAGTCACACCAGTCTGTCCCGACCGGGGAGCGGGTGCAGCTGGACAACTTTTTAACTACTGATGTTGATAGCGGTAGAGATTCAGCTGACTTTTGCTTGTTTGCAATTTTGTTCCCGCTTTCTGAAAATACTTAAGCTCAATAATCTTCCTGAAGCCCAGGAGGAACGGAGTCCTTTAAGAGAGTCTGTAAGCCAGCCAAACGCGCTCCTTTGCTTGTTTAAAGGTTATCACCTCACCGCTGCCCCCAAGGTCCATGGGCAGCACGCGAAGTGTGCAGTAAAACACACAGTTAAATGATTACATTTTACGTGTTTGTTTAAAGCAGCTTTACAGCAAGTGATCGGCAGCACAGGGGTCTGACCTAAACGCATAAACACCCTGAGGACAGGACATTGCAGGTGACTGATGTCATGGGCAAGGCGGCTGTTAGACTCGTCTTAATTCTTTTTACTTTTCCATGTCTTGATTCTGATCCACATAACTGAAGCCAAACATTTAACTGCTGCTTTTGACTCATGTTGTCCATTCCTGCACTCTTACTTCACTTCCTGATGTCGTCACGTAAGAATCACAGGATGGAAAGTCTCACGAACAACCTTCCAGTTGAAATAATTGAGTCATTTGATAAATAAAAGCACTTCAGCAGCTTGCACGCTGACTTCTGAAATAAATTCTGCACTCTCAGCTACTGTAAGGCTTGGTCTTACAAATTCTTTTTCCTTCCTAGAGACCTGCTTCATTCTGGTGGGTGCTGCTGAGAAGCAGACGACACGTCCCCCCACCCGCTGCCGGCTGGATTCCTTCTCTCTGTCGGGACAGATGACGACCGTGCCTGGCACAGCCCACCTTTCCAAACCGCTGGTGGCCGGCCAGGTGATGAAGTGCTGGGGCAGGGGCTGGGGAGCATCCCACCGCCTGGGCGAGGGGCCGGCAGTGCTGACGAGGAGGGGATGGATCCCACCTGCCCCAGGAGCTCCCCATCAGACCGGGTGTGGTGGCTCGGTGGGGGTTAAATAGGAGCCGTGATGGTGGTGGCCTGCTTGTGTGAGGACCCCCAATGTGATGCTGTGGGTGGGAGCGCCCAGCGTGCTGAGCCAAGGGCGTGTGAAGAAAGAGCCAGCTGGAAAGGTAGGGATGAGATCGCATTTCTCAAATGGCTTTTTCTAACTAAAGAATAAACTGCAGCAGAAAATTTTACTGCTGAACGTGGCATTTCTTGGGAAAGTCTTGTTAGATGATCTGCTGGAGAGGCAAAGCTCAAATGAGCCTTTTGTGTGTTGTTGGGTTGCAGGGCGAACAATCGGATGGAAATATGAGTTACTATAGAGAAACCGAGTGACCCAGTTTGGTTTATCTAGCAGTGGAAATATATACTCAGTGTTCCTGCAGCAATGTGGAGGGGAACTGCTCTTTGCCGAGAGGCTCTCGGTGACACAAGCAGGCTGTGAAATGTGCACATGGAAGTGAAAGTGGGGTTGGCATACAGGCCCCACGGTCTCCTCCAGATGTGTACTGCTGGACAAGTCAAGACATCAGTCCTGCATGATAGCTCAGGCTGTTCCTTCAAAGGCACCCTCTCCTTAATGTTGTCCTGAGGCAAATGTGATGGAAACTGTCAGGCCATGAGTATTCCAGTGTTACATCAAAACATGAATCACCTTTAAATGAAATGGCCGTGCAGTGGATGAAGAGGATGGGAGAGTGGTGGTCCCTTGCTGGGCAGCCCATGCCTTCCAGCGGCTGAACGCCAGTGAGGAGCATCAGAAATGCCGTCCAGGCACTCGTGCTGCCTGTCCCACCATGAGCGGGGGGGTTCAGCCCTACCACTCTTGCTGCCCTTGCGTGGGCTGGGTAAACGAGCCTGGTGTCCCGTGACAGAGCGGGGTTAACGGAGCTGCTCCCTGCTGGGATGCTCTCACACTAGGGTGGCAAGAGGAGTGGTGTCTAAGGAATAATTTTATGGGGCTGATGCAGCAGCAGCTGTTCAAACACTGTATTTTCTGTCACTATATCCTGCCACAAAAGCTATCGATGGGCCTGATGAGTGTAACGTGACCAAGTAGGAAGGTATTGCTCTTAGTAGTGGCTTTGCAGCCTTTCCAAACTGATGGTCGCTGTTAACATCTCTGTTGGTGGAGAAATACGCTGATGCAAACACTCCTCTATTAGCTGGCTGTTTGGTGGTATTTGCTTTTGGGCTTTTCTCTTGATTCTATCTATGTATGCGTGCCTTGTGTAAACCTTTGAGGCTGAGAGCGCGTTGGGCTCAGAAGTGGAGCTGGAGGAAGCGGTGTTGCAATGGCGGTGGTTCGTGTTCCTGCCAAGCAGGAGGGGCAGTTCCACCACCCACGGAAACCTCCGGGCTGCGGAGGGGAGAGGTGAAGGAGAAGCCCCTGGAAGAAGCGCTTGGCCTCTGCTCGCATTGCTCCCCGAGAAAACTTCATATAACAACAAGATAGACAATAACACAGGAGATTAGCAAGATTTAGATTCATATCAACAGAACAGAAACTACTCTTTGATGTTCTCTAATGACACACTTTAAACCGTTAACCTGCTAACTTGAGCACTGCTGCCTACTTGTGATGCTGAGGACTGAAAAAGCTAAAACTAAAAATGACTGTAATTCTTAGGAACAAGATTTGAGTTATAGGTGTTGACAATAAAAAAAATACTGAGGTTCAGCAAAGAGACTGATTGTGTGTTGATTACTTGGCTGCTTCTGGGGTATGGAGGAGCTGAAGTGGCTGTGCACGTGCAGCTTTTGGGGATGTAAAAGATGTAATATTGAGTCATGTTGAAAGGGCACCTGAAGTACTTTTTTCTTTAGAGATGATAACCCTTTATAACAGGGGTGAGGATGACTTAAACTTGTAAGGTTTTGTTCAGTACAGATTTCTCCACTCTTAATTTAGGAAGAAAAGAATGTACTTGTTGAAGAGTTGGAGCTTTTTTTTTTCCCCTCGTGCAGAATAAGATGCTGAAATCTGCTGTTTCTTTATGTAGCATTTTATTGTACTATTTAATGTAAACTAGGATTTTAAAGATTTTTTCCTGCCAAGATGTAAAAGTCATGGAAAAGTTAACCCCGCTTCTCTGCCCAGCCGTGCGTTTGCCCAGGCTGCCGAGCGGCCCCACAAAGGCGGCTGATGGCACGTGGGAAAACGCAGCACGTGCTGCGGGCAGCGTTGGGGCTGCCCATGCACCACCGGGCTGTGGAGCAGGATGCTGTCACTGCAGCAAAGGCACCGACCAGCGGTGGGCATCCAGGCTGCTGGCACTGCCCCTGTCCTGCCCAGGGCCAGAGACGGTGCATGGCAGTGCTTGGTGTAACCGTGCTGGCTGGCAGCACATGGCTGTGCCCCCGCTGCCATTACTGGGGGGAACGGAGCGGCTGCAAGAGCAAACCACAGCTATGGCATGCTGAAGTAAATCCAGAAACTGGTGTAGTGTAAGCTGGTGACAGAGAGACTTGTCTGGGGTTTGATGACAATGTGAATTTGACAATAGAAAATTTTTACATATAGGTATATTTTCAGGATCTTTCTGTGCCATGCTTTCCTCTGCCTCTGGCAGAACAGTGCCCAGGTGGTGCTGGCAGAAAAGGCTTTTGTGCACAGGATGCAAGTCTCGGGAGTAAAACTGAGCTCAAGTATGCAAATGGAACATAAATGCCAAAATCAGTAAATTAAGCATTGATCTGTTAATGTGTTGGCTGCTCCATGATTTATCATCTGACGCTGATTAAGAACATCCTTGGCTATTGACCTTACTTTTCTTTTAGTGATGTGTCATCAGTTTATTTCAAAACATTGCCTTTTGCTTATTGCAGCATATCTCAGTAAGTACCTGAGGAGATGACAAAGTAAGAGTCGCTTTATTATATACGTGTTGTGTAACTGCACGGGCTGTAGGAAACACTGACCGCTGGCACAGCCGTGCCGTTATTGACCTTGTTGGCAGTTCTCGGTGCCAGCCCGGCTTTCCCTGCTGCTTTCACGCCCCCTCGCCTGTAGCTGTTGTAGAACAGGTGATGCCCGTGCCACGCTGCTGGCATCTCGCTGGGGGTCATTCCCACAGCCCCACCGAGCCCTCCGCAGACCCGGGATCACAGGGCCAGAGTGTCTCGCCTGTGCTGGGGAGGGGATCCAGAGGCTGTAAGAAAAGCTGTAGGGAAATGTCATCTGTAATAAGAATCTGTCACCTGAAGTGAGTGGCTCTGAGAGGACAGCTTCTGGGGAAGATACTGGCATGGACACAGGGAAAGGGAATAGAAAGTAGTATCTACTTTGACTTTGAGGAATCGAAGTCAAATAGCTCTCTGCAGCTCCCTGAGAGGAGGGGGTAGCGAGGGGGGGGCGGTCTCTGCTCCCAAGGAACAGGCGATAGGACAGGAGGGAACGGCCTCAAGTTGTGCCAGGGGAGGTTTAGGGTGGATATTAGGAGAAATTTCTTCACGGAAAGGGTTACCAAACATCGGAACGGGCTGCCCAGGGCAGCGGTGGAGTCGCCATCCCTGGAGGTGTTTAACAGAGGGGCAGAGGTGGTGCTGAGGGACGTGGGTCAGTGGTAACTTGGCAGTGTTGGGTTAACGGTTGGACTCGATGATCTTAAAGGTCTTTTCCAACCTAAACGATTCTATGAAAGGACATCTATGCTGGGAAACATTTAAATATTTGGAATGATTCATTTGAGTGGAGGGTGAATGATGTTCAATGTGCTTTTAGGCTGAACACTTGCCTTTCTTCTTCTAGCCAGCCCCTTGCCCCAAGGCTGACACCAGGAGCTGCTCTCCTGCGGTGCGATGTGTATTGCCGGCGGGACTGCAGTGACGAGAGCCTCGGGCTGAAGCACAGCTCCCAAACATGCCGTCACTTGTGTGCCAGTCATCATTCTTGCAGCGTGTCAGATGGGAATTATCAGGGAAGCGTGGGGTTAGTACCCATTTAATTTGCGTGCTATGCACACCGACCCACACAACTTTCTTCTGAGCTTGTTTCAAATGGGAGAAGCCTTTGTGGCACACAAACTGGGTGTGTTGGGCTTCTCTGACACCAAGGTCAGGAAGTGGGAAAATTCATTGTCATCTTTGATAAACTGAATTTGCAGATGATGAAATTCTAAAGCAAAACTGAGAAGTAATACCAGGCTGGAAAGCCCTGGCTGATATACACTTGTGAGCACATGAGCGTGAGCAATATTCCCGTCTGTGTGAGCAGCTGAGATTGAGGACATCAAACACTTTCAAGGCATGTTTTCCTCTCGGTGGGCTCTGATGGTTGGTGTATGTACTCTTCATGTTTCATCAAGACTACCTTGTGGCCATGAGAACATGACAGTGACAGCAAGGCAGCAGAGGAGATCCCTGAGCAGATGGCAAGGGAGTAGCATGGGATGAGGAAAATATACGTGTCATGTACTGGAAATGCAGAAAAGCATTCAGATCTTCGTTTCAGAGTGTTACAGGACAGTCAGAGCATTCCCCTGTGGTCCAGGGATTGTCCGGTAACACTGGTGTTGACCGGCATTTCTGGGGCGTTTGTGCCCCGCTTCAACTGCCGACACACCTCAGCCTTGTCCTTCCCTGTGGTGTTACAGCTTAAGATCAATTTGCAAAGACATCTAACATTTTTTTGGAAGTGAGCAGTGTATCTGTTATTTGCAGAGGTAATTAAGCTTTAGTTGAATTTGAAAACCTTTAAAAATGGGGGTCAAACAGCATCGGATTTGGTTGGATTAGGTGAGTACTGAGGTATGTAAGTGTGAAGCATCTCTTATTTCCATATTACCAAAGGAGTTTGCTAATATTCATACCTGAAACTTGGAAATGTGTTGTTGTATTTTTAGATCAGCCCTGTGAAGTCTCTTTTTTTTTTTTATATTGGAAGTAAACTGTGGATATTCACTGTGCTGTAAATGAAGTGACAACCGGTATGCCAGTGTGCCCTGGAGCAGGGCAGGCCACAACGCTGCATTGGAACTGGAGGACTGTAATAAAACATGATTTAAAATCCTTTTGTTGCCAACGTCAACTTTGAGAGCTCCTTTGACTTCAGCTCTGATGGACTTTTTTTAATAATGGCAATTAACATGTAGTAGCGCTGTATCCAACTTATGAGATTGCTACTTAGACCTCTCGTGTGTGATTAACAGTGATTTGCTGAGACATTTTGGGAGGGATTTGATAGGATTCCACACTGCAAAGCACGTGGCTGCATGCTAAGCATTGGGAGGCTATTACAGGATTTTTAGAGAACTTTGGAGTTTTTTTGATACAAAATTATGCATTGTATGTCTTGCAGTGGAAAACACCGCTTTAATAAGCATATTGGTATTAAATTTAGTATGAAATGAGAAATAAGAGTGCTTTGGTATGGTATATTCCTTCCTTTGGCTTTCCAGCCGCAGGTCCCCGGGGCACACTTGGGGTGTTCATTCCAATCCATGAGCCTCTGCAAGCTCTCACTTTCCTCATAACGCACGCTGCTGTGGATGTTACAAATGGGAGGTAATGTGCAAAAATACTATTCCACAGAGCTGGTTTATGAGTGAAAACGCTCAGCAATACCCTGTGGAAGTGTGAAGCGCAAGCGTAGCCAGCAGCCGGCCTGCCCAGCCTGGGGGGATGCAGGCGCGGGAGCCCGAGCCGTGCGGTCAGCGCACAAGGGGCTCGAAAGCTGCGAATCCTTGAAACATGCTTTTTCCATCCTTCCAAGGGTAGCTGATGCAAGCTAGCTTTAAAAAAAAAAATTCTGGACTTTCTCTTTTCTCCTTTAAGCTACCAACCAACCAACCAACCCCCTGCGTCTTGTTTCCTCTGATCGGCTCATGGAAAGTTTCAGTTGACAGTACCTTAAAGGATGAACCTGGGGCTGCTCACTTCTAATCTTTTGCTATTGAATAGCTCATGGCACTTTACGAGTTTACCATTCTTCTAACCAAATAAAGCTATCAGGATGCCTGATTGTTTTGTTACTGGCAGGTTTACTAGAGGAAATCCTCCTTCTGAAGGAGCACAATGGCTGGTGACTTTGCCAGGGTGAGCAGCAGCCAGTGAAAACAAACATCATCCTGTTATAGTACATTTCTACAGAGGCTTGAATTAATAAGCTTATGTATGAGGTTCTACTACCATAATTTTAAATCTAATAATATATTTTTGAGTGGAGAGGAAGTACTTTATCATCGCTTTTTTTGTGGTGCACGCAGACATCCAGGTTTCTGTTGCGCATTTCAAACCCGGTGCATTGGCAGGGGATGATTTGGGTACGGACTACAGTAAGTGACGTTGTTTTATCTGAGGTTTGTGTATATAGTTCTGTCACAGGGAAATAACCTTTTCCTGATATGAGAGAGCAACATATTTTCAGTGCCTATTGGGTTTTCACGTTGTTTTTTCTTATCTCCTTTCAATTATTTTTTTTGTGCCTGTTAGGGAGGTTGTCGTGGTTTAGGCCAAATCGGTCATTATGAAATTACAAAACACATTTAGTTGCCCTGTGGCAAGTTTCAATGCGTCTTGAAGAACTGCATCATAGGAAATGCGGGTAACCTCGTATGTGGTGCTGTTGGGGGCTTAAATATTTAAGGAGTTATAATGTGAGGTCAAAATAGAGATCTCGCAGGGATGCTTCATTGGTGTAGCAGCCGTGCTCCCTGCTGAGTATGATTGGCATGGTATTCCCAAAGATATTTTGGGTGACTTTACTGAAATTTGCACGAAGAAAGTGTAAAGGTATCTCTGGTTCCCCAGGTTTGGGCACGAATGTAAACGGAGCAGGAAATAATTCCCTGTGAAAATGGAGCTGAACAGCGCACAAACACCAACTCTCCATCTCGCAGTGGCTGTAACATCAGCTTAGCATCAGTTTGCATTCTAACAGCGACTGTTTTGGAGGTGCTGGGTTTTTTTGAGGTCTCATTGGAATGGTTGTGCAGGCAGCTGGGTGAGCAGGGAGAGTGTTCCTCCTGGGGCAGGACCTCCAGCAGCCACTGCGGCCACCGGTCACTCGGTGCCATCCTGGGGACCCGCAGGCTGGAGCCTCCCTGCGGAGGAATCTCACAGTTCCCAGCGGGAGCTGCTGGCTCCCGGCGCAGCTCTGCCTGGAGGGGAGGCAAGAGGAGCACCGCTGCAGGGGGTTCTCTTGGAAAAATCTTCTGTGCGGGGAGAGCAGAGGTGCTGGGAAGGATGGTGCCTTTCAAAAACACCAGCGGGCTGTGTCCGTGCCGGCAGCACTGCCGCCTGCGCCAGAGCTGCCCCCCCCCCCCCCNCCCCCCCCCCCCCCCCCAAATCTGAATATCTAGACAGATTTTTTCCTTGATGTTTATAATTTTCTTAAACACAGCTGAACCGGTCAATGGGTTCTTTCTTAAGCAAAGAATTTGGCCTGTTTGGAGCCGGAGCTGCAGCCTGGACCGCCGACCCCCGCACAGCGCTGATGCGGGAACCTCACCAGTAACTAACCTACGGCCCAAACTGGGATCGGGAGACAGAACACCGGCACGTTCCTGGTCGAGGCTGATCCCTCTGGCTCCCATGTGGAGCAGCTGGAAGGGGGAAGATGAGAGAGGCTCTTTCTATGGGACTTCAGCAGATTTATCCCATTGAAAATATCAGTGTAATGCAGAGAGCTGCTTTAATCAAACGGGAAACCTGTTTCAGCAGTTTTTAAGGACTAAAACGTGAAAGTATGGTGGTAGTGATACATCTCCTAATTTTGCTTTCCTGCATGTGGTGAAGGTTGTCATTTCAATATGATAATGCCCTGTGAAACACAATCGTCAGGCCGTTTGGGAAAATGATATGCTGGGGTGTTTGTGCCGCAGACGATGGCTGTTCTTGGAGCTGCCTGGACGAGTGTCCCGCTGTGCTGGAAATAAATCCTGTGGAAAGCAGGAGCTGCCTGCCCGGCCTGGAGCACGCAGCACTGCCCCGACCAGCGGGGCTGGAGGGGGTGGCAGGTGCTTTTCTGGGTTTTCTAAGTGAAATTCTGTGTACTGAGGGCAAGACTTCAGTGGGTGTAACTTAAATAATGCAGATATGGTTCATTCAACAAGCCGGTGTTGTCTACCGTGATTGAGAATTTTATTAATCTGTTCCACGCTTGCAGATCTTATCCCAAACCTTAATTTGACGTCGGGGTTGCAAAGATGGCATGCAGCTTGTTTTGTCATAAATCCTGCTCGAGAAGATGGGCGCGGGGACCCGCAGAGCCCTCTGTCCCGCTGCTGCCGGCATGGGTCCCGTGGGACCCCCGTGGCAGGTGGGCTCCATCCCCGCGGGAGGTGTGGGACATGCAGCCCGGGTCAGCACTGCTCGGGGTGGTGGCAGTGGCATGAGAAGGGCAAAGCTGTGAGCGCAGCCAGGAGGGACTCGGGGGTGTCCGATGGGAGATCCCGCTCCCGGTGTGGGATGATCAGTGTGGTGCTTCTTGCTGCTCACTTTGTTTCACTTAGAGAAGTGCCATGAGACATTTTAGATGGCTTGATTGCCACAAAATCACTTTGAGTTCAGGTTCTGTTTGTTTTTTAGGGTGACGGTTGTGACCCCCGAGTACCCATCCCTGTCCCCGTCCTTGCCTTCGCCTGGGACCAGTTGCACAACTTTCATCTCCCTCTTCATCTTGTGTGTGGAGCCGGAGTTGGGTGCGCAGGTGCTCTCTCCTTTGTTTGAATTTTTGTTATTTCTGAGAGTGATTCCAGTAGCATCCTCAAAGAAGCCAGAAATTAATTTTCCAGTTACCATCAGAGGTTAACGTATCCTTTGTTTTCTCCTGACTGCAGTACCTTTGGGCATAGGACTTGGTACAACTTGGCAAGGGAAGAAATAACATCAGAATTGACCTTGGTACCAAAATAAACAGAGAGGAATTAATGTTTAGTTATAATTGTCCTGTTCTCATTAACAGTTCCTCTGCTTACTGCAAAATATATGGGGTTCCAAGGAGGTTTGTGTGACTCCTGTTGTATTTATGAAAGTAGCTTTTCAAGACCTCCTGCCTGTGCAAGGAAGAATAAGCCTGCGTGCTGCTTGAAACAGTTTTCAGACTGCTATATGTAACACTCAGTATTGCTTTACACAAGACAAAGATCAAAATAAACAGACTTAAATGCTTCCTCTTAGCTACTTTGAATTGTATCAGAGAAATCAGCTTTTATTATGAAAGCTGCTGCATATCATTACAATGATTCGACCTGTTGTATAATGTACTGATATAATTGAACATAACTTTCTCTAATCAGCATTTCTTAGCATGAAGCACTTCAATTTGATTCCTTGTGCTGGACTTAAATCTTATTTTAAAGAAGGTTTCCATTTTATGCCTTTAACAGGCAACCTGTAAATCTGTTTTAATGGGCTTGCTGTCTGGATGTGCACTGCTTATTTATTTTTGTGTCTTTCTGTAACTTGATTTTTCATATTTTTTCTTCTTTGTATCCATTTCTAAAAGGTGAGGTACAAGTAATGATGCCCACGTGAGCTCTCCTTCTGCAGAGTACTGCGTACGTGCTGCTGCTCCGCTGTCAGGGTGTAGTCTGCCACGGACCGGGCAAACCAGCCGGGAACGCCGAGAAGACAACTTGGCTGAAAACGTGGTGTTCGGCAGCTTGACTTCACGCATGGGCAAGAAACGTACTGTGTGCGTCACTCCCCCCTACTCTTCATCCATATTCATTGCTTTGCTTCTGCCATCTGAAGGCTATTAATTAAGCGGCAGTGCATTACAAATATTTTGGCATTAGGAGCGTGACATCTGGTGACCCATGAACGGAGCATCTCTCCACAGCTGGCTTGTCGCTCCTGACACGCTGCTTTGTAGAGGCAGTACCGCAACACAATACAGGAGTGTGGTGGTTTGCAGAGGTTTTCCTCAGCAGGATTTGTCAATACCCTTATGACCAGAAGTTGGATGGAATGACATATCTTGTTTTATATGGAGAAAGTTGAAAAAGTGTTGTAAAAGTCAGAAAAATACTAATTTAGTTAAATAAAGTAACAGGAAATGTATGTGTTCTGAAAATCCTGAATTTCTTACTGTGATGAAACTCTGCCTGCCTGAAAAACTAAAAGGGGGTAATAATCTGATTGCCGTGCCAGGGAAAGAAGCTCTTGGGGACCCTTGGTCAGGGAGGGGAGCCATGGGGTGAGGGGGAACGGCTTTACACTGACAGAGGGGAGATTGAGATGAGCTATGAGGAAGAAATTGTTGGCTGTGCGGGTGGTGACCCCTGGCGCAGGTTGCCCCGAGAAGCTGTGGCTGCCCGAGAAGCTGTGGCTGCCCCATCCCTGGAGGTGTTCAAGGCCAGGTTGGACGGGGCTTGGAGCAACCTGGGCTGGGGGAGGTGTCCCTGCCCAGGGCAGGGGGTGGCACTGGGGGGGCTTTAGGGTCCCTTCCAACACAAACCATTCTATGGTTCTATGATTCTGCCATACAATGACAGGACTATTTGGCTGCAGTTTGGTATTTACTCTTCATACTATTTTACTCAAATTTTCATCTTTCAGGTAGTTCTGACCTAATGTGGTCATTAATAATAAATCTCTAATGAGGACTGACCTGTTCAGTGCTCCTCGCTGTTGACATGCAGCCTTACCTCATGTGCTTTGAGTTCTCTAAGGTATGTTCTTTTGTTATATCTTTTCTTTTCTTCTAATTAGCAACCATTCCAAACTGGGAATCCTTCCTGCTCAGCTGATCATCCATGGTGTGTAAGTGATGGAGAAGCTGGGTGCCAGCACCGCCCTCCCTGCCACTCCAGCGCCACGGCTCCTGCTGAGGACTGGGGGTGATGCTCTTGTGCCACCAACTTCTGAAGCATGTAGAAGGCACCTTTTCATGCCGCTGGTACACCTACAGCTCAAAATGTGGCTGTTACTTCTCAAAATGCTGTCTTTCTCACTGCTTTTTACACACCCTGGCATATCCAGACCCCTGCAGCATCGTGTCCATCTGCCCCCACCCTCCGCTCAGCTCCTGAAGCCGGCTGTGGTATCACCGCCTCCCCAGCCAGCGCCTCTTCAAGGTACTTTCTTAAGCACTTACTCATACAATTCTTTAAAGCAAAAATAATCTACTTGCCTTAAAAAAAAAAAAACAACCACCAAACCCCTTTATTTTATTACTAAAGCTCCAAGTTTTGGCTCTGGTTTAGAAGTATTTTTCTGTCTTGTCCCTTAGTAGCCCTCAGAAACAGAATTGTTCACCCCCAGTGAATTCTTCCAAACGTCTGTTCTAGCGGTCCTGCCGTCCTCCCTTGGCAGACGGTGCCATCGCGACCCCGACCCTCTGCAGCCGACAGGAGCTCGGCAGCTGAGCACCCCCGGGCTGCTCGGGGGTCTAAACCCGTCCCACGCGCAAACACAGCCCGATGCAGACCTTGCAGAAGAGGACTAGTATACCCACAGGCTAGCAGCAGATTCATTAGAAGCTTTTTTTTTCCCTGCAGTTTCAAAATCTTTCGAAGCAGAGTGTTCGGAGAGGACAGATTTGAAGCCCCGCTCTGCTCTCCCCCGTCGCGCCCTCCCGACGGCGCTGGTACTGCTGGGGGTGATGCTCAGCGTCACTGCGGCTGCTGGGGCAGGGCCGCACCGAGACACCAGTATGCTCCGGGGTCATGCTCAAGGGGAGGATTTTTTTTTATTTTTTTTTTTTCCCCGGCTTGGAAAAGAGTGTTTGAGCCTGGCGAGAAAGCTGATCAATCCAGCAGTCGGGTAATTTTCCAGCTTTGGACGTGGGCAGAGCAGGGCGGGAGGGGAGTCTGGCAAATCATCGGCACTGTCACTCCCTCGGGAGCAGGGGACCCCCATGCTTCTGCAATGGGAATCCACAGTTGGGAGAAATAGTGCTGCTTTTAATATCATCTAAGCATGTGAGGTTGCTGTGAGAATGAGGAAGTCTGAAGGGACAGTTTGGGTTTATATCGCCTCACTAAGTCAGTGTGTCTACCTTCATGTCATTGCTGACCTTGGAAACAGATTGGTAAGTCCACTTCAAACCCATCACGGCTGCCGCCGTAGCAGCTGAATAACAGCTCACGGATGCGGTGAAAGACGCTGTGCGCCAGCAGATGAGTCTGGAGCGTGAGCGCAGTGCGGGGCAGAGCCCCGGACCACAGTGCTGCCCACTGGGAGGGGAGGTCAGGGCTGGAGCCGGGCTTCCACCCCTGCGCCCGGCTCCAGGCACACCGCCGGCCAGCCCAGGGGTGTCCCCTCTCTCTTTACAGCCCTCCGGGCCGTGAGACAGCGGTGGCTTTGCCAGTGAACACGGCAACCCTCTCGTCTCCTCCTCTGCAGGCATCCCTGCAGAGCCGGGGGGGTTATCCCCGTCTATGTCACTGTTCGGTTCATTTGGAGTGATGCTACGGGGCTGTGGACAGCTACAGGCGCCCGGGGGTAAAAGGACAGCGCTGGAGATGCTCAAGTGCTCTGTCAAGGGCAACCGCAGGTGAGGTGCAGAGGGACCGGCTGGGGCGAGAAGCCTGGACTGCATTTCCGAAGGGGGTGCTGCCCCCAAAGCAGAGCGCTCTCCACCGCCACAGCAGTGACCGCAGGACACACTGGTGTGGGGATTCTGCCCTTTGCAGCTCCAAACGAGCTTTTGGCAGAACCCAAACAAAGCAGCCTTTGTCGTCTTGAAGTTGTTGCCACTGTTGGCCATCTTGGTTCTCCATCACAGCCTGTTCCCCAAAATTATTGTTATTTGGTTGATCACAGATGTAGGATTTTTCAGTTAAACTGATCTTTTAAAGCAGCTGTTGAATTTGACCATCCTTTTTTTGCTTCTTCTTTCACTCACAGCATCTGAAGTTACCACCTCCAGTGCCGTGCTGCACACTAACACTTCAGCTAGCAAATGGCCAAAGCACTGCCATCGCCCTGTCCCCACCGCTGCTGCGTGGAGCCTCGCAGGTTGTGACAGCCTGTGCATCCCCCAAAGGCTAGCACCTTTTGCACTAAAATAAAATGATAAAAAAATTGACCTAATTTACCTGAGAGCTGATGTTTATGACATACATCTGTGCTTACTACTTAAATATAAAGAGTATGGCTTTAAATATTGAGTTGGAAAACCCCGCTTATATTTACGGAATAAGCTAATCATTAACCGAAGCTCTAGAGATGTTGCCCTATGCCCTTTTGTGCCCGCGGCTTGTAGTGATGGCATCAGCTGCACTGTACGGAGCGAGCGCTGTTCCGGTTCCACGCCAGCGGGACGGCAGGCGGGGGAAAGGCGGTGCGCTGATGCCAGCGCCGGCAGGGTACGGTCGCGAGCCCAACCGCTTTACGAATGGCACGGCTGTTTCTGCGAAGGGTTGCGTCATAGAAAAACAGATTGTAGAATTTTGGAGGTCGTGTCAAAGTGAAGTGAATGGTGTGTTTGCTGTCCGCTTGCTGTCTGCTGGGGTTTGTGTTTGTCGCCGCGCTCTGGTTACGTGGCAGGTACGTCACCCCTTTGGAGCTCTCGAGCAATGTGCCATTACAGAAAAAAATCCCTGAAACAGTGTTTTGGGTTTTTTTTTTTGATGTGGTCAGACTCAGATCCTCGGTGAAAGGAAGACAGAAGTAATACTTCTGTTCTTTTACAGTTTTTATCTGATAACATTTGATCTGGGCGTGGAAGGATGGGTCTGAGTGTGTATGGACGGGGGCTGTTGGCAGGGGAAGTTGTCGTAATGAAGCAGTGTGGCCTCTTGAGGTGTTGTGAACCCAACGGCAACCCAAAAATACCTTATCTGTGTTGGTTAATTTCTCAGACTGGGAAAACGTGCAATAAAAATGCTTGTTTGGAGGGTGTTTCATAGCAGATGATGTGTTTGAAAGTAGGTCTCAACTAGACCCGTGAGAATTAGCAGCGTCTTCTAAAGAAATCGAGGACTATGGTTTACCGAAGTGACAGGGAGTTACCGAAGGGTGAGGCAGTAGTGCTCTGTGAACTAGAATACCTTGGAATTTGAATTTGCAATCAGCAGTGCCTGAAACTTCCTACAGATACCAGATTTTGGTTTAACTTTTGGAGCGGGAGCTGCAGCCGAGCCCTGGTGTCTCTGGACGAGGGATGTAACTGCTGACACAGCACTGCAGCGCGCCCCTTCCAACCTGTAGTAGTACACTTAAGGAAAGTCTAAATATTTGGTTTAAGCCACCGTACCCCATTTTCTGCCGTGAGCTGTCACGTGTAAAGCAGCGTAGGCACCTGCTGATGGTGGCCCTGGGTGGTGCTGGCCGGGGGGGCTGCGGGGAGCAGGGATGTGCACGGCCGTGCTGTCCCCTCCGCGGGGGCTTATGGCAACCCCCCGGTTTGACCCACCTCCCACGGTGGATCCAGATCCCACAGCGGAGAGTTACCCCTTCCCACGTGCTGCTGCCTTCCTGGTGGTACAACTTCTCCCCGTCGCTTTGGGGGCCCTCACCACGGGGTTCTGTGGGCTGGATGATCATTTTTGTCTCTCGGTGGTGATTAGTGCAGAAGGTGGAGTGGAGGATGTGCTGTTTGCATTAATGTTTATACGAACACGCTTTGCTGGGGCTGGAGAAGTGTGCTCCCACGCCTGCCTGCGGAGCCGTCGCTCCGGACCAGGGGCTGGCCGGGCACGGTGCCCCTGAGGATGCTCTTGGAGCTGGGAAACGCCGTTGGGAAAAATACCCAGTCCTAAGGCAGGTGGCCCAAGGACTGACAACCCCACAGTGAAAGAACGTCTTCAGCCTCCTCCAGAACACTTGGGATCCGCTGCTGTGCTCTTTGGAATCAGAATTATATATTTTTCCTTTCTCTTTTTCTGTCTTTCTCACATTTTAACATGCTGTAGCAAATTTGCATAACAAGGACTGTTGCCATCTACTACTGCTATGACAAAACATCAGCTCCAGCATAGAACTTTTTTTTTATTATTTTAATTTGAAAGACCCCAGAGCCAGGCTGCTCCTTCTTGTCCTGCTTGGCACCCTTTTTTGGGGCAGGCTCTGTGAGGAGCTGCTGAGAACAACCGCTGCACCCTGGCAATAGGTTTCATTGGCACAGAGGGACCCTCTGACCTCTAGGAACAGTCACTTCACTCTTCTGAAACTCAGAAACTGGTGTCCAGCACGGATAGGGCTTTGACTGCTTGTCATTTAGGGACTTAATCATTATGGCAATGTTTTGTAACTTCTAATTACAAGTAATTGGAGAGTAATTATATTACTGTTTATGGTGACGCAGTCAGCAAATTCCCCTGCGTCCTCGTCCAGCCTTCTGTAGCTTGCACAGAAAATGTTTTCCAACAAGCAGATTTTTCATTACCTTGATAAGAATATTTAGTGTGAGATTCTGCAATGCAAGGCTTTACCGTAATGACCATATCCGCAGAAGCCAAACCAAAGCTCTGCCAGATGCACTGCCTGAGCCCTCTGCCTAAATATCAAGTTTTCTAGTAGTTTTAAAAAAGATTTGGGGATTGACAAGCAATATATATGGTAAGGACGACATTATATCAATCACTTGGTCAAATGCTGGAAGAAAAAATGACTTTAGCAAAATGTTCTTTGATTTAGAGCACTGCCTAAATAAGGTGACTTCTTTCATGTAGAATATTTAAGAGTATTGTTCATCTCAACATGTTCCCAACCAATATTAAAAAAAAATAAATTATTCAACCATTGCAGAAATGTCTGTTTTCAAGAACTCTCATCATTGAAGTAACATTCAAAATACAGAAATGTACCGGGCCTGAAGTCTGGGACTGTAGGAATTCCTCTGCTTTTCCAACCATTCCTAAAGCCTCGCAAGGTGTTGGGGTTCGGTGCTGGCAGTGCGGTCTTCACCGCCGTGGCTGGGGTCATGCTGCTTCGTGTTGCTGCCGGGATGGGAAGATCCATTTAATTCAGTGTGTTTCCTACCTTGATTCCAGGCGTGGAAGCAGGAGGCCCTAACGAGGGCAGGGCTGGCGTCTGAAGCCAGGCAGGGCTGTCACTTCTCATACAGGCGAACTGAGAGGCAAAAGCAACGGGAACCTTATTGACCATAGCTTGGTGTTTTATTTTCTGTGAAAGCTGCTGTAATGTTGAGTTTATAGAAACATCTGCCGGGGTTTCTGAGACCCCATTGTTAGATCTGGTGTCGCCTGTGGTCCTTTGCCAGATGTCCATCCTGGGGAGAAGTGTCAGCACGGCTTGGCGAGAAGGTTCTGCCCCTCGCAATGTGTGCAGAATGAGGGATGCTCCTGGCGGGCAGGACACCAGCACGGCTTCTCTGCTCCGGTCTTGCACAGCTCCGGTGGCTGCCTTAGCTAAACGGTGAGTTTGGGACCTGTCCCACTGCTGTGGCACGTCCACGGCCCCTCTGAAACACCACCCAGCCCCTCCAGGTGCCCAGGAGTGAGGATGAGCCCCAGCATGACGAAAACCCTGCTGTGCAGGATCCATTGGGTGGACAGGGTCGGGGGATGGTGTGGCTGGCAGACCTTGATTCAGATTATTCCCCATTACTAAATACTTTAAAAATTTAAAAATCCCAAGGACTGATGGTGGTGATGATGATGTCTACCTTTGAGGTCCTGTTTCTTGATTTTACTACTCTTGCATTAATGAAACGACGGGATTTCCCCCTTATTTTTGTCAGCTTTTCATCTTGGTCATTTAGGGATGGATGAGTGTGCTATTGCATTTCCCCGAATTACCCAAAATAATCTTCAGGTTTTCTGGGCTGGATATAGATGTCTCATTTATATATAAAATATTTTTCTCTGTTAAAAGTTTACAGTCTCACCACATTCTAGCGTCCACTCATTTGGTGAGCCTTTCCTTTCTCTTACTGCTGCACTGAAAAAACAAGGCCAAGTGGTAATGACTAAAATAGACGAACCACGATTAAATAACTGTCATGTAAAGAAATAAAGGAAGGGACCGATGTCTGAAACCATAAAGCTTACCGGGCAGCTGCTCCCTCTTTCTGAGGGTGAAGGGTTGCAACAGGCAGGGTTGGTGCTGAGTAGAAACTCGTGTTTCTGCCCCATGGGTTTTCCTGTCCCAAGGCCCCAGTGGGTTCCTGCCATCTTTGCCGTGCCTTGGCCATGTCCTGCCTCCCGCCCCAACGGCAACAACCACGCCTGGCTGGGGAACAGTGCAATCTTGCTCTGCCTTAGACGGTAGTCATGGGAAAACCTACTGTTCTCTACAGTGTCCCATCCAACTGAAAGCCCTCGAGTGAGCTGCAGTGCTGGAGCCACAGCCATGGCTCTGGGCTAAAGGGGTGAACACACCCATCCCCAGAAACGCTATATGGAAATTAAGGAATGTCTATAAAGCAGGTAGCGCATTTTGTTGTGGTCTGCTCCAACAGTCATCTGCGTAGGAGAATGGAGTGTGTGTAGAAGATACAGAATCACAGAATGGTTTGGGTTGGAAGGGACCTTGAAGATCATCTACTTCCACCCCCCTGCCCTGGGTAGGGACACCTCCCACCAGCCCCGGTTGCTAGGTCCCAAGCAGAGAGGGAGGGCTGTGCCTGGCTGAGGGACACCCTGGGGATCCCCACGCCCCACCGTCCTGTCTCCACTCGCTCTCCCACCAGCACTGCTGGTTGGCAGGTGTATGCAGACAGGACGAGGGCAGGGTGTTTGGTGCCCTGAACTCAGCTGTTTGCAGAAAGATATATGAAATGTGCCCTGGCTTCAGCTGGGATAGAGTTAACTTTCCAGTCGTTGCTGTGTTTCAGATTTGGTACGAAAGGAATGTCAGTAATGCATATTGGTTTAGTTATTGCCAGGTGATGTTTATATTTTTCAAGAACTTTTTCTGCTTCCTGTAGAAGCTGAGAAGGAGCCTAGACAGAAGGATGGAATGGCCAGTGGAATATTCTCTACCATAGACGGCATGCTTGGGTTGGCCGGTGGCCGGGTACTCGATTGCTGCTTGCGACGGTGCCAATTCACCGGGTGGTGAGAGTGACTTGTGTTGTCATCATCATCATGATGGGTGAGGAGAGTGGTGATCCCCTGTGGCAGGTTGCCCCGAGAAGCTGTGGCTGCCCCATCCCTGGAGGTGTTCAAGGCCAGGTTGGACGGGGCTTGGAGCAACCTGGGCTGGGGGGAGGTGTCCCTGCCCAGGGCAGGGGGTGGAAGTAGATGATCTTCAAGGTCCCTTCCAACTTAAACCGTTCTATGATGATCGTTACTATTATTATTATTATTGTTATCCTTTTACGTTATTCTATTAAACTGTCTTTATCTCAACCCACAAGTTGGGGTTTTTTTCCTTTCCCCTCCTTTTCTCCCTCTTCCGCTCACCCTTTTGGGGAAGGCGGAGAGCCGCGCAGGTGGCTGCGTGATCCTGGCTGCCGGCCGGGGTTAAACCACGACAGAACAGCACCTCCAGTAGCAGTCAGAGGGACTTTGCAGCATTTCGGCAGAGTGACTGGTGGTGCTTTGCTCGGCACGGCTCCTGCCCGGCACGCTGCCGCTGCTCCCGCGCACCAGCAGCCTCCGGCTGGCCGGGCCATGCAGCCGGCCTTAAAAGGAGAGGAACAGCATCTCCCTCCTGGCGCGGGCCTGGCCTTCTAAAAAGGGGAGCGAAAACGGCCTTTGGCTCCCCCAGTGCTGGCAGAAGGGGTGCGAAACGAAATACCGGTGTACAAAAATGCGTACGCCACCATCACGAGGTGACTGGCTGGAGCTGGGGCGCTGCCGTCGCCAGAGCCGTGAGGTCCCTCGCTGAGAAATGGGAAAAAATAGCGTTCTCTTTATTTGGCTAAAAATAGGTGGGGCACAGAAGGTCACGTCTGCTGCGTTCATTATAGTGTAATTATTTAAGTGTATGTACGTGTAGGCTAATCTGCAATAACTCTCCATGTTCCCATCCAAATGAAACCTGACTTTGACATGTAATTTTAATTCCCTCGTTGGCAGAGGGGAACTGTGCTCCCTGTCGCAGACTGCGCGTCCGCGTAAGTGCTGTTGGTGTGACTGCACATGAAAGCTTGTGTATTATTTTGGAGCCATTCCGCTACTCACAGCGTTCAAGTGAGCCAGCAATATTAATAGGTCTCAGCATTTCAGTGGTAAATCCAGCCAATACCACGCTGGCGAGCTAATGTTCATCAGCTGCTGTTGCGGCAACAAATATCAGAAAAAAATTACAGTGGTCCTTTAGATTGTGATCCTTTTAAAACATCTCCTGAAATTGCTGTGTTCTGTGTAAGGGAAGAGCTGCCGTGTGCTTCCACTCGTGCAACTTGGCAGTTTTGCAACCAAATACTTTGAAAATGCCATTGCCTTGGATCGCAGATATATAAACCCCTCTCGCGAACCAAAGGAAATAGTTTGGTAAAATGCCAAAATGCCAGAGCTTTCACACAGACCAGAGCTTACTGCTTCTGCTAGCACAGCAGCGTCCACGCTTCTGGTTAAATATTCAAAGTGACTAATAAGTCGTTGGCTACAGTCTTTCCACGAAGAATTTCTTCGTTTCTAAATGCAGCTGGTAAACTATGTGCTGCCTCTACTTGAGCTGCCGTTCAAAATGCCGTTTAATTGCCGAAGCACGCAGCAGCACCGTGCGTGTTTCGCAGGGCAATGGTAAAGGTGGGCAGACCCGTCCCGCAGGTGCAACTCGCCGTTTGCTCCGGCCCCTTGCCACTCTGCCGAATCGCACCGTGGGGCGCAGGTAGGACGTGCGGAGCAAAACCTGGCTGGGTGCCCTGGGAAGGTCCGGCAGCGCTCTCCGTGCAGCTGCCCGCCGTGCGGAGGGGGCGGCTGCTTTTCCAGCCGCTCTGGGGGGACGCGGGGGGCCGGTACCCCTCACCAGTAGCGCAGTACTTTGGACAGATAAGAAGTTGAAGCTGCTGCATTGTTACAATATTTTGGTATAAATAATAATTTTCCTGAGGGGGAAAAAAAGGCGAAGGAGCTCTGGTGGCGGGGGGCAGAGAAGTGCCTGTGCCCAGGCACGGCCCTGAGCACATCCCCGAGCGAGCGCAGGGCAGGCAGCGGAGCATCAGGGCGATCCCCAAATTAACCCCCGTGATAGACCAGGCTCGTGGCGAAGGCGCGTGGCGCAGGGGGAACACTCCAGGGGAGAAGGGCAAACCTCACTCACCACATCTGTTCCACAGCTTAATTACGGAAGAGATTTGTTATTGGTACTAGTTCCCAACGCCTATTTTGTTTTATCTTTTACTAAAGTGACTACAGGACACTTTCTGCTGTTACAATAAATGCTGCTGTGTGCTCCCAGTGTATGAACTGGGCACTCGGGCTCTTTGGAGGGAGTGAAATAAGGTCGGAGGGAATGTTTCCATGACAGAATATCAGTTTTTTTATCATTAGGTGAAGGGCCACTTGTGCAAATCCTGTGAGCCTTTAACTGTGAAATAGCATACAAGTCTACTTCGTATTTAGTTAGAAAAGAGAAGAAAAAAGAACAGAAAGAGTGCAGGGATCTGGGCTGTGAAGGCAGATTTGGAATACTGGAGGGATAGGTTTGGCACAAAGAAATGACGGTTGGTTGTGGGTAAGTAAGGAGATATTTGTGAGATTTGCTGGGCTTTTTCATTAGGACCTACGAGAGTTGTTCAGCGCCTGTCGAAGGCACTGTTCGTACTGAGGCTTGGGAAGCTGCGTCTTGTCTGGCAACACGGGGTCATAAAATGTAAAGAGTTAGATTAAGGGACATCTGTGTTTAAAAAATCAATAGTTAGGTGTTTTATTTCTTTCTTAGATGAAGGTATCGGAGTTGCCTCTACTTCTGCTTGGCTTCTAATACCAACTATTTCTAACTCCAGTATTTGATATTGAAGAAAAGAAAAGGTGTTTCAGGAAAGAGAAGGTCAGGGTGGGGGATGAACTGGTGAGGTTACCAGTCCGATAACTTAGCGCTGATGGAGCTCCGTGTATTGCTCCTGATACGAAATGAGAATATTTCTGGTTCCAGATTAACAAAGCAAGTTAATTAGAAGGTGAAATAAAGATATTCTCCTGTATTAAGAATGCAGTGCATGGGGGCACGGCTGGCGCGCCTGTCTTAAATGCCGTGCTTATGCTGGCATGTGTCCAAGGAGCAAAGTAGTCTTGAGTATAAACACATTGTACGAATCGCCTGTTTGGAGGATTTGTCAGTCCGCTCTCCAAAGCACTCGCTGGCTCACTTTTTAAAACTATCTATTATTTTATGCCTGGATATTGGGGGGGGGGCGGAGAAAAAAATACAGCAGAAAGGCCTTTAATAGCTATCAACATTGTTTGGGATTTAACTTCTGAAAGGAAAAAAACCACAAAACACAGCAGCCAAATAAGTATCGGTCATTTTACCTGATGTACTTTGCATTTATATGCTGCCCATCTTCCATCTTCAGGAATTATTTGTTTTTCTTCCTTGGGCCGACCTCCTCCTCGTTATGGTTGGACTTGACCTTGGATCTTAAAGGTCTTCTCCAACCTAAATGGTTCTATGACTGTATATGAGGTGGCACTGAGGGAAACGGAGGTGCTCCCACTGCCACCCGTGGACACCAGAGCCGATGTGCCCACGGGTGACCACGGCCAGTGCACGTCTGCACTTGAGTTACCCCATTCCCGTGGAAAATAGGAAAGCTGCCTAAGCGACACAAGGTACGAGAGGGTCTTGTGCAGCCCCAGCTTATTATTAGAAATTACACTGGTTTTTAATATAAAAATATTAGGGTCCTGCTACTGGTTCCCATATCAGGGAAGAGACCTTTGTTCCCAGCCTGAATCTGTTCCACGTGATACAGAGCAGGAAGGCAAAGCTGTTATCTCCAAACACTGGGACGAAAATCGGGAGAGAGGATACTTTATCTAAGTAGGGAGAGAAGAGATTGTCCATGTGTTTCCCACATTTCCTCCGATTCAGATAACCCTTCACAAATTAATCAAAGCGTTCTCATTCCTTTCCCTCCTGCCTCTGAAAACTTTTCAGATCATTATTTTTCAAAATAGAGCCAGAGACCTGACCAAAATTCAGGAAAATAATAAAAAGGACAGAGTCAGGTGTCCGGCCAGACAACCGTCAGCTTTAATAAGAAAGTGTCGAAGCTATTGCTGTATGCAGAGCAGAAAACCCTTCAACACGGAAAAAGAAAACAGCACTGCAGGATCAGTTCTGCTCTGACGGGAATGGCCTGGATTTCTCCTTTTTCACTGGGAAAACAGTAGAATTCAGAAATTTCCAAACAGATTTTTTTTTTGCTCAGTTTTATATTCTACTAAATCAGCATTTGAACATGTGGTTTCAGCTTAATATATTAGCTGCTTTTTTTTTTTCCTATTGTTATTCATCATCATTCCTATCCCGCAGATGAAAAAAACAGATTTAATTGCGCGGCTTTGGTATACAGCGCATGTCAGGGCTCCTCTCCTTCCCTCGCCATGGCGTGCCGTCAGTGCACGTGCTTTCCAGATGGCTTCGGTTGCTCCTTATCTGAGCGGATAAAGCATGGGTGACTCCATTTCATCCTTAATGGGGGTGAGCAATTTTTTCCTGTATTTAAAGACAGTCTCTCCCCTCGCCTGCCTGACGGACTCGGCAGGCTGGGACGTCCCCCGACGGTGCTGGATGAGCCGCAGCTCTGTGCCACCAGCGGCACTGCCCCTTGTTTCGGGTCCCAGGTGCCAGGACTGGGCTCGGCCATAGGGAAAGAGGCGCTGGGAAGCACCGGGATTCCCCCGGAGTGAGAAACCGAGGCTCCCAGGCGCCGCCGGCACCAGCTCCGGGTGGGCACTGAGCCCATCCTGCCGGACCCCGGAGCGGGGCAGCTCCCGGCGCCGGGACGGCACAACCGCCCCAGAGGGGCTTTCTGGGCCTCGGTAAGGGCTGCCGGCGGGGTGACAAACGCTAGAACAGGAACTGAACCTGGCGCTCCCCGGGGGGGCTGGCGTTAAAGGACCGCGGGCGGGGATGAGCAACCTCGACTGCCGTCGTCACAAAAAGATGGAGACAACACAGGTTATCGCTCGGGTTTCCAGCAGCGTCCAGGACTCCCCCAGGTCTTTTGGAAGTGAAACGTTTAACTGCCTCCTTAATTTTTAGTGATTGCTGTATGAAAATCATATTAGAAATCTCATTTTTACAGTACAAAGTATTTTAATCATAATGCTATTTTCTTTTTCTAGAAATAGACCAATCTGGGCATTTTGCGGTTCCCAGGTGTACTCCAAAGTTCATTCCCTTTGGCAAAAGGCTTATGAAGGCTTTACCATCCCATGAAAGGCACAGGAGTGTTGGGAAATGCAAGTGCTCTCCAGGGCAATGGAAGCGTTCATTTGAATTTGGCGCGGTCTGGATCCCCCATCACGGGACGCTGTTAAGATCCAGGGCGCTGCGCCGCTTTGGCTGGAGCGGGCTTCTGCTGAGAGAGGCTGGACCAGATGATCCGTGAGGTCCCTCCCGACCTGGGATTCCATGATTCTGTGACCCTCTGCGGACAGCGTGAAACGAAGAAATGAAAATGCAAATTAGCCTGCTGCAGCTAACGAACAGTACCGTGTACAGAGCGGGAATGAAGTCTCTTTTCAAAGGACATCAGCACAAGCGCAGCTCGTACTGCGGGGTCGGGATCACATCGTGCAGAAACACTTCTGTGCTGTGCAATCCCGGTATGTCTAACTGTGGATGATGTCAGTGATGGAAACGCCGCGTGGTGAGATGTGTGCAGTGGGGCTGTACACCACAATACCCAAAAGAGGGAACTTTGTATGTTTTGTTTCCACTCAGCCCCACAGATGCCCGTGCTGAAGCAGAGGGACTGCGGACGCTTGGCTTGTTTACCAAACCAGCTCGGGACGGTGTTGCCCAGTTTTATGAATTCCCTCATAGGAGAGCACTGATATTTTTAGGGGGTTATATATAGCACAAAGCTCTGTGTGCCTTCCTGGCTCCTTTTAGCCAAGGAATCTGCAGAGCTTTCGCTGAAGTTGGGAGGTTTATAAAGGAGGTTTGCAGCTGGTGGGACTTTGTGCGTCCCCAGGAGCAGAGCGGCCACGGGGCAATACCAGGCTACGGTGGCGCTTCCCCCTCGGCATTTCTCATGATTTTCCATGGGGTTTACAAAGACTTTTTTTTTTTCCCGTGTCCGTGGGAGTTCTGTGCAGAGTTACCTGGGACTGGGCACTGGCTGCATCCCTGCTGACATCCCTGCACAGCTTCCCTGGAGAATTATTTCATTTCAGCTCCTGCTACTTCTTGGCTACGCTGTTCTCTTTCAGCTCCTGTTCTGTTGAATAGTGACTGTCCTAATTGGGAAATACCGTATACGTGAGTGTAGGCACCCGTTACATCCTTCATGACACGAATTCCTTGAGGCTCATAGATATTACTTACGGTTCTGCTTTTTGTTCAAATGTTGTTGGTTTTGGTTTTTGGGGGTTTTTTGTTGTTTTTTTGTTGTGGTGTTGTTTTTTTAACAAAGAACAGGTATCAATGAGAGTTATTTCCCCCCCAAAAGCAGAAATTCTCTGTTAAAAAAAATACTGATTATAAACTCGGAGCCTTTCAGCGTTATGGAGGATATTTGGGTTTGGAAGAACAGTTTGCTTTATGAATTTTTCATCTATTCTGCAGCCACTATAATTTGCATAATTATGAAATCGTACTCTAGACTCAAAAAACGAAGCAACGTCGGGCTGTTCACAAGCCGCCAGCAGTCGTACGCGCCGGGTTTGCCAGCAGTCACCACAACAGCTGTTGAACCGGGCGTCTGTCGGCGTCTCTGCCGCGGCGGGCAGCAGCGGGTGCCGATGCCGAGCCCAGCTCCCCTGGGAGGGCGGCGAGCATCACGGCTGCCCCGCGCCCGCTGCCCGCACCGAGGGGCCGGGCAGAGCTGCCCTTGCTGAGCCAGGGGCGCATTTCGGGCTTCGACCTGCAACCTGCTGTCTCCCAACTTCCCAGCAAATCCTCGGGTCTCGTTTGCGTGCCTTTCCCACGCCCAGATTCTCTTTGGAAGCAGCATCCCAAATTGCTGTATTTTTAATTCTATGATCTGTAACACCGAACAACACCAGAACCCCCCAGAACGTGTTCAGCCCTAAGGGCAGGGTCAGTTTGTGGCCCTCGGGGGTGGAGCGCTCCCCCAGCAGGGTTGCTGCGGGAGGGAAGGGGCCGAAGCTCACCCAGGGACCGTTATCCCCGTCTCCCCCCGCCTGCACACCCGCAGCGCCGCGCGCTCCTCTCCTCTCCGGCTTTTCGGGTGGCTGCCGCGCCACGCAAGGGGCTCTTCACAGCTTTGTCGCAGGAATTGGGAATCGAACATCTCGGCACACTTGCATTTTCCAAGCAAAAGCCCGGGTCGTGGCAAACCCCTGGAGCGCAGGAGGCTGGCGCGGTGACACAGAGGTGGCCTTGCCGCTGCGGCACGGCACGAGCCCCGGGTGCCGATGTCTGCCCCGGGGACAGCACGTGTGGCCCCCGCGCAGCCCCGGGAACAGGCACATTCACGGCCCTCTCTGCAGGTCCTCCCTCCAGGGGGTTCGCCGCTGCTCATGACACTTGCAGGGGAAGGAAGCCTTTTGCTCCGCTCCTGCTTTTGCATACCGTTTTGCTCTCCGGCTTCGCCTTCCCGTGTTTGCGGCACAGGCATCTCCGCAGCGACAAGTCACACGCAGGGCTGTGACTTCACCCGGGGGACACGCGGGAGGCGTCCAGGAGCTCTCAGGCAGCAGAGATGTTGTTCCAGCGTGGATGCAGGAGGCAGACAGCGACGCTGCGCTTGGTCTCCACTGTCCTCCTCCCGGAGAGCCCCCGCTGGAGTGATTTAGCCCCAAGAGAGAAGAAAGTCCTTCCAAAGGAACTCATTATTTTAATATCTGTGAAATAAGGCCTAAGAAAGACTTTGGACAACTCCTCAGGAGTAATAATAACAAAAAAGGAAAAAAGCTGGGCAAAAAGCGTTGTCATCTGACCAACCTCCATACATGCCCCTGCGCAGCCTGCTGCTGACGGCCCCTCAGCTCGCTGCAAAACAAACGCAGCAAAGCGAACGACAGCCTGAGCGAACACGCGCCAACAAGTTCATCTTTAATCAGTAATTAACGAGCAGTTTTACTCATTCATTGCAGCGTGAAGACTTGCCCAGCTGCGTATCTGACACTGCAGGGAAGGTGCTGGCTCTGCTCTACGCATTTTATAAGCCCATGTGTTAATATCACATGAAAGGGGATGACCTGACGAGCCAGGAAGGGGGGATGCTTGCTAACACGCGATGCCCAGCAGTGCAGGAACCGTACGACAAATGAGAAAACCTCTTTGTCATTTTAGCCGTGATTTCCAGACCAGAGCAGGTCCCCTCCCCGGGGATGCCGCCGTCCTGATGGAGACCTCGAGGCTGTGTCGGACTCCTGCACTGGCGGACGGCACACATGGAAAATTTACTCTGTGGCTGCAATTTCTGGGTACCTCTCAGCCTCTGGGAGGTTTCCCTCTGACCGGGCTGCTGGACCCCTGAGAAGCCCGGAGAGACGACCGCCGTTCCTGTGCTCTGCCTGGACAAAGGCCCCCGGGTGGGGGAAGCGGAGCCCCCGCAGGCACGGCATCCGCATCCTTGCAAAAATGCACCGAACGCTGCGCTAGGAACAGGTATTTCTTAGAGGAGTGTTGTAAAATCAAATCAGCTTATCATTGACATTCTGCAACTTACGCGTGTTTCATTATTTATTAGCAACTGAAATCGAGCCTCGAGATTTGGAGCTTTGCCATGGGCCGGACCTGGCTTTATGTTTGAACTCGCCGTTCGGGAAAGGTTGTTGGTTACCAAAAGGAAAGAAGTACATTTTGCTGGAGAAGGTAACTCCATTTTTCCTGCTCTGTTTACTACATTAATTACATCAGTTGGTTAAACTAATGATGAGGCAAACCCCAGCAGGGGAAGATTTTCTCCTTGGAACTGACAAAAATCCAAACTTTCCGTTGTGCCTCGCAGGGCGAGCAGCAACACCCGGTGGGTCTTATCTACGCGGTCCTGGTAGAGTTGAGAGAGACGAAACCCAAGATTTTCAATGGGCTAGCTCTTGGATGAAAGAGCCTCGCGTTGCTGAAAAACTGCCCAAGGTCATTCCGGTGCACCAGGCCATCTGCAACTCCCCATCGCTTCCCCTGTGCCTGGTGGCCCAGGAACAGCCACTGAGCCATAATATTTATGAGACTCTTATCTTGAGAGAAGCACTTTGCTGGTAAATACACATGCTGAGGGCACACGCTGCCCTCCTGTGCTGGCCGCAAAGTCTCCCCGGCGCTGCCCTGTGCGGGACAGGCGGCGTTTCCCCCCGTCCGCGGCAGAGCCCCCCCTCTCCCCACGCCGCTTCCAGCCCGCCTCCCGCAGGCGTGTTCGGCGCCTTGCACGTTTTACACCGGCAATTTTCAAAAATGAAATATAACCTATGCAGTGTCAATTTCCTTAATCTCTTTCATCATAAAACATGTGAAGTTTGTGGGCTCGGACTTCATCCCCCCCAAAGCAAGCGGCAGCTGTATAAATACGTCATTTAACAATGTACTGCTTAGTGGGTGTCTGCAGGATGAATTCCCTTCAACAGTTAATGCATTTTAACGTACTATATATTAAAGTGCAATTAACACTTAAAGACTAAATGTGTTCCTTGCCACAGCTGCTGTGGATTAAGGACTTGCACATGGACAGTCTGATCCCGTTCCATCGTGTGCCTCCGCTGAAACAATCCCAGCCCAGTCCGACAGCGCCGTGCCAGCGCTTCTGCCAACCGAGTTAGATCACCTTCTAGCAGAAGGCGACCCTGTCTGTACGGACGGGGGTCCGTGCCCGGCTCTGCCGCGCCGGCCGGGAGGAGGAGAGGGACCGCGGCACTGGGGGATGTCGCTCCTGGAACACGCCATCGAACCACAGCTGTCCCGCAAAATGCTCTTTTTGAGTCATTAAAAAACATTTCCTAGAGTTGTCCTCGGGAAGGTGCATTTCGTTAATAGCTGTGGTTTGGGCTTTTAACATGGAAAAAGGCCCATTTGTAAATCACCTCCTAATCTCCAGGTATAAAGGTGAAACATGGTGTTACCTAAGGTGCCAAAGTATCGAGCATGGAGCATCCCGCTCCCTAAAAAACAGCTTTTGGTGCATCACCCTTTAGGAATTAGTAGTTAATTCCCTCCACCTGCACAGTGCAGTAAATATACTGTGCTAAACACTCGACCTATTTCTGTTCTTTCCCGACAACAGACCCTTGGAGGTGCTGCCCACGATGCTCTGCCCTTTGAAAGCGTCGAGCCCGCAGCAAGAGCTGGAGACCCTTCAGACGAGGGGGACCTCGGGGGCCGCTGCCGAGGCAGAGGTGTGAGGGGCGGCGCTGACCCAACAGCAAGAAGCCTTCCCCACGGGTCTCTGCCGGACCCCCACTCCAGCCCGCCCGCCGCGCGGGAGTTTGGCAGCGGTTACAGACGGGAGCCCCGGACCTGGTGCGACTTCTCCTTTCCCCGGCGCACAGGGCTGTCCCGCTGCCCCCACCGGCACCGGTCCTGCCTCTCCCTGCCGGCTCTGGCCTTCCCACCCCACCTCGGGCTTCGGTGACGCCAATATGAATGACCAGGTCTGGAGAAACTCCCTTTGGCTGAAGGGCAGCTCCTGCAGGGACCTCGGCGAGGAAACCATACAGGAGAGCTGGGGAGGGACTCTTGGTCAGGGAGGGGAGCCATGGGACGAGGGGGAACGGTTTTACACTGACAGAGGGGAGATTGAGGTGAGATATTGGGAAGAAATTCTTGGCTGTGCGGGTGGTGAGGCGCTGGCGCAGGTTGCCCCGAGAAGCTGTGGCTGCCCCATCCCTGGAGGTGTTCAAGGCCAGGTTGGACGGGGCTTGGAGCAACCTGGGCTGGTGGGAGGTGTCCCTGCCCAGGGCAGGGGGTGGCACTGGGTGGCCTTTAGGGTCCCTTCCAACCCAAACCCTTCCGTGGTTCTATGACATGGACGCCCCTCGCCCAGTCCCTGGTGCAGCCACATAGCTGGAGGCACTGGTGCCGCACAGCGGGGCTGGCTGGGCCTGTGCCCTGCTCTGCCAGCCCTGGGCTGGCCGGCACCTGCCATGAGATGGGCTGAGTAACTCGTGAAGCCGTTGCGTTAACTCATGCGACACCCTGTAGGAGGAGATGGGGAACCTTCCTGCCTTGACAGCAGCTTTCTGACAGCATGACAGCACTGGAGGGAGGCCCTGGCAGAGGAGCAGAAAGAAATAACATGAAATCCTGTCCGTAATGACCACTGGTGTTGGCTGCAGTATCCCTTTGCGGTGGTTTCCAGGCTGATGCCCCTGCAGGTTGCCCACCCAGGGAGCAGAGGCAGCTGAGGGACACGGCTCCCGAGAGCTGGGCCGCTTTGCAAGCTGAGGTCTTGTGCACCGTGCCCCGCCAGAGCGCAGCCCTCTCCCACCGCCTGCGGAAAGCGGCTCAGGCAAGCAGAGAGGAAGCCAGACGGGGTTTCCGCTGCCGCCGTGCCCGCGCTGCCGCTCCCCAGCTGCCACCCACGCGCCCGCCACGGGCCGCCGGCTCCTGCCGAGGCGCTGCCCTGGGCCAGGACCTGCTCTGCGGCTTTATGGAGGCCGGCAGTGACCGGTGACGCTGGGGGACATAGTGTTGCACTCCCTGCGTGGAGCAAGGGACGTTTCTAGCAAGCTCTGCAGCGTGCGGCGAGCTCTCGCTCTGCAGGGCGTTGGGGTGGAGGGGATGTCACTTGCGCAGAAAGACCGGAGATGGCGGCGGCTGCCGCAGAAACAACAAAAATGAGTCTAGATGTCTCTGGTCGGCGAGGCCGGCTGTGGTGCAGGTGCTGCCAGCAGCGTGCCGGCGGCAGCGCCGGCCGGGCAGCCGTTATCTGCGGCTCGCAGCAGGAAGGCAGCCCCGGGGCCACCGCCCCAACCATCGCCCCCGTTCCAGGGACCGCGGGCCACAGCCCGGCCGGGCGGCCCCAGCCCGTCCGTCCCCCCGACAGATGCCAGGGGGCAGATTAATGGGGCGCAGCCGGGATGTCTTCAACCGGTGCATTTCAAACCGCCCGTTTGTGCCCGAGACGTGAGCTTCCCCGGCAGCGCGCCGCGCTGCAACTCGGGATGTGGCCGCAATGCAAAAGCACTTCCTCTCGCGTCTCTTTTTTTATTAGCTGAAAGTAATTTTTGCTTCTTTAAGAAAATATATATGCAAACCACAGCCCGTCGCCATGGTTACGGCCGTATGCTACTGCGAATAGCTTATTTCACATCCTTAGACCTATAGGGTTTGGGAAGCGTAATGCTTCTGGCCTTTCGCCGTTTCCCCTCTCGCTAGGCCACCCTCCTGCTGTTGCAAGAAAAGCATGTTGTAATTAGCCCCGCGCGCTGCCGGAGGAGGCGGTGGCTGCGCTGCTGGAGCGCTGCAGCACGCCGCGAGGCGCCCCGCGCGTCACGGCCCCCAGGTAAGAATTGCGCTTTTTACCCCACTTCGCGGCCGTCGCCGGCCGTGCAAACTCGCAGCAGAATAGCGCACAGTCGTTTAGCGGGTGACGGTAAGTGGTTCGGAAAGCTTTCTTACATCTGCATTTCATCGCGCCTCCTTTGGCACACAGGTCTTGCTGTCTTGAGATAAGTTAGGGAAGATTTAGATAACACGTTAAAGAAATGAGCACTAGGTGTAAGATTTCGTTATGCGAAGTTTAAGCAGCAGAACTCTGCACTTTTGAAGAGTATTAAAAGTAGCCGTCAGATTGCAAAGCAGACCCTGCCCGGTACTTGCCGGGGCGCAGCGGTGCCCCCGCGGTGCGGAGCTGCTCCGGGGCCCTGAGCGAGCACCGACCCGCGCCCGGGGAGAGGTGGGACCAACCCGGTGTGCGTCCGCCATTCTCTTGTCTCCTGGTTTTACGCTCGTTTTGTCAGTTAACCTCCTGTGGCGCTTGCTCCGCTGGGAAAGGGGAGAGCAAGATTTTTCACGCGCTTTCAAGAGCCCCCCGAGTTGGTGTAACGGTTTATCCCGTGCCGTTGGCGGGGTGGGGGCAGGGCACGATGCTCCCGCGGCGGCACTCCCGCCATGGTTGGGCTGCAATTCGGGGGTGCTTCTCACCGGGGGCCGAGCGCTGCTCCCCCCGCGCCGGGGTCCCCTCCAGCCCTGGGCGAGGCGGGTGGGTGCCCGGCCCCGCTCCGGCTCCCCGGCAGTCGTTGGTAAAGCCCACGAGAAATTAAAATGCCATTAATCCCCCGAGAGCGAGCCCTCGGCTTCCTGCCCTGACATACACTGCTGCCGGTGAATGTCCCACCGGTTTTCCACGATGAAACACCACGTTGGATCGCGGGCAGGGTCCCTCCGGGCTGAGCGCCCGCGCTGCGCCCAGCGCCAGCTGAGAGGCGATAAACAAATCATCTTTGCAGAGAGTGCAAAGCACATAGCGTGTATCATAATTATTTGCTGTGAAATTAGCAGTGTGGATTTTGCTCATTTATACGCTTGTAGACAAGACGGGCAGAGACTTAAAATACTTTATACTTTTCAGAAAAATATTGTCACTCGATAGTTGCAGGAGGCTTTACAATAAAAGGACAACACAGTGGAATGGCCAAGTCCGAAATTTGTACGTTACCTTTACTAAAATGCACACGCAGATAATATCATTACAACAGAAAGAAAAACCGATCTTTCAGCGCGGCAGCGTGGCAGGGATGGCCTCCATGTTGCTGCGAAGCAGAAGCGGAAGTTCGTTACTGCAGAAGTTGCACTGTGTTCGGAGAGGTGTAACGATCGCTTTCTTTAGCGGCAAGACTGAAATTTAATGTCCGACATTTTTGGGGAACTTGAGTTTCAGGAGTGTCGAACAAGTAATGGCCTAAGGAAGCAAATAGTTTCTCCGGGATTGTAATTGTGTTTAGTCTCTGTTTGCAGCAACTTCTGTATCGGCCTTTATTAAAGGCCAGGAAGAAAAAATAAGGAAAATTCGAGTACAAGGTTTATTTTGTGACTATTGTATTCCAGCTGTTTGGTATGACAAACTGAAGCCACAAGACGTATTTCAAGCTAGATGGATTTGCACTGTGATTTTTATGTACCTGTTTGCCAGGCGGGGGTACGGCAGCAGCCCCTGCCCCCGCGGTGGCAGTCCTGCGGTGCGGCCGCAGCGAGGAGCCGCCGGCGCTGCTGCAGCCGCTGTGCGGATCGGGGCCGGGCTGCTAAGGACGCTGCGCATCTGCTACTGTAGTTATCCTTTGGGTGCTGTGTCACTGCAAACGCCGAAGGGAGCAGCTTTGCTTTCGGGTGCACAGCTGGAAGCGCGGCTGGACAAACCCCGGGGCGCGGGCTCCTGCCCAGGGGTGCTGCGGGCGCAGGCAGGAGCGCGCGGGGCGCGGGGCACCCAGGAGGGCGGACGGGTCAGCCAGGCTCATCCCACTCACTCCGGGGCCTTTTTCAGCCAGTTCGGAATTAAATTAGGTTCTGAACTGAATTTTTTTTTTTTTTTTAATTCTGTAGCGAAAGGTTCCTGTTTGATTTACAGTCTCACCCAAGGCGGAGCTGGGGTTTGAAGGCAAGCGCCGGTGCAAGCCGAGCGGGAGGCTTTGGTCCCTGCTGGCTGTGCGCGCATCGGTTTGCGCGCCTCCCGTCACGTACGCCTGCCCGCCTATAGGCACCGGGGCTCTGCAGGGGGCCTGGGGAGCAACGATTGAAGAAAATGGTGTCTGAGTTGGCGGGTTACCTTCTCCTGCCCGTACCAAATGTCGTAAGAAACCCATCTCTGAGGGAGGGCTAGAAATGATCTGTGAGGCTTCGGTAATACAAGTTTCTTAACTGGGTAGACTTATGTCATTTTTCAGAGTGTTTATCACATTTGTAATGACAAAGAGAAAATTAAAATCTATTTTCATATCTATGTTCTGCTTGAGGCGCGGTTGTGAAGAGGATGCCCCCAGCCATCCTCGCACACGGCACCCAGGACACGCTGGTGTCCCACTGCAGTTCTTGGGGGGCTTCTGCCAGCCCGGGCTGGTCCTCGCCGGCCCCGCAGCCTTCCTCGCCGGGCTGCCAGGGGAAGGGCCGGCAACCGTTGCACAATTTTCGGAGGTCGGACTCTTGCTTCACTTGTGCGAGGGCTGCGTTAGCCCAGCCAAGAGAGTTCCTCTTTCTTTGCTCTGGTTGTAATAACACCTAGTGACTCTAAAACTAGAGTTTAGCCTGGAGAAAAGGGGAGACCTTACCGCTCTCTAGAACTATCTGAAAGGAGGCTGCAGAGAGGTGGGAGTCGACCTGT
>RSEF01000001.1:69946743-69957153 GCA_003993805.1 Himantopus leucocephalus | reverse complement strand
ACCCCAACTCTCTCAGCCTGTCCTCATAGGAGAGGTGTTCCATGCCCACGTAGCATTAGCATGAAGCTGGAGGGGAGCGGGTAGCTTGTCTCTCCTCTTAGGAAAGTAGGGCCTGAGGAAAGAGACCAAAGCTGCAGAGGGACTTCTTGATGTATGTATAAGGTACATGGGTAGGAAACAAAATGAACAGAAGAAATAAAAGAGCATTTGTCATTACCCGCACAATTTTCTGCTAATTGTTACAATTAATAATAGCTTCAGGAATCTTATCAATGTTGTCTAATATGATTACAAGGCAAACTTTTCTGTTTGTTCTGGTGGGAAGAAATAATAAATGTAGTAAGCAAAGGCTGTATTAAAATCTAAGAATGGCTTATAGCTAAAATTCTTTCTTAGGTAATCCTAGTTCTTAACTTCTTCCATTCCCTTTGCATGTATCTCAAATCTAACAGACTGCTGGAAATCACTGTCAAATATTTGAAATAACTGCTTGACTAAGTAGATGTAGAAATATCACTAATAGCATTTTACTTTTCTTCTGGAAAAGAGGATGCAGGAGCTCCTCGGTAGGTTTTATCACACATTTTGGAAGCACTCTGTATCACAGCAGCTGAAAACATCAATGACTTTTGTCTTCCCACATAATTTCTTAGTGCGTTACATCTGTCCTTGAAGTGCTGTTTCCCAAAATACACAGTTCGTGATTCACTGTGGAAAAACCCTTTTCTTAAGGGTTTGTCTAAGCATTGTAAATATTGGAAATCTTTACTGCAAAGAAGCCTAATGTTATGATACTGAGGAAAAAGCTGGGATGCAGTTAGCAAAAATGGTTAAAATATGCAGTTGGGTATTCTATTCTATTCTAAAAATTAATTTTTTTTTTTGTCTCTGCCAACAAAGTACTGATGAAAAGGATAACCTAAGTTAAGGAAAGGAGAATTGTGCATTTCAACTTAGTATTGGCAACAAATGCTATTTACACATTGAAATGGGTTGTACAGATCCAGACTGGCCAAAAGCAGTCAGCTCAAACTTAGAAAGGAGAGATCGTTCTTAAATGACTTAATCAGACTTAATGACTGTTCAGGGAGGCCTTACCTATTTAAACTTCCAAAATGCATTGTGTGTCCTTCCTGCCTTGTAGTTACATGTACGGTATTATCTATGAACACTTCATCTGTGAGAAGTTAGTTGAACAGTATTAGCCTGTTTGCATGTAAATAGTTCTTTTCATGGTGTGAAGTTGCATCCTGGACCTGCAGGTTACTGCAGTTAACANAGGAGTAAGCTGCCTTTTTTTTTTTTTTTTTTTTTCATTCGGACTCCACACAAAATAAAACGGTACACAAATGCATAGATAGAATGATAGCAATATCAAAGTAAGTTTTAAAACTGTCAGCTTTCTAGTATTGTCATAAGGGAATCATCGTCTTTCCTACTCCTACTCTTGGAAGTAATTTAAAATGAGAATCAGGGGGAATAGAGGTATGTTTGTCCCTAACTACTGTGATTATTTTTTTTCTAGCTTTCTCCTTTCCTGGGCTATTAAACATACTTTATTCAGAGGCCTTGCTGTTGCCATTTTTGAGAGTTGAATTTCAGGACAGTATTTAATTCCTTATTCTTGTATATCTGAAGAATCCATGCAGGAGGTCAAATTAATTAATTAAAGAAGATTACCTCTTTGCTGATCTAAAGGATGCTTATTGGAACAGCAGGCAGATACAGTCTGAAATGGATCTTAGTGCTGGATGGATCTCAGGTTATTTCAGACTGTGGTATTCCAGGAAAATGCTAACTCTGGGTACAGGCACACATGGGAAACATGGCAGATCTCTGGGGAAATTCAGATTAATTTTTACCAGGCTCCTAACAGATGCTGATCAAATATGTTGGACCAAAACTGGAGTGTCTAAAGTTAGACTAAGTACAGATTTAGGAGTCTTACTAAATGAAGAAATCCTGACGTATGTTGCTGTCTATCTTCAGCTCCCATTTAACTTAGTGGGATTTGCATTTGATCAACAGCCTAAAAGGTCAGACATCTTTTAAATAGAAACACAATCTCAGTTTCAAAGACCAGGAAACTGTAGTTTAGGCTCTTGAGAGTCTTGCCATGTGTGAATATTACCTAAAGTTGATTGAGGAAGGGAGAGAGCATGGTAAAACCAGTTGGGCTGCTTGAGTTTAGACTGAGTTTCTAACTAGAAGTGGTAGGGGGCAGGGAGAAGGAGAAGCCATATTTTGCTACTTGATTTTGTCCCAGATCAATTTAAAGAAAATATTTAAATATTTGCTTTTTGTTTCCTTAGATGTTATTACTAGAATGTATAGCCTGGTTATGGCCCAAGAAAGCAAATTTCAAATGTTATGTAAATAATATGTAGTAAAAAAGTACACATATTTTTGAGAAAATCCCATGTCATCATCTTGTCAACAGAACCCTTTTGGCACATCTGTGTAACATCATGCAAATACTGTTGACTGCTGAGGTCAGTTTTTATATTGTCAATAGGTTGCAACATTTAAGAAGTACCTTTAATTCTGCTGCTCCTGAGTGAGCAGCAGTTCTGTTATGGTATGTATGTACATGGTATTTAAACATGCCAACTTCTAATGCTTTAGATGGACTGGGCAGTTTACCAGGCCTTTATACGTTTTGCTTAGCCGAAGCCTCAGGAGTATTCTCGTGTGTATGAGACTATGATATGATATACATTTATACTGATACACAATATAATTAAAATTAACTATTTTAGATAGCCATGCATAGATTGATGAGATGTGCTAATTTGAATCTAACAGTCACCTTTTCAAATATATATTTTCCTTTACCTTTGTGAAATACTGTATATTCACACTAACATGGGAGCCCAGCAGTGATAGAGCAAACAAATACATTCGTTGAGGACAATGTACGTTATTAAAGACAGTCTATTTTTGGCAACTCATAAACAAGCTGGAAGAGTTGGAAGAACAGAAGCCTCATGACAAGAAGCAGCATGACAACAAAGACAAATGCGGTATCTTGCCCCCGGGACAAGGTGGGTGCCCATGGGTACTGGCAGGCGGCTGGCTGGGTAGTGGCTCTGCAGGAAAAGTACCAGGGAGGGCTGGTGAGCAATGAACTGAGCTGTCAGTAATCCACCCTCACCGCAGTAGCAGCAAACTGCTGTTAAGGAGGTGTTAAGGCCAGGCTGGATGGGGCTTTGAGCAACCTGGTCTAAAGGGAGGTGTCCCTGCCTATGGCAGGGGGGTTGGAACTCAATGATCTTCAAGGTCCCTTCCAGCCTAAACCATTCTATGAAACTGCAGACAGGGCTGTGTTAGCAAGGGTGTAGGCAGCATGAAGAGGGACCCATCTACTCACTACTTGTGTGACTGCATTGGAGTGGTGTTTAGCATGGAGAAGAGGAGGCCAAGAAGGAACCTGCAGGCTCTTGCAATCTAAAGGGAGGGCCAGACTCTTTTCAGACATGCACAGCAAAAGGGGAAGAGGCAACATCACATCAAGTGAATTTTATAAGAGAAGATTTTTCATCATGAGAGTGGTTTTTGAGCCCTGGAACTGGTTGCCCAAAGGTGGTAGAGTCTTCATCCTTCGAGACTTTCAAAACTTGCTTTGGCAAGGCCCTGAGCAGCCTGATTGAACTTAAAAATTAGCTCAGTGTTAAACAAGTGTTTGAACTAGATGACTTCCAGGGATACCTTCCAACCTCTTCTGTTTTATCATTTTTTCATCCTGTGATTCTATATCAAGCTGAGAGCCAGTTTTAAGTTTTCTTGTAAAACATTACTCACTTCTTAATGGGAATATGTAAACTGAATTGCTTTCATTCTGGATTTCATAAACTTTTCCTTCTGAAATGCCTCTAAAATCCCTAATTTAATGAATTGCTTGGATGTTCAGCTTAATCTTCTTCATGCTGAAGATACTGTCCAAACTTAATTTTATTTTTTTTGTTTATTTTTGAAAAACAAGGTTAGAAATCAACCTTATAGTTGACCCAGAGGGCCATGACTGACTTGAAGGTTTGTGTAGCTGTTGATGCCTGTCTGCTAATATGGCTGTGCTGCTGCAGGTTTCTGTTGTAGATAGGCCAACTCTGCAGCATAATCTGCCTTTCAGCTGGAAATACTTGCCATCGGTCAGCTCTTTCAATTTAACTCCATGGGATGCTTCTGTGTTCTGACTTGGTGCTCTTGACTGTGTAAGGTCTATGGGCACTAGTCATCATCTGAAACCAATGTCTCACCAAAGTACTTAATCTTGGTGAAAATGAGATTTGATTGGAGCTATTCTGTTCCTGCTGCATGTACTGTTGCTCCTTCTGTATAAAAAGAATCTATTTTTTCAAAAGAGAAAAATGTATTTAAAGTCTACTGATGCATTTGTAGTTCCATTATGTTTTATTACAGGATCTTCTGCTGTGACATTGAGTTAACAGTGTAATACTTTAGAGCTTTTGTCTCCATAAAAAAGAGAGCTTTTCATGTGGAATTTAATGCTATAGAACCCAAAGCCAGCAGCAGCTCCCAGCTTTCCATGCTCATTGTTTATTCTCTTAAGAGAAATCATTTGACTTTGAGTTTGCATTAGTGACAGATTAAGCTGCCAGTGTAAACATTGTAGGATTGAGTATTTTGAAAGATGTGTGTAATTTTGTGAAGGAACTAAACCCACAAGCGTCCGGAAGCAATGTGATGTTGCATGTGTTCAAATAATATTTTGCAATGTTCCTGAGAAAAGGAAGTAAGTATTTAGAAAAGTATTGGTGAAATGGTAACAGTTTATGATTCTTAATTTTTGTTTACTGAAAATAATTCTTGACACATGGAGCTTTTACTGGAATTTACATGAAAAGTTGATCCTGGAAGTAGGAGGGAGACACTTGTGTTACTGTACAGACAAAAAATGCCATTATTTATAATTAAGTAACCTTTCAATTTACTTTTGACAATAGAATTGGACTAGAGTGAAAATGTTTTGGTTTTAAGTTTTCGAGTTTGGGGTCTGTTCATGAAATGCTAGACACCTTCAGTTTTCAAAAGGAATAGTAAGTAGTTCTCATTTTCCTGCAACTTATGTCCGTTGATTAAAAATGGAACCCATAAAATTTAGAATTTGAAATTCCGATGTTCACCACCATTCTTTAAAATGCTTTTTCTTTTTTAGTCCTCACCGTCAAATTACCATTCTCTGTGTTAACACTGTGGGGATGATGACACAAATTTTGAATATAGGTCCATCCTGGGGGATGCTAAACCTTCATGAAAGGAGAGGGGCCAATCACTGTTTACTCGACAAAACCAGCCTGGGTTAGGTGAACCTGCACCCAGATAACTAAATTCATGGTAAAATGTAGTATTTGTGTCAGGGCTACAGAATGCTGGTTATTTTTTCTATTAATTTTTTTTTTCCACATGTAGACCCTGCATACTTTTTGGTCAGTTCAGTTCTCCTATCACTTTAATTAGCAACATGTTATGCACAGAAAACTTGAGGAAAGCAACTTAAAAAAAAAAAAAATCTTTCCCTAACATCCTTTGTGGTGTTGAAAATTGATGCAGCTTGGCATAGATCTTGGTCTTGCTGGGGAGCTAAGTAGAAAATTCTGTTCCCTACTGCTTAGATGTTGGGTTTGTAAGATTTTTGTTTCTTATTGTCTCTAAGGGTCTAACACATCCTTGGTTAACGCTGACATGCTTATTTAACATGAAACACGCGTTCCTTAACTGATTCAGATTTTTGAAGGCACTCTGTGCTAATTCTGATACTTGGATACAGATCAAAATTTTCTGGTTACAAAGACAAACAAAGTTGATGAAAACAAACTTTAAACAAAAATATATACCAATTGCATATTTGTGTTATAGAGCTTGGCAATAATGTTTAACTTGGCTACATTTAATAAAAACTTAATGGACAAATGTACTGTTACTGTATTTGTTTAAGAAACTTGGTCAGCGTATAATAAGGTTTTACATAAACTTGGTGGAAAATAAAATTAATCTTGTACAGATGTTAAAAAAATCTTTCAAATGATCACTTTTACACATTTATGGATGACTTTGTAACAGGGCAAACTTAGTTGTGTTCGAATTGAAATAAAGGTTTTTGTACTATCTGGCATGAAATGGTAGTGCCAGAGATGAAGGATGTTGAACAATGAGCCAGGTGAGTTGTCAGATACAGAAGGTAAAAGGCAGATTTCAGCTTTCTCTTAATTATTGCATTAGATGTATTTAGCTGTCATTCCAACAGAATGATAAATTTAGCTGTAGCACAGTAATTCAGCACTGCAGCTGACAACATTCGTTAAAGATTACTGTGTTCTTTAAAGTAGTTTTGAATTAGACTATTTAGTGCAGATGCTTTGAAACTGTGACTTACAATTTTTTTTATCCGCTTATCCAATCTATTAAAAAATTAGTTGTTGGTTCAGAAGGTTTAACATAATGAATTGAAAGCTATTTCTTCTTTGTGTCCTACTGAAAAAACTGACCAGACCATTTTGTTCATATTCCTGGGAAACTTGAATTAGTTTAGAATGCATTTTGTTTCATGTTCATTCTGAATTTAGATTTCTGGTTTTGTCTGAGGCTACTATATCATTAAAACAGCTGCTCTTCCTTCGCAGGCCTATGAAGAGTACACCAGCAAACTAGATGCTTTACAGCAGAGAGAACAGCAGTTGTTGGAATCCATGGGGAATGGAGCAGATTTCTCTGTCTCCAGTTCGGCTTCAACAGACACAGTTGCATCATCTTCCTCCTCTAGCCTCTCCGTAGCACCTTCATCCCTTTCAGTTTATCAAAACCCTGCTGATATGTCGCGGAATAACCCTAAGTCTCCACAGAAGCCGATTGTTAGAGTCTTCCTACCCAACAAGCAAAGGACTGTGGTGAGTCAGTTTCTGTTCACATACTTGTAACCTCAGTATTTCCTGTATCTCTCTCCCTATTTATGCAAAAGTTAATTTTGGAGCTGAAAAAATACCTGTGTGGAGGTCAAAGAGGTGGCACGATCACTATTTGTGCTCTGCTGCCCTCAGTTGTTTTGATATGTTGAATGTTTCTAGGAGATTGACGCAAAGTTGTCCATTATAGCAGTAACACAGAATACAAAACTTTCAGGAGTTTTATAACAATGAAGATACCTCAAGAAATATTTTTCTTAAATGAGCTTTCTTGGCTAAATAGTAATCTACTATTTTACAATGGTTGGGGGGGGGAGGCAGCTCTGTTTCTTGTATTACAGGAAATTATTGATTTGCTTAACAGGGCAAGGATTGAGGAAAGTAAGACTCCTGCAGCTAAGGAGGACTGTGCAGAATTGCTTGGTGGTTTCTTTGTGGGTTTTTTTTTTGGTGGGTTTTTTTTTTGTTCCCCCCTCCCCCCCCTTACTGTAGTGAGTGTTTCGCGTTGGGACCCTGATGCTATCAGGCCCAGTGTAGAGAACTGGCTATGGGGGGGACATAGTTACTATTAGGAAGGGCAAGAAGTGTTGCCTGCAAAATGCTCAAAAACCAGTGTTTATCAATTTTGACAAAGTAACAGTGATTATTGGAGTCATGGAAGAAGACCTGAATTTTTGCTGGCTATTTAATTGTCCGTTACAGGCAGGAATTTTTTATCAGTTAAGAGCTGTCAACTGAGGAGCTTTGATATGTGCTTTAGAATAATACACTGCAGACTATGATAAACAAGATTTACTGACAAGCCATAGTCCTTCAAGGTGGTGCGTCCCCCTCACTTAGAAGGGGAACTGTGGTTCCAGAGAAAGTGGAAGATGAATAGATAGTACAGCCAGTGTCCATGTGAAGCCAGTGCTTTTCGTAGTGCTGAGTCAGGTGTTGGCTGTCACTGGACTGTGACTGCCTGTGGAAATTGAGTTGCTGACAAAGAGAGGAAAACATGAACTGAGTAGTGCTGGGCACTGGGAACGTGTGCTCTCCCTTCCCCTGCCACTTTTCTTCCATCCCTCTCTCCCCCTGGCCCACCGAACAAAAGAGATCATAGGATTTATAGTGGGGACAACAGATTAAAGGGCAGTCGTTTTCACCTGATTTGTTTTTTTTTTAATATTGCTTAGTTGTTAAAGATGTTGCTAAAGATTGAAAGTAGTGTTTGGTTTTTGACTAGAGAATGGGGGTTTAATGTAAACTATGGCCTCTGTGCAGATGTACAGTGTTAACCAAGGTGATTTTGTTGTCTGCTTGTGAGCTATGGCTAGGCACGTAGTACTACCCATACTGTGAAATTTGAAGAGAAGGTGCTGGATTTTGGAGAGACTCTGGTTTCTTCTTCACGTGTTCTGTCCCACCCTGTCTGGCTGTTGTAGCTGCAGCCCCTGTCATGGGGCTGTCCCACAAGTTGTTTTTGTTTCTTTGCTATGATGGGTCACAGTATATGGCTTCCTGTATTGGTCTGTGCATTTCCTTTTATGTCTCTCCTATGTGTTATCTTGTCCTCTTCTCTAAGCCATATAGTATATTTCTAGTCTTCTTTTCTCCTCATCTGCAATATTGCTCCTTTCCCTCTTCTCTCTTTCACCTCCTCCTCAATCCTTTTATCAGAGATGTAGTAAGGCTTTTCTCAAGTCTGAGCTCTGTTTTGCTTTTGAAGGAATCATTTTATATAAAGAATAGTTTATAGTTACGAAATATACTACATTAATCTTGTAGGCAAGAATGATTTTTTTATGTGTGTATATTTCACCAAGTTTGAGTTACTTCTGAATATGCAAATGTGATTGCAAGTTAGGAAAAAGGGGCAACTGAATTTCGCTGTGAACCAGGTGATACAATTTTGGGCCAGTACAGAACTGTCTTGCCTCATCTGAGATGTGGTTTTGTGCATGTTGCTGATCCATTCTAATCAAAGTAAAACAGGTTGTCTTCAACCAATGCATCTTCAAGTTCTTAAGTAACAGTAAAAGATCAGCTTGGTACTCTCAAAAACATGTGTGAGACAGTGCTTTCTTGGACTAGTGTTTCTCCTCACTTTTTATCCCTAAGCTGTGGGGTTTTTTGGTGAATATTGTGATTCTGTGGTATCAGTCATGCTCATGAGGAGTTTGCAGATTTAACCAGAGATATTAAGTTCGCTAGGAGTGAACTTTCTAGCTTCAGGACGTGCTGTCATTTGATGAGGGAATTGTAGCTCTTAGCAGTAGTACTCAGTGGCTAGCAGCAGGGCAATAGGAGTTTTTTCCAGCACTGAATCTAGATCCTCTTTCCTGGCTATGGGAAACAAATGTGGTTTAACTTGGGTGAAGTCAGGAAGAGGCTCTTGCTCCCAGGTCTGGCTCTCTACTGGAGTCTAAACACACCATTTGCCTTACCAGTCTACCCTTGCAGCTTGTTTCCAGGTTTCTAAATGGAGGACACTAATAAGAGTAGAGCTTTCAGAAAATCTGTAGCCTTGTGCTAGGGTAATTAACAAAACAAAACAAAAAAACAAACAAAAAAACCCCACCCAACAAAAAACCCACAACCACAAAATAAAACCAAAAAAGTCAGTGGTACCAACAAAAGAGTAGAAGACAGGTTAGTGGTAGAGGGAACGTGCCAGAAACTGTGTTAAGGCATATGGAAAATAAGGAGGTGATTGGTGACAGCCAACATGGCTTCACTAAAGGCAAATCGTGTCTGACAAATTTCGTGGCCTTCTACAACAGTGTTACAGCATTGGTAGGTAAGGCAAGAACAACTGACATCATTTACCTGAACTTGTGCACAGCATTTGATGCCATCCCACATGACATCCTGGTCTCTAAATTGGAGACACAGATTTGATGGGTGGACCAGTTGGTGGATAGGGAATTGGCTGGATAGTCGCACTCAAAGAGTTGCAGTTAATGGCTCGATGTCCAAGTGGAGACCAGTGATTAGTGGCATTCCTCAGGGGTTGGTACTGGGACTGGCACTGTGTAACACCTTTGGCGACATGGGCAGTGGGATTGGGTGCACCCCCAGCAAGTTTGCTGATGACCCCAAGCTGTGTGGTGCGGTCGACGCACTACATGGAAGGGATGCTATCCAGAGGAACCTTGACAGGCTTGAGAGGTGGGTCTGTGCAAACCTCATGAAGTTCAACAAGGCCAAGTGCAAGGTCCTGCATGTGGGTTGGGGCAATCCCAAGCACAAATACAGGCTGGGTTGAGAATGGATTGCGAGCAGCTGTGAGGAAAAGGACTTTGGTGTTGGTTGATGAGAAGTTCAATGTGAGCTGGCAATGTGCGCTCACAGCCCAGAAGGCCAACTGTATCCTGGGCTGCATCAAAAGAAGTGTGGCCAGGAGGTCAAGGGGGATGATTCTGCCTTTCTGCTCCACTCTCATGAGACCCCACCTGGAGTATTGTGTCCAGCTATGGAGTCCTCAGCACAGGAAAGACATGGACCTGTT
>RSEF01000001.1:69859131-69946643 GCA_003993805.1 Himantopus leucocephalus | reverse complement strand
AGTAACCTGGTCTAGTGGGAGGTGTCCCTGGCCATGGCAGGGGTATTGGAACGAGATGATCTTTCAGGTCCCTTCCAACCCATACCATTCTATGATTCTTTGAAGTCACTAGTCTCAAATCTGGTATAAGTGTGTCTGTAGATGCACTTAAATAAACAAACAGGCAGATGCAGGAACGCATGAGCTATAGATGTGAGATCAGTGGCTGGGAGCTCAGGTTGACAGGATTCAGCTTCATATACTGTATAGCAAGGTGGAGGTCAGCTCCAACTCTGCTAGGAGACTTGGTTTTGGTTGAGATTGTTATGCTAAATAAGCAATTTGAAATTTATACTCAGGTGTGGTCAGCAGAGACTGCAAATTAATGGTTCAGCTTTGGCTCAGGGAGAGAGCTGACTTCTACTTCTGTTTTACATGCTGCTTGGATCTAGTTGTGTTACTAGGTTGAAGTTTTTCTTTCATAGACCTAGTAAATTACCTGTTTTAGAGCTGTGAAATGGTACTTATAGGAACTCCTGAGTGTTTGGGTTATTGGCCTTAGAGCTGAAGTTAATTTCTCTGAAACCTGAAACAGTGCTCATGTTATTGAGAAAGTCGGGAATTTCTTGTATGGCGACTTTTAATGTAGTTACTCTGTTTTCAATATTTATTGATCCTACATGTAATCTGTTCAAAACTAAGGAAATTCCAGAAGCGAACCCAATTCAGAAGGAATTGCAGTTTTAACTGCCAGTAGTCAAATGATAGGCTACTTGCCTAAAAAGCACGCAGTGGTTTTCAGGGAACACTGAAATTACTTGCTGTAGTAGACTTTCTTCGTTCTCTCAATGGATAGAGAAGTGTTGCACATGTCTTAATCTTCCCTCATAACCTTTGGCTTTCGGAACAAACCTGTCGTGTCTCACTTGTGCCCATTAACTGAGCCATTTGCTTATGTAGCCGTGATGGGAGTTTGGAGTTTTCAACTATACAGGATGGCTTCGGATGTGATGGGTTGAAGCAGGAAGGAGATTCCTTGTGAAAATACGTGGTACCTGCTATTACGGCCTCCACCTCGCCCAAGTCCCTCTTCCATATGGCTGTTAAAGTAAGGATAAAATGTGTCCTACAACCAAGGGCATAGCTGGGAGAGGAGAGACGCTGTTAAAAGTTGCAGCGTTGCAACAAGCTTCCCCCCCACCCCGACCTTAACTGCTTTCGACTAATATCTGCTTCTGAAATAAATCTTTTTTTAATATCACAATAATATTTTCAGTCTCTACCTCCAACTGCAGACCCACTTCAGGCGGGGAGAAATCTTGCCAGATACTTGGGAGTCTTTGTTTATTTTTATCTGGGAATGCAATGACAGTTCTTAAAGTGACTTAATTTAAAGTGACTGGAATTAAGTTGATAATGGAGAACCAACCTCCTTATTTATCTTTGATCATACTCTGAAGCAGTCCCAAGTACTACAACAGTGTTCTGCTATTTGTTTAGAGCTGTTAAAAATGCAGGAAATGCACAGGGCCGGGTAGGGGGTGAGGGAGAATGCTTACATTTTTGATTAGCAACTGCCTTGTTACTTGAGAGTTGTCTAGGTTTTTTGTTTATTATTGGTATTGTTTGTGTGTAGGATCAAGCAAATACATCTGTCTGAGCTGGCTCCAATTAGAAATATAATGTGAGGAAACTGATGGAGTACAAAGAAATGAGACCACATGGATCAGTGTGGTTTTGGTGCATAGCTGGTGTAGCTGATGTTGAGTTTCTTTGTATGTGTCACGATAAAGCAGAACGGACAAAGTTTTTCCTAATGTAAGAAAACTTGTGAAGGTGTTTCCATGAAAGTCCAGCCAGTATGTGGTAGAGCCTGATGCTGCTCATCAGTTAGCAGTTGAAGTCAGCATCTTGATTCAGCCCGGTACACAACAGAGTTAGAATGTAACTTTTGAAAGCAAAACTAAGTAGCTGGCTTGGTTAGTTGGAGGGAAATCAATGAATGAGTAGTGTCAGAAGATTGTTTTCCTCTGTAGTTGGCCTGGGAAGGGATGAAGTTTCCTTCTCTGAACCACCTCCTAGAAAAAACAACAGATTGTTTGCTGTTCTCTGGGGGGAAAAAAATGTTTATCCCCTGTAATGCAGAAATATAAATGTCTGAAGTATACATACTTCCTCTTTCCTCAGTGGCATGGTTCAACTGGCAAGTTAAATCTCCTTTGGAGAAGCAGTCTGCATAGATGTGACCAGGATAAGTCTGTGCGGGTGGGTTTGTTTTGTTTTGTTCGAGGCCAGAGAGAAGGATGTTGAAATAATACAAGTGCAAGATGGTAAAAGTCTACCTGAGATTGTCAGTTGTTTTGCAGAACAAATTGATGAGGTTTATCCAAACTGTGGGTGGAAGAATTTAGGGAAAAATCAGTTTGAAGCTTGTTTGGGTTAGGAATCTAAATGGCTGTAGGCTGGATAGTAACAAAACTGCTAATTAAGGGAGAGCTTTTGGATGGGAGAAGGAGGTAAAAACTCTGACCTTGAGCTGGCCACTAGAAGTCTGAGAGACTGTAAGATGCTGAGACTTGGTTTTGGTGGAAGGGACGTAGTCTTGAATGGGAAGTGAATAGTAGTGTGTCAGAGTAAAAGCTTAGGTTACGTTTGCCAGTGAGATTTCTAAGAGAATGCATGGAGCCAGAAGGGAACACAGCCTTGTGGGGTCCTCAGATAATTGTGTTGTGGATTATGATTATTTTTCTTTTTTCACAAATTACATGATTGAAGATACAAGCAGAGAAAGAAATGAAACAGAAAATGACATCATGCAAATGAATAGGAGACACGTATCTGATTGTTGGGAAGGGGTAGTAATTCAAGGAAAATGAGGATTAACAGCTGATCCAGAGGTATGGGAAGAAGTCATTAAAGATCTCAACAGGGTAACTTCAGTTAAATGTAAGAAGCAGAAGACAGTGAAAAAGTTTAAAATGAACTGAAGAAGCTGAGTTCTGGGCAATGAGAATAAACAGCTTTCGATGAGTGTAAAGATTACAGGAATATGGTATTTGCATACAGGACAAGATTAAGTGTTTTGGGGGATTGCTTCTAGTTGTGTGACTTTTTTTTCTTTGAGGGTTGGGGGGGGCAGGTTTGGGGTTTTTGAGCACCTGGGTAAAGTATCTTTTGCATGTCTGGGAGTGCCAATTTCAAACTGGTAGACTTGGGATAAGGAAAAGAAACCCCATTCCCAATTGCAAGGGCTGTTCCAATTTTGCATTCCTCTGTAAAAGTTGACAAAACAGTTAAAATTATTTAGGAATTTCACCTATTAGATTGCTTGGTTATTGTAGACCTTAAGACATTAGTAAGACTTTTTAGACAGGTTTCCTGTGGTGCATCAGTTGTGGCTGATCCCTTGCAGGAAAGTGTTCCGAGACCTTGAATGGAATAAACACTTTGTGGACGTACCTGGAGTATCTCTCTGTCGCAATGGAAGAGTACAAGAATAGGGCAGGCATGTGTGATATTTTCCCTGAGTCGTCTTCCAAATTTGAGCTATTTGTCACTCTAGGAGTTTAAGCGTTCTCTATTTGGAAACCCTCTGTCCAGCCTCCATTAAACCCACACTATGGATACTAGAAATTTGTGTCTTCTGGTAAGGAATTCCATGGGCATGGCCATATGTGGTGTGAGTAATCATATTCTGTGTTGGTTTAAATCTGCCATGTGCTAGCTCTCTATACTGAAGGAAATAAAGGCTTCTGAGAAAAGCTATTTAATACAAGGGCTGATACAAAAACAAATAGCTAAAGCTAGTCATAACTGCACAGAGGAACAATATTAGGAGATTTCTGATGTTGATGTGAAGTCTTGTAGGAAAGTAGATAATGTGGTAAGGGAGGCTTCTAACTCAAGTTCTTTATGAACAAGATCATATAACTTGCTTATATTAGCAACCCTGAATGATTTTGATTACCTAAGAAATCTCCTCCAGCCAAGTACTTCTAGTGTGGAGAGAAACAGTCTGAAAGCAAATGAGCAGCTCTGAATGATGGTATGCCAGAGCGTGGAAAGTTAGAAAAAAAATTGGTGCTTAGGTGTTAGAAATGATGGGCAGTTGAAAGCCATCAGGTGGTGATGGTTCTTGCTCTTAATCTGTATGTAGCCCGTTGCTGTCTGCTGCGCAGTACTAGCTTCCAGAGGAAATGTTTGCTTGGTGTCTTCTGGCCTTCTTGGTGGAGTGTCTGTAAGGGCAGTAAGGAGTCTCAGCTGCTCTGCTCAGTGAGTTTATGGAGGGCCCTTTCGCAGCTCCAGTGCCTGCTCTCTTTCTGTGAGCATGAACAAGGAGTGGATTTGTTCACTTTGAATTTCATTTTTGTCCATAGTGGTCTGAGTAGTGACGGTGAAACTGGGGAGGGAGCAGATGCTGTTCCTGCTTTGGGAAAGCTTGGTGGCCTCCAAGTACTTCAGCTGTCTGCAGATTCTGGGTAGGATCCAATCATTGTGCGTTTTCGTCTACCATGAGGTCTCAAAACTTCCTATGGTAGCTTCTAAACCAAAAGTAATACTTAGGTAAAGAAAAAAGTTTCCCTTGCTTCTACGTTCAACTATGGAAGATTGTCTGGTTTTGGGTTGTTCTTTGTTTTGCTTTTTTTAAGCTTAAGAGTAATTAGAGTTGATTTGTGTAAAAACTCAGCATAAATTTGAGCCAGTAAAGCTCTTTTCCACTCCGTTGTGCATTGGTATGCTTCACATGAGTGTCATAGTTACATACGTATTAGAAAATTAATGAAAGTTCTCAAAATGCAAATGTGAGACTGAGTTTTTAAAAGGGAAAATTTGTATTTTTAAGACTTGCAGAAACTAAGCAGGATTGTGAATGCTGTGCATGGGGACAACTCTTGTTTCAGGTTTCTCACTTGTCACACCTTGGTGAATTAGTGTACATCTGCCTTTTAATTAGGCAAGCAATCATGTGGTCTTCTCTGCAGTCATGAAGACTGGAAGAATCAGATATTTTTACTCTACCTAAATTCTTAGCATAAATTAATTCATCATGCATGCACAACTGGAATGCTTCAAATGTTCTGTTTTCAAATCTGGTACTCGATGCATTTCTTTTGACATAAGATTTGCATCTTGCTTTCTGCAGTTTATGCTGCGAGCTTGTGCTTCAAGCTTACTGAGTAATAAGCACTGTATTTCTATAGGTGTTCAAGCTGCCCTACCAGTTTCACCTGTCAAGAGTAAAGAAAATTCAGAGAAGGGATGTTCAGGCAGCTGAATAAACTAGTTTCTTGCTTTTAATTACACACCTGGTTTAACATTATTAGGTTTTTCTAATCAAAAACAATTACAAATTCCCATGACATATCAAACACGCAGCAGAAATTGAGTTTATTTTCAGCCTATGCCAATGGATGCTTGCTGAATGTATCTGAATGCTTTGGAATTTTATGCATCTTATGAACAGACTGGTAGAATGAAGTAAATGGTAGTTTACTTTCAAGTAAATGTCACTTGATACTTTTTTTTTTTAAATACTTGGATTATCTGGGAGAGCTTTTGGCCTACCTATCCTATGGCTGAAAAGCAAAATCAAATTAGAGACTTAAGTCTTAGATTGCAAAGTCAAACAACATTGAAAACTTGCCATTATAAAACTGATGGCTTGTCATCTGGAATGCCTTGTGCAACATCGATCACTGCTTTTCAAGAATATTCCTCAAGTAAGGAGAGCTTAGTGATTTCCTAAGAGGCGGAAAGTCTCTCTGTAGAAAGTAATGAATGACAGGAAAATACTGTTTGGAGTGTGTTTCCTTTACCTCATGATGTGCGAGGCAGGCACTCGATGAAATGGAATGCAAGTCACAAATCTGAAAATAATTGGAAGAAGTGTTTTAATTCCAGGTCTAGTAAGTCATACTTAAACAACACAAGAAGCCATGAATTTAAGTAAACTAACCAACCAAATCTTTAATATTTGTAGAGAATGTGTATACTACCTGGAGATGAAAGTATCCATTTGTTTTTAGGATCAGTTGCAACAGTTTAAAGAGGGATGTGAATTCTCGTTTCTTGCCCCCCTGCCTTTGGAGTGTGCGTTTGGAGTGTGATCATCGCAGACAGGATGCTACGCAAGTGGACTCTGGGGCTGACCTACTAGAAAGATTTATTTAAGCTATTTTGTAACTAAAATTTCTAATGCGTTTGGAGAGCAGCCAGCTGACTCTTTCATGACTTGAACAGAAACCTCAAGGTCCTGGGTTTTCATTCCCATATTGTGTCTATGGATATTTTTCTTGATGAGCATTTCTCTCAAGACTGAAGCTGTGTTTTCCAAACTTTTTTTTATTAGTGGGTCACTGTCAGTCTTCACAACTACTGGTACTAGTATTCACCCTAACTAAAATTTTAAGATGGTGATCCTGCTGTCTACTATCGCCTTACAAACGATCGGTGCTCTTCTGAACACAGTTTGAGAGCTGTCCCTCAAAAGCTTGAGAAATGATAGTGTGGAGCCTGCTGTTGACTAGGCACAGCAGGTTTGATCCAGTGTGGTTTAGTGATGGTATACTCTTGAGCAAATGTTCTGTATTCACATAAATCAGGCCATTGTGTTCTACAAATGAGTACCCCTTAATTGCGTTGGAGGTGCAAGTGGGTGCTGATAACCGATGTCTTTGCAAGTTAAATGGGATGCATTTGATGGAATGGTAACAGCTTTGTAAAATGGGTAAATTCTGTTCAGCTTCCCTTGGAAACAAGATTTAATGCAATGGAATTGTCTCCCATTTGTCTTACTAATGTGCTCCATTAAGAATGTATATTCTTAAATGCTGCTTTCTCCTGGAAATTGGTCAGAGCTTCATGCCCTGAAATCCGGAACATCTGTGTCTGAAAGCAATGTCCTTCATTGTATAGGCTAGGTTGTGATGTTCAGTACCATCTTATGTCCTTTTGTCATGGTTTGGGCCAGACTGGCCACTGAAACGAATGACAGATGCCCTTCCCCACCTCACTCCAAGGAGATGAGGGAGAGATAGAGACCTAGGAGTTTAAAAAAGAGACTAAGCTACTTTAATGCAAATATTAATAAAATAATAAAAAAGAAAAAATGGATTATACACAATATATACAAAACCATATCGAGCTCCCAGGATGACGATCAAGTCACTGGCAGGCATGACGAAAGTCCTAGACTGGACCCAGCGACGGACGAGAGCTGGATTCCAGATCTGGATTCAGGAATGCACAGAGGCATCAGGATCAAAGGAACAGGTAGAGTCCTCCTTGGACACCAGCCACTGAAGAAAGAGGGCTGACCCTTTGATCCCTCAGCTTTTATACTGAGCATGAGGCAGATGGGATGGAATACCCTGTTGGTCAGTTTTGGGTCTCCTGTCCACTCCTCCCCACAGGTGCGACCCCTCTGTGGTGTTCAGCTTCCGACCCTCCAATGGGGTAAATAAAGTTAACTGCCCTTGGGTGTTATAGCAATAAGTATAAGCAGGAGCCTCTCTGTGTACCATTCCTTGGCATAATTATAAACAGTCAGGTCTTACCACTCTGGGAGTGGTCTACACTCTTTAAAATATGCTGTTTATTTCAGAGTTCAGTTAGTTAGAAGAGGCTTAGCTGAAAAGTAAAATTACCGAACAGAAAATTGGTTCTGTTTTACGTCGAACCAGGACACCTCTTTGCTGCAGAAGGGCTTAATTTTATCTGTTAGTGCTGTAAAAAGTGGTCGACTGGTTAAACATTTGTCCTTCATACTTAAGATGAGAAAACTAAATGTGAATCTCATGTTTGGATTTTTACCAGAAAACCTAACACGTCAGAAGGCAAAACTAGTTATTTGGCAAAAAGATAGCTTAGCTTATTTCTCTCCCAACACATTGAATTCTGTGAGCATGTTGCTGGCATTTTTTTTAGTTGTATAGCTACCAGAGAGGAAAAAAGTGTGATCTTTCGAGGTGTATGTGTTGAGGTAAGTAAATCAGTACTTTGAAGTGATATTTCAAAATCCATATTACGTGGAATATTCTCACTATTGTACCCAGTACTCTGTTTAACTGTTTAGAATTTTTCTGATGCTCTAAGGTATGTTACACATACTTTACATACATACATAAATAACACTTGGCTAAAGTGAGCTGAACTACAGTGCTAGGCTGAGGAAAAAACAGAACCAGATAAGTAGTTTTGAGAAGTATAATAGTAGATATTCAGAGCTGTCCAGCCTCTCCACTTTCTGAGAATACCTTTACATTGATTTTTGAAGTGCTTCTCAGTCTCTTTATTGCTGTAAAATATTGGAAACCGCACTGGTGTAAGGAAGCATTTTTAACTTACTGAGACTATGCCAGTTTCTGCTCTGGTGTTAGAAAAGTGATGTAAGAGTTATTTAGGGATGTAGCCCTGAATTTCTTACTGAATCAGGAATGACCTGATTTACGGAAATAAATGATTTATTATGCATTGCTTAAATGCTTGTGGCTGCGGTACTAAATATATATCAGCAACATTGTTATGAATACTTACTGTCCATAGAAATAGTTTACATGAGTAAAAAAAGACGAGGAACTTAAGTGCCATAGTTCTGTTTAATCTGTCTAGGTAGTAAGATTCTGCTCTGAGAATTTTTGGAGTCTAGAATAATTTTCATTCGTTTCCTTGGGACTTCACATTTGTAAAGTTGAGTATGTGTTTTGGTGTCTTCTTGTATCCGGCAAGTTGTGATTGATTCAGGATGCACAAGTAGATTACTTTCTCTGGTATATTATTTCGCTACACAGTGAACACAGCTTGCAGGCTGTATTGGCAGCTTCTGTACTAATCCTTAGTATTGTGTAGCCCATACTCTTTCATGCTCTTCACTTTTGAAAATTGTTTGCTGAATCGACTTTCAGATTGTTATGAAAACCTAAACCTTTTCTGATCTACAAATCTTAGGTATAAAAGTAACTTAAAAAGAAACCACTTAGGAATTAGAATTTGGAAACAGATTCCTTACTTCAGTAGCATGGATTTCTAGGTGGCAACTGTTGTGAAACAGATCAAGATTCTCTTAGTTACAGACCAGGGGGATCAAAAGATAATGGATGGACATGCACAAAATGGGTTTGAGATAATATTAAGCATTCTTTTTTTCAATAAAATGCAGACTTTGTTCAATTTACCAGGTTACCGTCATAAGGGTGTGGATTTTAGATTAGGTCAGAAATTTTCTTATGGGGAATCGATTTTGTCAAAAAATGCTGTGATTCAGTTAAAATGCTCGGTGGGAACCCTGTCAAAATTCTTGATGGAACTGATAAACCCACTTTGGTGCCTGCCTGCCTTCGGTGGGTGGAGCTGCTGGCTCCTGGCAGGCAGCTGGGGGGCTGCGCCATGCCAGGGCTCCTGCAGCCCGTTCCCCCAGGCTGCGGGCCGCACACCCTCCCTCCCTCTCCCTCTCTGGCTGGGGGTGAGTAGGAAGCTGTTCTGAAACTCCTGCCTCTGTCTGTTAGCTGGGGGGGCTGAAATTGTTTGGGTTCTTTTCTTGAGATTGAGTTGCTCTCCAAATCACTTTCTTGGAGCAGGATTTTTCTTTAACTTTGCCATGGTTTGGGTGTGAGAAGAGGATGAGGAGAAAGAGAGGTTATAGTGGGAATGTTTTGCAGGGTGAGATTTCTGCTTTACAGCAGGCGCTGGTAGGGACTGAAGGAGGGGGCTGAAGGGCTACGTGCACAGATGGTGATAGACCGTGCTGTACCAGTCTGGGAAAATGATTAATCAATACTACAGGGATTTATTCTAGTATTTAGTTCATTTAATTTGGCCTTCTGTTTCTCTGCTCAGGAGTTCTGTAAGAGAATGTTCTAAATGTGATGCTGATACAGGATCCTGGTGATTTTTGAAAGTAATCAAAACAGTTCCCCAACTGTTTTTTAGCTGGATCTTGTTGCAAATGGCAGTGAAGAGAACAAATGTTCTATCTGTGTTTCTAATTGCAAGTTGCATAAATATGGCTCAGATTTTAATGAAGGGGACTTGGGGAAGTAATACTGAGGAATAGTGAATGATAAGTGAGCAAAATGTTTCATGCACATTTTTCATAGTTCTATTGTACTTGCATTGCTGTAGGCAACCTTCATTCTGATGCTTTCCAAGTTTTGAAAGCTTGCCTCAAAACTTGGGAACTTTATTGATTTCTTGGGACTTTATTGATTTCTTTAAAGGAAGCCTGTAACTTCATAAATCTTGTTTTCAGTAAAATTTAAAAGAAAAAAAAAATCACTTGAGGTGTCATTATTTACACCAGTGTAATTACACTTTTAGATCTTTGCTTCATGAGGTACTGGAAGATGTTATCGCCCTTTATGGAGGATCAGTGCTGGAGGAAGAAAATATCTTCCAGTGAGCTCAAGGCTCCTTCCCTTTTTCTCTTCATCTCTCCTTTAATGTTAGTCACCTTTCCACTGCTTGGCTTTTCCTTCTTGTCCTGTTCTGTTCCCTCACCCAGGTCTAGATTTTACTGCCCTGATTACTCTTACTACTTGCTGCCCTGAAGTTTTCTGCCTAAGCTGGAACCTCTCCCCCCTTATGCTCAATTCTAACGCATCTCTTAGGCATTCCCTTCCCCCTGGTGCTCCTTGTCCAAAATGAGCCGTCATTTCTCCTAATCACAGTATGAAAGCTTCCTGTTCAGGATGTGCTTCCATTGCCTCCCCAGTTGTTTCAACCAGTGGTAGTTCATCATATCTGTGTTTTCTGCTGTCTGCCTCATTTAGCTCTTCAGTCTGTCTTCCCTCTGTCCTGCTTGGCTGTTTCCCAACCTGCTCATCATGGCAATGCCCTCTCCCCACGTACGTGTGCTTTCCCTGGTCAGTTCTTATGATTGTCCTGCCTCTCTCCTCCCATTTCTCCTTCATGCCCAACTGCTTTCCTGGCTGTCTTCATTCCCCTTTCCCCCCTGCCCCGGGTCTGTCTGTCACCCGCTCAGTGTTTGAATGTCGTCTTCCATTGTGGATATCAGTGATGAAGTAACTGAGGTTGCTGGAAAGGTAGACCTGAAGTGTCTGTGGGGCTTCTACCTCAATCCAGCGGGAACTGTACTTACGGGACAAAGAGCCTCAAGCCAAAGAACACTTGCATGTCCCATCGAAATGGCTCGTAATGGGACCTGATCTGTGTGGGAGGTTGGAGCATATCTCCAAAATCCTCAGAGATGTTAGTCAAATTCTTCAAAATACATACTCTGTAAATAAATATGTTGGAGGCAGGGAGAACTTGTCACCCGGCACTTAGGGGACAGATAGGTTCTTTTAGAGATCCTTGCATAATGATGGTGGCACTAAATTGTAGTTACAATTAAAGCTTTATTTCCTTAACATGATGTTATGATTAATGTTGCACAAAATTTATTATTAGAATGGCACAGGATTTCTACAAGCAGAATCAATATAGTCCAACTTAATAGTAGCATAATACAGAATTTATAATGCAACCTAACGTGTAATTTCTAATCACCTGGACCCTCTACAGATTGGGTCAAACCTTAACACATGGTTTGCCATATCAGTATAGCAGTCATAATCTAGACTCTAAATTCATATAAAAGAATACGAGTTGCTCCCTCAGTCCTTGGAGGAAGCAGAGCATGGTGGAGGCATCCCTGGCCATGGCAGGCCCTGGGTCTCACTGTCCAGCAGCAGCTCTGGTCCAAGTTCTTCCCTTGGAACTTATAACTACTTGATTTTTCTAGATAGTGGTCTGCATGCTGTTACTTTTCTCTGTTTTGCGAGGTGGCCATCGCAACCACCTGATAGCCCTGGGACCTTCAGGGCCAGCAAGGAAGGGAGTAGTCAGCCTGGCACCCAGGAACCTTGAGGTCAATAGTGAGGGGAAGAAGAAATCTGTTTGGTTTGTCTGCTTGGTTCACAGGACCTTCAGGGCCTGATACCCAGGGGCAAGGGAACAACTACATGACCTGCTCAGTCGCTGAGAATGGCTGCTTGCCACATAAAATGGTGTTAGTTATGCTAAACACATTGCCAGGGGTTGGGAGCGGGGTGTACTGGTCATAGAGCGACCCTATGAACAGTTGGTTTTGGTGTGAACAATTAGTTTGGTAGAGACTTAAGCAAGAGAGGGCTGAGTTTTACAACGGAAAGTTCGTTGACGATATTGACAATAATAGGTGCTCCCAGGCTCCCTGTTAATACCAGTGACAGGTACTAGTAACAATTAAGGATGTTTTATGCTGGAGGATTGACCTACAAGTGATTGAAAGCCACAGTGTAAACTTCTAGGCTGGGAAGAAGTTACTTACGTTAATAAAAAGACGCATTAAGAAATAATGGAATGTGTAAACCAAAGTCACTTAAGGCTGAATATCAAGATTGTAAAGCAGTATGTTATAGGATATTTTTTCCAAGGAATTAGTAGAAAGTCTCTTTTTTAAATGTTTACATGTTGATCAGATGAAATGCACCAATATCCAGTAAGAAGCACTTTCATATTAATGGGAGGAAGACTGTGAAACAAAATATTCCTTTAATTTGTGTCTTCTGTGAGAGCATATGTTTGAGTTCTAGAAATGCAATAGATAGTGTAACCTCAAGTGGCGTTCACAAAGCTACTTGAAATAGACTGCTACTTTTCACTGTCATTCTTAAGTAGGACATAGGGCCCCTAAATACCCATGGAAATTTAAGTGCAAGGAGCAAAAACTAGGCTCTGATCCAAAGCCAGTTGAAGCTGATTAAGGGACTGCTTTTGGCTACCGAGGGCTCTGGCTTAGGCCACTAGCAAGCTAGAATTGGGTCTCAGGTGTTCAGACAGGTTTGTGGGTTTTTCTTTTGGCTCATGTTTGAGGCGCTGTCTGTGATTATGGGAGATGTCCCAGTGTGTATACCACCTGAAGTGTTACATATTTTCACTATTTAGTTCTAGAAATAGTAAGTGGGTAATACTCAACACCTTAACTAACTTAATCACCAGATCATATATTGTTCTGTTTTTATGGCTTGATGCTATACATTGTTAAATCACAGGTATACCTAGAGATGATATACTTATTCCTATAAGATATGCCTACAGCTAGAATAGAGGCAAGGAAAATGTCTTTACTTTGCATAGTTTGTAGTTCTGTTTGGCTAGTTTTAGTCTGCTTTTCTATTCTTCCCATCCTGTTAGATATTTAAATTTTTCAAATAGTGAAACAGAAGAGAGGAGTATGTTTTTCAAATAGGAAGTGTCTGTAGAGTTGCAAATACAGGTTAAAATGAGAGGTGATGGTCTGCCTGGCTCAGATGATTTGTTTTATTTTACTTGTTTGCATGCTTATCTTCTATTTTAGAAATAGAAAATAAAATGTTTTGTCATTTTATTGTCATGTTTTTTGAGTGCAGCCTAAGTTAGTTCTTTCATTTTAATTCCACTTGGCGTGTTGCCCCACTTAATTTTACAGCTTGGCCTGAACTTTTTCGAGATGTACGTAGTTATTAGCTATCTGTGTGCTGTGTCTCCACTTTCTTCAAGTTGAGGAGAGTTGGAAAGTCACTTTTGGAGTTGGATCAAGACTTCGTTCCAAATGTTAATAGAAATGTAGAGCTGCTTCTCTTCTAGCTGAGCTAGACTGCTTATATATTATTCACCGATAAAATTCTCCACAGTACAAAAAAGATTTTGAAACACTTACCTCTCATTCTGTAAAGCATCAGGAAAAGTGCGTTTCAGCACTTGTGGGTCAAAATGTTTGCATCGGTTTGGGGGGATAAATTGGAACTTGTTTTAAGTAATTTCTTTTATATTTCACCTCTAGGTTCCAGCAAGATGTGGAGTGACAGTCCGAGACAGCCTAAAGAAAGCTCTGATGATGAGAGGTCTTATTCCAGAATGCTGTGCTGTTTACAGAATACAAGATGGGTACGGTTTGCATGTGATGGTTTTTGCTCTCAGAATCTCTTCTTGGAGTTACCCAGTAATGCCGATCCTATCCAACATTGTGGAAGTTGTTTCCAAAGTCCAGAATGATATGATACTTTGCACTAAAACAATTTGTGTCTTGAAGACATCTAAAAAGAATGACAAAGGTCTAGAAAAAGATTTAAACACTTCAAGAACAGGCATAATATAAGCTTATAGACTGCTGGCAAAACACTCATTAATCAAACTTATGCTAACCAAACAAGTATTAAATAGGTTTCTTTAACTTTTTGGTTTAATTTTACTTGGTTATAATGCATTCCTAACTGACTATAGAATTCCCGTGGGGAAAAAAAAATTGAGTGTCCAGCCCTAAAAAATGTGTAGATTTTCTTACTGCACAAAATTAGCCATCTCTTTGGCTCTTTTATGGAACAAGTATTTTCACAAGCACTTTATTTGATCAGAAAGGTGTCTGACACCTTGGACCAAGGAGTTGGCCACTACTGGAGCTGATTGAAAAAGTGCGTTTCTTTCATGCAGTTTGTCCAGGGAAGGTGTGCTCTCTTTGGTATGTGCTGAGCTTCATGTCTTGCCTTTAAAGCTTCCTGCAGTTAGAAAGTGGGTAGCAAACCCCCACGATGCAACTTTCTAGCTGATCTCACATCTTCAGCAGGAAGGGCTTGTGTGCTGGTGCTAATGAAAGGCTTATTTACACTTTAGAGAGAAGAAGCCAATTGGCTGGGACACTGACATTTCCTGGCTCACGGGAGAGGAGTTGCATGTGGAAGTCTTGGAGAATGTGCCACTCACGACACACAATTTTGTATGTATTGGTTTTTATGAAGTGTTGAGTAGGGATAAGTCAACTTTGTACTTTCAAATTCAAATTAACAACTTTGAATAATATTTTCGATCTGTGGGATGTGGTGGAGGTTGCAAAAGAAGTTTTTAATCACAATAGCTTAAGTGATTTAGATAGACTTGTAATTGAAATAAGTGATGCTAGAGTACTTGATCGCCCTTAAAACTTTCACATTTAGATGGAATACACCCTCTAAAATCTATAAATGGAGGGGTTTTAAATCAGCACTGCATTGCAGAGCTGTAATAATAATCTACTATTTTTGTATTGCTGTATCTATAAAATGTATTCTGGGCCTCCCTGCTGGCTCTGCAGCAGCAATTAACTAATGAACTAACTATTCCCAGAGCAGTGCTGACATCATCAATGATGCTAGTGCACAAATATGTTTTGACCTGATAAGGCACCAAGTAAATGGAAGCTGCTAAACAGAATCCATCTAAACTGTTACAGCTACATACAAAATCTTGGAAATAATGTTTTTCACAGTGAGAAGAAAGATCTTTTATTTAAGTAAAACCCCCATATTCTATTTGCGAGCTGCTTAAACTATTTTACTCCAACAAGCTAGTTTGGCTATGGCTAGTTAGATGAAAGTCTAGTAGGCTTAACATTTTTTGATAGCCTTCTGAAACTTTGATTATTACATGTAGTAATACAACTAGAATGTGGTTTTATGCCAAGTATTGCCAAATTTGAAAATGAAACTAACTCATTTTTTCCCCTCTGTAATATGGGGATAACATATGTTCACCCTTTTGCGATTTTAAATGTTTGTGAGTTTCAGTAGTCGAAATTGCAACTGTATATGTAACCATACGTAGAAGACGTATATATGCCATATCTGTATTTCCAGTCCTGTGAGTTTTGGATAGAAATGTCATTTGGCTCCTGGAAAGATTAGAAGATGAGATAATCTTTCAGCAGCTTTTGTTTTTATAGGTTGTATCCAATTAAATTCTGAATGTTTGTCTCTAGCATTATACCAGTGCACTGTTTTGCTTCAGATTTGTTGCTGTTTTCCTTACTGCCAATGAAGTGAAGCATTAATTCCAATAAATAGTTGAAAGAAAATTCTAATGCACGAAGACTGTTTCAAAAAGGAGACAATCTTTTATGTCAGTCTGTTTGATATATAAAACTGTAGCTCCAGCATCAAAAAAGAAGCTTGTAAGTGTATTTGAGGGAGGTAAAAGCAAGTAGCCTATCTTAGACTTGCAGAAGGACTCTAATTATGATTATTTTTGACAATATAGGTACGAAAAACGTTCTTCACGTTAGCATTCTGCGACTTCTGTCGAAAGCTGCTTTTCCAGGGATTCCGGTGCCAGACATGTGGCTACAAATTTCACCAGCGCTGTAGTACAGAAGTGCCACTGATGTGTGTTAATTATGACCAACTTGAGTAAGTAATCACAATTCTTTTTAAAGTTGAGCCTTTTATTAAGCTTACAGCTGTCAGTGATTTCTTATGTTAAATCTGTAATGCAGGAAGTCAGAGGTGCTGCCTGAAAAAAATATAGGAGCTCTACTGTTCTTATGAGAATGCATAATTCATATTCTCTCTGCTAGCTCAGACAACCAGTTCATTTTTTTTTTTTTTTTGCTGGACTGTGAAATGCTTTCTTTGAAGCATGAATGGGGTGGCTGAGCACTTGACTGTATCAGACAGGCTTCTCATTGTTCACAGTTGTTATTCTAAATCAAAACTAGTTCTTTATTATGTGATGGCTGGGGCTCTGTTTAAATGTTTAGATGTGGGTTTATTCTCTTCAACCTGGAAAAAATGTTAAGAGACACTAGTTTAACACAGTGAAATTGCAGTTGGTTTTACAGTGATTGAAAACAAATCCATTAGAGTTTGATGCTTAGGTAAGAAACATAAAAGAGAATGTCCCAAACAGTCGTCTGTGTTCTTGAATTTAATTACTGATCTCTTTGTGCAAGTCTTTGATGTAGGTTAAGGATCTGTTGTAAACTGGCTCTGTGTTCTATTTGATCAATTTCAGCAGATACTGTTAAGTCTTTTAAATAGACTTTCATATAAGGCATCATTTAAAATGCTAGTTTTTCCCCCGAGAATAAATTTAATTTATGCTTATGTTGGTATTTGTAACTGTTTCCTTGGGCACCTCCAGAGTTTGTGCTCAGGGCTTATGGATAGCTTATGGTTCTATCCATTTGGCATTTCGGTTTTGGCATTCCATCAGTGCAAACATTAAAATGAGTTCGTGTACTCAACATATAGGTATAAGTTGTGCATTCTTGAGGGACCAGATGTTTGCAATTTCAACTAAAAGACTAAAAAATTACTTTCCGCAAAGGTATGTCTAAGGGATGATCTTTTGATCCTTTGTCAAGTAAATACTATTTTTAACATATCTTGCAGAATAATGTGTTAATGTAGTCTTTATTTTAAAATTTCAAATTTGATCAGTGAGGGGATTGGGGGTTGTTTTGAGGGGGGTTCAATTATTGAGTGTTGTATTGTGAAGCTTCTGGGTTTTGCACAAGTTAGGCTGTTTTTGTTTTGTTCTTGCCTCACAGTTTGCTGTTTGTCTCCAAGTTCTTTGAACATCACCCCATACCGCAGGAGGAGGCCTCCTTAGGAGAGACCACCCCAGCATCTGGATCGTACCCCTCAGTGCCCCCCTCAGATTCTGTTGGGTATGACCTTATTCCTGCTGTTTAATAACGTAACATTTCAGTACTGTATGCGTAGAAACACTCAAAATACTGCTTTGCAGCTCTGTCTACATTTTTGTAATCAGGCTTCTCATGCAAATATATCCACCTATGCTTAACTTCAAAGAAGTGAATGTTTTCATTCACATGAATGATATAAATTAGTAATGAACCGAAGTTAAACGTGCGCATAAGTGTCTGTAGAATTGGGGCCATGCCTGTTGAACTGATTTCTTCTGCATGGTAGCTTAGACCTGGTCTAAACTGGAAAGATTTTATACTTAATACAAACCAAAACTATATCCTCACAAATTCTTCTAGTTTGTGTTATCAAACTACAATTAATTTGCCTTGCAGTGACATACCTCTGTTTCAGAACAGGCCACACCACTATAAGATTGGTGTGAACAGATGCCAATTCCGGGTTCATAATACTGCTTTAGTAGCTTTTCCACGTACATATTGCTTTAGTATCCTCCAGACCAGCTGTCTTCCTCCTATTTAGATGTTGGGATATACCAATAGCATGTTTGCTGCAGATCCAGGTTTTGTAAAATTAGATTTCTGAAACTGACCACAGCCTCCATCCCCTGTATTTCCAACAAAGATTCTGGACGCTCTCTCTGTGAAGAGATAAGTGATCAGATTTAGATTATGTTCCTAGTAGCTAAAAGATCACTGGCACCACCCAGCACTAGATAGCTGAACAAATCTCCAGGAAAAAGTAACTCAAGGATGTGTATCAAAGTCAAGAAACCCGATGCAGATTTATTAAAAGCACCAAATAAAAAAGCCTTCAGAAAAACATTCCTAGGACCTGTGTGCTGCATGGAGATGAACTGAATTTGGCAGAGAGGCTCTCTTGGAAAGTGAGCATTGTGCCCAAACTAAAGCAGAAACATGGCTGGAAGCTACGCAGGCATCTATGGACTCTAACTAGAAGAGAAATTCCCTGGACAATCAAGACTATATTATGAAACATCAAATATGATGCCTTCCAGGAAAATAGATTGACAGTCCTGCAGAGGGAACCTCATTTGGTAAGTACAAAGAGACATGATGTTCTTATTTGTACTATTTTGTGCAGTTTCAAGTAAATTTGGAAGTGCCTCTTCCAGGTAGTGGATGTTGCCTTTATATCCTGTGGATGTTAGTACAGCAGATTATGGACAAGGCTGCTGCTATGGTTCTCTAAGCTAAACAGGCTCTGCCTTTCTCATGGTACACCTGAAATTATAACCAGGCTAGAACTATTAATCTGTGAAGAAGCTTGTTCATACCAACTGTGTTAAATGCCTGTGGGTGCCAAAGGCACTATATAGCCCCAGTCCTAGTACTGGTATATGCTACGCTTTCCTACTTTTCAATTGCCTCTGCTTCACGTTTGTGCTTTCTTAGCAGTTTATGAGGATACAAGAGGATGGATTATCTTAATTGATACATGCCTTGCTTCAGGCAGTCTTAGTTTTGTGAAGTAAAAATGGAAAGGAGAAAATGAGACCAAAGCTGTTTAATGCCTTAAGGTTTTAAACTTCACATATATACAAGTGTTAACATTTAAATAGACTTGCCAGTTGAGGTTAAGGAGCTTTTCCTAAATTTTGCATCTGTAAATGTTTGTGGTTGCAGGAGCTGTGAAAGGTTTCTAGCTTTCTACTTTTTTACCTTGCTGTACACTTCATTGTTAAACAAAAAAAAAAAGGGCAAACATCATGCCTTCAAAAATCTGTTTATTTTGAAAATGGTTTTTGATTATCAGCTGGTGTCCGTAAGTAGTGTGCATGTTACAAAGTCATGCAATTTTCCCCAAGCATCTTGTTTGTAGAATTTCCTTTCCAAAAGCAGCTCTGATGCTATTGTATGAGCATATAGCACTGTCCATACCTTTCTCCAGTTATCCTTTTGTCTTTCTTTAACAATGCTTATCTGCTTTTTAAATATATGATTGAGGAAATACTAATTTTCTGAGGTTTTTTTAGAGTTAAAAAAAATGCTGGCCTTTTCTATAAAAACATATACTTACCCACAGTTTTGTTAAAGGGTCCTGCTACAATATGGGACAACAGCTCAACTGGAATTAGAAAAAAGTCTGACATTTGTGGTTATCTTGTCTGGGAAGAGAGTAAGGGATTGAAATTTGAGAGTTGGGCAACGGGATTGAAAATATGAGGAACGAGCGCTTTATTAACACTTACTAGTTTAATAATTGTTCCTTTGATTTCTCTGTTCTCCTAGCATCTTGCATGACACAGTCCACAGAGGAAGGGGCGTTATAATCGTTTGGTAAACCTGAGGAAAGAGAAGGCAGACATCCTTCTTCATCTTTAGCCTTGTGAAGGGATTCCAGCGACAGGCAAAGTTCCCAAAGAAAGGAAGAGTTTGTGTTGCAAGACAAGCTCAAGAGCAAAGGCGTGTGTGACATGCTGAGAAATTGTCAAGGGATCAAATGGAGAAGTTGGAAAGAGAAAGGGACATAAAGGAAAAGACCATTGGACATGATGCAAAAGCTGCTAAACGTGCTGGAGAACTTGGTTGCACTTTGCTCACGTGTAACATCCTAAAGCAATCCAGTCCTGTAGCCTTTCATTCTTCCAACTGTAAGCCATAGGCAGTCCCTCCAGACGTTCCTCCCCAAGATGAGGGAGCACATATGGTCCCACTTGCCCATTTCTGAACCCCATATAAAAATGTGTCCAGCCTCCACATTAGGTCTTTTGTCCCGTTTTAGTTCTTTCAGTTTGCACTATCTTGTTGTGCCAAAGCAGTCATTTTAGTTATAATCTGCACTTAACTGGAAAGAATTATTAAAAGTGTAGGTCTCCCTGATAATAGCCATTTGTAATAAAATTGAAGTACACAAACTGTATGTAATACATTGTATTCATTTCATTCATTGCACTATCATAAAGTTCCTTCTGTATCTTTGCTCATAAAATATGAGCACAGAATTCCTGTGAACCCACTTCCCTGGATGTTACAGATATATGAAAAGGGGAGAGATTAGCTGTTCAAAATATCCCAAAGTTGTCTTTTTCAACTTCCATCTATTCTCTCAGATGTTGTGATGTTGGGCAAAACTCAGCAAACTCATGAGGCAGATGTTATGGCAGGGTAAGTAACCCGTGGAGTTGGGTGGTAACGGGGCGCGTGATCAGTCTTTGAATGGCACAGAGGCAGGTTGGACTCGATAGAAGCTGAAAGCGTCTGCTTTGCTTGAGGCAGAACACTGCTAGTAAGCAGGTTGGCAATACCTTGGCTCTTTGAAAAACAAGATTTCCCAACATGCTTAATCTTCTAAATTTGAGGAAGGAAGGGGGACTATCTGGTACGCCATCCTTGGAAACTTGCCAGTCCCTGCCTTAGAGCAGGCTCCAGCCCGTGATTAAACACCTCTGCTTTCCTTTCTGTCTTCCAAATGTTCACTGATCATTCTGCCTCAGCTGAAGATATTTAAATATCTAGAAAAGCTTCCGAAAAGCCAAGGAAATAAAGACACAGTCTTCCAGTATTGTATTTAGTACTGCAACACCATTTAGATCCCCTCGTGTTTAAGTGAGCAAAAGCTTTGTGTTTTGTTGCATAAAACAATGATGAACTTTTCCCCTAAAAATTCTGGCACCAGACCTTTTCCAGATCACTCCATGTAAATGTTAGCGAACTTCCTGCAATATCCAACTTGATAGTCATTCTTGCTGAGCAGACAAGGTGGTATCAGGATCTTTAGAAAAAACATCTTTAGTCTGTACAACAGATGGGGGAACCCTCTTGCTCCCCAAAACTTTATTTTGCAAGAACACGCTAGTGAACTGAAACCTGGTTTGGAGGACTAATGACAGCTGTGGGGGTTTTCTTGGTAGCCCCTGGTTTATGAAGCTACCAGAAATTTTAGGAAAGCATTGTTAAGCTTTCATCTGAGCCCAAAGGCCAGTATAAATGCATACTGTTGTGATAATCCTGGCAGTTGTTTTACACCTACAAGCCAACACAGATGAAAAAAAGTTATCACGGTGTAGAAAAATTCACTAATCCATATGAAGTTACAACTGTTTCAGATCTGTCCCATGATGCTTTTAGACTGACTTCACAGGATGCTGTAAGAGTGACCTTCTGTAGCTTGGAGTTGCAAACTTGTACTGCTATCCTTTTCTCCAAATCAACATTTGATTTGGGGTTATTGGCTATTTCCAGGCTGCAGAGGTGGGGAAAGAAAAAAATTACTTTGTTTTCTGGCAATATCTATGGAATACCACAACAATTAAACTAGAACATGTTTGGCCTCCAAAATTTACTGCTTACCTGCTTGCTAGTATAGCTGAAATACCATTGTATCCCAGATCCTTAACAGACCTTAGCTTGAAAATGGAAGTGCATTGTGATCTTCATTAAAAGCAGGAACAAAAAACAAAACCAATCATACTCTGGTGTAAACAACAACAAAAAAAAAGCCTTGGTACGCATTTTAGCTTGCAGTAGGTTTGGCTTGGGTATGAGTATGCAGTCTACCAGGTGAATAGTGTGTACTACACTGAGCCCTGTGCCTAAACTGGGATGCGCTTGTTCAAGCTGGGAGGGAAAGCAGAAAAATCTCAGTCCAGTAGAGATGCTGTCGATTTGAAAGGCAAGTGGCATGCACTCTGTAACTGAAGCTGGATGAATGTGAATTTTCAGTTTAAATATTTTCCTAACTACAGCAAAATAAAAAAAAAAAAACAAGCAAAAATCTTGAACCCCAAACAAACCTCTTTTAAGAAAATCTTTCCTGAGTAGACCAGCTCTTAGATATATGAAACATCAAATTGGGGAGTTAAAGTAAATTCAGGAAAATCTGTATTAAAATTTTCTTTTGTATTTGTAAAGTGAACTAACTTGTATCATTGCAATTTCCAAGATCTGGTGGAGGTACCCTATATGATTTTTATGAAATTGTTTGTTTATGTATAACATAGGGCACTTTTCTGAGTTACCTTCCTCTTTCCCATCAACCCAATTTTGTAGAACAGCAAATCTGTGGACACGTTGGCACTTGCTGTGATTGACAAAGGGTAAAACCTGACAAAACCTCTTTCTGTTTTGTTTTGATAAAAAGGGAGGGAACAATGTGCTTATCCCAAATGTGACCCAAGGAAAAAGCATGTTCTGTCATACTGCCAGGAAAGGTTATAACATATTAAATTGAGATTTGACAACTCTATCACCTTGTTGCCTGGGAACCTGAAAATTGTTCATTAAAGGAATGCCCACATCTAAGAGGCTGGAAGAAAGTGTGCAAGATGAGGTGGTATAACCTCTCTAATAGGTCAGAATATTGACCTTATTTGTAGAAGGTCTCCACTAGTTAGCTGGTTGGCTGTTAACTGCTCGCAAAGGCCACAGGAGCAACAGAAACTCAGCTCCTGGTATTTAAACTTCTGCTCCTTTAAGCCCCAGCCTGCTATACATGTATGCCACAGTAAACAGTTCTCTGCAGCAGTTGTGTTCTGGTCCTCTTGATTTTTTTTAAAATTTGTTTTGGCAATATGTTTGCATAGCCTAAAGAACTAGTTTTGTAACTCACCTGGGATATATGACATCACCCTTTTCCAAATGATGATGGCTGATCCTTTTTGCTCCAGTGTCCCTTCTACCCTCCTGGTGTAATTAAAATTTAGGAATATGATAAGAACAGGCTTTTGGTAGCTAAGAGGATTGCTCCATTCTTTGTGCTGATGTGTTTCTGTACATCAATATCTTGATGCAGATCAAGATACAGCTTTTGCTGCACACAGGCGGAGGCTGGTGGTCATCTCTTCTGAGCTTGTGGTCTCAGTAGGCCATCTTGGCTAGCAAACCGCTTGTGTCTTTCTCTTCACGAGTTACATTTTTCAAGAAAAATTCTCTTTTAGCAAAAATAACCTACCTTTTTGTAAATGTCCCAAGGACACCCGTTAATGAAATCCTGATTGTATAGCTGGAGCATATGGGTAACTGCTTATGAGAGTCCCATCTCTGGATTGTTTGGTGTCTAAAATCCAGCGATCCTCCCAATAATAGTTTAGAGACTCCAAAAAAAGAGAGTTCTTTATCAGCCTAGAATTCTTTTTTTTAAAGATCTGAACTTCCCCCCAGTTAGAATTTAATGGGTAGAAAAAGCTATTCAAATTGTTTTCAAACATGGTATGACATAGCATGCTATCTGTGCTAGCAACATGATGGGCACGATGACCTGTGACCAGAAATACAGAAGTATTTGCAGATTCCCTTAGCAGATGACCATTTATGAGTCAAAGGAGGATGTAATTGAAACAGTATTTCTGCAATTTGGTTTTCTCTCCCTTGGCTTACTTATGATCACAGAAAATCTGATTGCTTCTGTTCTCATCCTGTGGCAGAGCTCAAATGTCGCCTCACAACACTCCCAGTGCAATGATCTGATGTTTGTTGTTACACATTTCCCATAATTTCATTTTTACTGAGAACTCCCAGGAAGTTAGAGCAGGAGTTAGCTGTCCCGACAATGACAGTACTGGCCTGGCTGAGACACTTTTTAGGCTTTTCTTCTGAAGTCTTTCTGTCTAGCATCTGACACGCTTTCCTTAACGTGAAAATAGAGCACCTTAGAATGTCAACCAAGTCCTGCACTTGTATCTGTGCAGTGTCCCAGCTCCTGATATGGGTTCTAGTTGCATGATTTCCTTACAAAAAAGTTCAGGAGTTCAAAACTTCCTCATCTACAGTAGAAAGATTGTACCTGAAGGCACTTGGTAGCAATGAATGAAAACTTTAGCTTATGTATATGTACATCAACTGCATTTAAAAAAAGTTTCTGAAATTCTGAGCATTTTCTGAAATGCTGGGCTGTTCAAGGCCCTTTCTCAGAGATTTGTCTATTGGCATTTTCAGTTCATTGCTTCCCAGTGTGTTCCCAGTGTTTATATTCTGTCGTGTGACAATAGGTAACTTTTTTAAAAAAGTTAAGCAGGGTTAAACCCCCAACCTGTTCTTCCCACACATAATTTTTTGTTACAAGACTTACTAGACTGTTGTTTGAATTAATTCGCAAGTGCTGTTTTGCCATTCTCAATGGTGAGTCTGTTGGCCAGGAAGGAAAAGATGACAGGCACTTAAAGTACAGAGAGCTCTGAGTTCTAGGTTCAGTGCCAAATTGTATAAACTCTTCAAAGAAAGGTCAGGTAATAGTCTTTAAAGCGGACCCGTTTCTGAAAAAATGCGAAGAGATGCTGTTGAAAATGTTTCTTGCCCCTAAAGATCTTTGGAGAGGCTAAGGAGTGTTCGCTTGCAGGAGGCGGCACCAGGACCTATTGCAGCTATATGTTGCTGTATGTTTTATCTCTGAAGCTTCTCCCTGTGGGCATTGCCTTTGTGGGCACAGTAGCTAAGCCATGAGTAACGGAATGGCTGGAGGACTCTACTCCTCTCCTGAGAGTTGTGTTTTCTGTAAATTCTTGTTGTCAGATATCATGAGTATTTTAACATAAAGTTTTCTTTGACAGAAGTGGCAAATGGTTCCCATTGACCTTTTGCCTTATATCCATTAAGTTGAATCATTAGAGTTAACAGTGATTGACCTTGCCTCAACTAAGAGATAAATGCAAATTTATTGTACTTTAACAAAATAAATGGGTAACCAAAAAAGTGACATTCCACCTTTTTAGAAATAAAAGAGCAAGTGTTTAGATGTTTTGTCTTTTAAATATACGATTCATGATACCAAAAATTAAAGATTGTCTCTACATTTATGACTGGCAGCATTTGCATTTCTTCAGAAAACTTGTCTGTATCGTCTGAATGCTTATCTTTCAAGTCAAATCTATTGCATTGCCTAACTGTAGCACTGTAAATAACATTTGAGGTGTTGCACTGTTCAAAGTTACTTCTTAAAGGTTGAGGTTAAGAGGTGATACGTTTATTTTTAGTATCAATAATTCATATTACATTGGCCATAATATCAAATCAATTATGTTGAGTGACCAGGATGTAATTTTCAGTCTTTCTTCATTGAACAATAATCCCATCCATACGATTTGTTCTGTGACATCTTCTGACTGCAATGTTGTTGTGAGATGTTAAGCATTTTTAGTTCTCAATGTGTTGCCATTAAAAAGAGTGTATTGCCTTCACTCTGAAGTGAGGAAACTGCAGAATATCTTGCTGTCTACAGTGCATGTTGGGCTACGTAAAGTTTTCAGATCAGGATGTATTATTACTAGTTTGGTATAATATGTTAGGGTTTTTTGTTTTGTTTTAACTCAGAACACTTCACAGCCATGTAATTAGGTAGTTTGTGCAGCAGAGGTGTTGCAATTGATCGTAGGGGAGTAGAGATCGTTCATGATAAATTGTTTTTATGCAGGCCTTTAGATCAGTTTTTTTTAATGTATGTGTTATTATAGTTGAAAAGGACTTACCACACCCACTATGCAGTGTTTGAAGCCGTTTGTAGACCTAAATCCTCTTTTTCCTTGACTTTGTTTCTCAGACCACCAATTCTCCCTAGTCCTTCTCCTTCAAAATCCATTCCAATCCCACAGCCCCTCCGACCAGCAGATGAAGATCATCGGAATCAATTTGGGCAACGCGACCGATCCTCTTCAGCTCCCAATGTTCACATCAATACAATCGAGCCAGTCAATATTGATGTAAGTATTAATAATGTTTGGATCAGGAATAGAAGATTGGATATTTCCCTTATGAATATCAGTGTGTTAAATTTATCATGTGTACATGAGTGCTGTGTTTCTAAACTAATCGTTGGTGGTCTGTCAGAATCTTCATAGATACCACGTATGATATTTTTGCTGTTAAGAGCTGTAAGAATGCAAATAACCCATTCTCCAAAAGCAGAAACTGCCTTTTGACAGTTCTGTCCTTTCGTTTTCAAAGCAACGTTCTACCACAAACCACTGCTCTCTTTTTTTGTCGTTAGTCCCAAGGCTCGTGCTGCTAGCCATACCACAGCCTTAAGAATATGAAAGCCACTCTCACAAACCATTGTATGTGTTAAGCATATTTCTTCATATGCAAGATAGGGATTTTTAGTACTATTTCTGGCACTGAAGAAAATTAAATTATTGCAGTAAGATGAGTTCAGATTTACTGAACGTTCCTTAGGATTTCAAGAGCCGAGTATATATTGCTCTGAACATTCTTTTGGAGTGTTCAGAAACTGCCACACTTAACTTGTTTTCCACATTTTTGAAATTTCTGGTTGCTGAATCATAATAATAATAATGGTTGATAGCGGGTATAAGGCCAGCTAGGACCTTTCAAAATGTTGGTCACAACAACGTCTTTCTAATTTTGCTAACGTATACAGCTTGTATTTTGCCCTTAAGTCTCCTCTCTAGAAATAAGTCATTTGTCAGGTGAGCAGTCTTGAAGTCTGCCTGGACACTGAGGCACAAAATCGGTTTTGCGTGTGAGCTGAGTGAAAGGTGAAATGTTAGTTGAGTATTAAGAGTGTGGCTGCGTAGACATTTGCATATGGTATGTGGCAGTGGTGCAGCTGAGAGGCAGGACCAGTGCTTTCTGCAGCGGTGCCAGATGTATAAAGCAATAAAATAATTGTGTAACGAAAAAACCCAACAAAATCTTGATGATGAAAATGGACATACAGAGGGAAACTGCTAGAATTTTCTGATTTTCTTGCATTTAGAAAATCCTTAGTGTAGTTTGCTTTTAGTCTGGATATGTTGTAAAAGATACTCTCAGTTCACAGTGGGTTGCAAGTGAAGGAAACCTTTTGCAGTTATTTCTGAGAAGAACAGAGTGCGCCTGGCTATGCAAATAAGTTGCTTTGTTAGAAGATAAAACGAAACAGAACTCATTTGACTGGTGTACCTCAGTACAGGAAATTGGTGTCCCAGCTTCTGATATGACAGTTCAAATAATTTGTGCCACAAACACTGTAACGAGAACGTGTGGTTCAATATTTCTCCATGCATTTTGGCCAACTGCTTGTTTAAATCAATCTATTTTGGGTGGTGTACATTTCACTTTACTACTGACAGATGCTGTTTTAAAGCAACTAATTTTGAAAAGTTTAGTAGTTATAAATAGTTCTTTGGAGTTGCTGCTATTAGTAAGCCAGGGTAGGAAACAACTTTTGTTTCACAGACAACATAAGAGGTTATGAATTCTCAATTTGATCAAGCCCAATTGGTTCTGGAATGTAAATTAAATTAAACACAATTTTTTTTTTATTTATAGGACTTGATTAGAGACCAGGGTTTACGAGGAGAGGGAGGTAAGTAGTGTTTAAACTAGCTACTGTGCTATATTTAATTACACAACCTCTCTGTCCCTTCCCTTTGTTCTACTTCCTTCTAAAAAACACAGGCACAAAGGAAAATATGACTAGAACAAAAAATGAATTTGCATTTGCTTGTCCATGAACTTTAATATTTGTCTGACAAAGGTTTGAGTCATTTGCCGGTCATTCTGGGAGTGGGGGAGACGGAAGGAGAAAAAGTTTTGAAGTGGCATCTAGTTTTTTAGTTTTAAAATTATCTTGCACCATCACTTTTTTGCTCTCACACGCACACACTCATTCACTCACATGGCTGCGCACAGATATGCTACAGCTTCCCAAGTCTCTCTCAAAGATTTTTATGCCTGTTGTTACCTTCCCACCCATGGAAACAACTGGGGTTTTCATTGAAAACCATCAACATGGTAGACGGACCTTCCATATGAACTGCTGCATCCTAAAGCAGCATGAAATACTCCGGTTCTTCTCCCCCTCTACCCCTGCTGAAGATGCTGCTTTGCTGTACTGCATGCCTGTGCTCCTCTTGGAACAAGGTTGTTAGGACCTTACGCTAAAGCCAGGTCTTCTTGTTTTTCCCCCAGTAACACACAGCCCTAATTCACAGTTAAGTCAGAACTAGTGCCGGAAGATGTATTTTTTTTCACATGTTATGCACAAGCCTGTTAAGTCACTTCTTCCACTTCTGTTTATTCCTATGAATATAATAATAATGCAGAAATAATAGAAATAAAGAAATAGTAAGTAGGGCAGGCATATGACAGTTTTTCCAACTCCAAATCATTAACACGGTCGTCTCCTACTAATTAGAACTTGCTTCAGCCATAAGTAAAGTCTGAATTACCTTAGTGCACTCTATGCAGGTCTCTAAGGTTTTGTATTGTGGGCTTTCACTGACTTTGTTTCTCCCATCCAAATCTGGTAGTTGGTAGGATGGTACCTGCCTACTGCATTGTGTTTGATGGAGCTGTTTTTTCTTATGCCAGCGATAGAAAGCTCTTTAAAAAGAAATTTCCTTTAATCCTGCAAGCCTACTAATTTAAAGTTGCCAGTTTTAGCTATTTTTGTATGTGTTGACAGGTGTGGCTCTCCACAGTTTTGCCCATTTTGTCCAGCATTTAAATGTTGTGCTATCATGTTGGTTTTAACTTTTGATCATAAACTGTCTGCTTGGCATCTGAAAACAATTGGCTATTCCCAGTCCTGACACAGTGTTACTAGTAATTGACGAAAATTTTTTTTTCCTTCAAAGTACAGAAGCAATCTATGAATAGGAGTCAAAGCATCCTAGTTATTTCCCATGACTTCTTTCATTTCTTCTATGTGTCTGTCTTTCTGTCTCTGCCTGCCCGTCTCTTTCTCTCTAACAGCCCCTTTGAACCAGCTGATGCGCTGTCTTCGGAAATACCAATCCCGGACTCCCAGTCCCCTCCTTCATTCTGTCCCCAGTGAAATAGTGTTTGATTTTGAGCCTGGCCCAGTGTTCAGAGGTAGTTGGGCTCTTCTTTCTTGTTTTCACCCAAACAAAATAAGTAAAACCACAGATGCTGTTTGTGCCTCACCCTCACACCGTGTGTATGTAAGTGTGTGAGTTTATCAAAACACCTCTGTTTTTTGCTTGGCCTGGCTGGAATGCTTTGAATGTGCTTTTCACACATACTCACTTCCACCTTTACACGCTTGAAAATGACTATAAATAAAGTCTGACTTAAATCTTCAGAAGCAAGGAATTTCATAGTTGAGGTTTTAACGTGGACCTTAACATAACTTTTCTAAGCGAAGGTCCTTGGATTGCATTGCAGTGGTTTTAAAGACAAAGTGATGCCCTTAACTTAGAATTTCCTTGACTGTTCAGTTTAAGTCAGTTCGGTGCTTTAACCGTTTTCTATATTTAATGTTCTTTGTTCTGAAAAGTAATCTAGGAAATCACATGTGAATTACAAACATTTCCATTGATATCTCGTTTAGGTCTCAAGCTTTTCAAGTAATGTGTCATGTCAACTTTCAATGAATGCTTCATTTTGAGAATGTGCTATTGATACCACATTGGGGCCCTAGATGGTTTAGACCATGTAGTTTTTATTTAGTTGGTAAATTTCCAGTGAAACAGTATTTGTTTGTGTCCTGTACCACATAAAATAAGACTGTTCCATTTTCATGTCATTGACTCTGGGGGTAACTCAGGCCTAAAGCTGTCAATGGATCTGTTGTATTGCACAAAATCCCCCAAAACTCTGTGGGATTTCATATGCTGGAGAAACCAACTATTGAGTAATAGCGTGAAATGTAAATATTTATGTCTATACATATACATGTAGAAATGGGTAGTTCAGTGCATGTAGTGTGGTTTTCAAATGCTACCATCTTGGCTGTTTCAAAGACTTTTGTTTCAGAATATATCAAGAGCAGTTCACCTTATGAACTTGTAAAGTTTTTCCAGAAGTCTTTGTAAGAAGACAGGTGTTCCCAACAAGCAAACTGGCTACAGAATGGAATACGTTATGTACAGCTTCACAGTCCAAGCTAATGACTTAAGCCAACATTATCTGAAGTATTCTATTCTAATAACTTGGAAAACAGGCCATCTGGTATTGTTATGAACAGATTAACGGTAATGTCCTGCCATGTGCTGTAAGCATTTTTGGTGAAGGGTGAATATTGTGCTAGTGTTTCTATATTGTGGTATTAAAATTTAAGTAGGAGACTTTAGTTACGTCTAAAGAAAACACATTTTAGTAGAGCTTTGCTATTACAGAGTAAGTCTGTAACCCAGCATATTTTTGGAAAATTGCTCTTGTTCTGGGAACATCATGCATTTAATTCCATATGTGTGTGACTTCAGACAAATAATGTAATAAATAAATGACAGTATAGTGTCCGTAACATGAATGTGAACAGAAGTCTGTCCTTAAGGTCACTGGCTTCCAGCTGCTTGTAAATGTAGTTAGGATACCCAATATGCATCATTATTGTTGCTTTAGCATGTGGGACAAAGCTTATGGATGCTGTGTCCCATTTTTTGTATGTTGGTATGTCATCATTTTGTGCTTCCACTTCTAAATGTATGGATTTTAGCTCAGTGAGGACAGGCAGTCATGGATATATATAGTCTGATAAATTAGCACGCACTGAGTGACTGAATTTGAGCAACAGTTTTAAAAGTCACAAAGTCAAATTTTTAACTCAAGTTGGCATTAGGAGATGCTTTTTTTGTAAGAAGGGGGCTTCTGAAGGCGTATGAGGAGGATTCTTGTCTTCTACCACTTCCCAGAGCACTGATGTGAGAGAAAGTGTTGGAATGTTGGAGGTCTTGTACAGTGACATACATTGTTTAGCAGAGCAGCGTGAATTTAATTAACAGTTGACCCTATTTCTTGTCCTTTGCATTGGGAGGGTCAGCATAACCTTGTTACGAATAATTACGGTGTATTTTAAAAAGCAGTGTCTAGTTGAAGTGCTCTATTTGTAAAGAGCCATTGGGGCTCTGAAACACAGCTCTGTTACTGACATTTTCCTGCATCGATTTGTTTAGATAACATATAAGCTACAGATACACTGTTCTTTTTGTATTTAATAGAATATGCTTCAAATAGCTAACTAAAGTACTTGTTCTTTTTTTAATCCTTTCTGCAGTCTAATGTTTACTTTTAAATAAGAGCTCTCTGCTAACAGATAGCTTTAAAACAGCCAAATGGTTTTCAGGTGGCACTTGGAGACTTGAACTAGAAAACATTTCAATTTTTTGCATTTAGTCTATTTTGATTCCAAAGTACAATATTTCACTTATTTATTTGGTCCCTAAAAGGTTAGCTACAAGAAACCTGAGGGATAGCTACTACTTTTCTTCTCCAAGAAACTGGTGGAATTAAAAAATACTTTTTAAATATTTTTTTTTCTATTTAAAGAGCCATTGTCCTTCTGGTAATTCATGAACAAAAGACTGGGAACTATCTGGTATACACGGATGTTTGCGATAGACTGTCTCTTCCTGAAATCTAAGACTTGAGCACTAATCTAATATTGGGACAATATTCCTAGTATATGTTTGTCCCCTCTTAACATTTACATTGATGTTTGGAGATTCTGCATTTTAAACACAATTCTTGCACCTAATATCAATACATTCTTGTAAGCTGGCTTCTTACAGATAAAATTATCCTGTTTCTGAAATTTAGGTTCAACTGCAGGTTTGTCTGCAACACCTCCCGCCTCTTTGCCTGGGTCACTCACCAATGTGAAAGCATTACAGAAATCACCAGGACCCCAACGGGAAAGGAAATCATCCTCATCCTCAGAAGACAGAAATAGAATGGTAAGGGAAAGATCAGCTATTTTTACTCATAATATGGTGTATTCATAGTATAGAAATACTACACAACCATGTTCCTCTCACTTTTCTTTCATCAAAGCCTTCTGAATTATTTTGAAGATGAGTATGGTAATGATCAAGGATTTTAAACCAATGATTAATGGAATATTGAAATGGTGGCACTGATATATAAATCATTTAAATAATTGACTGTACTCACTTTTGCTCCATTGCACACAAATGTCTCAGTGTGCTTCATATTATAATGCCAATTTCCTTTCAAATAACAGCTTAAATTTTCCCACCTTGATTCATGAACTTGGAAAGTTGTCTAGTGATTCTCAAATGTAAAAATACATTAAAACGTCTGCTTTTTTTTAATTCACAATTTAGCATTATGGTTGAGTAAGAATTGAAAAATAAATGAGACTTTCTTTTTGATTAGAATTTCTTAATATTTACTGGTTTTAATGCTGCCAGAAACCTGTGGCAAATATTTCCTGCCAGGAAATAATTTAGTATACCTGTGTGCTGAAGTTTTATGTATGGCTGGCTTGAAAAGTCAAATACAGTATCTGCAAAAAGAAAGTTCTTTTAGGACTTTAATGATAGGAAATGCTGATAACAGATCTTTAACAAAGGAGTTTATTTCACAGATATTAATGCACTTGCTTTCTTCCTTTTTATTGTTTATCTGTATATACAAAGAAAACCCTTGGTCGACGGGATTCAAGTGATGATTGGGAGATACCAGATGGACAGATCACAGTTGGACAAAGGATAGGATCTGGATCATTTGGAACAGTGTACAAAGGAAAATGGCATGGTATGTGGCCGTCATGGCAAACAGTTATTCTTAAGCAAGTAACATTGCCTACTGGGGACCACCCAGCTGGAAAGCAGCTTCACAGAAAAGCGCCTGGGGATTCTGATGGACACCAAGTTGAACATGAGCCAGCAGTGTGCCCTTGCGGCAAAGAGGGCTAATGGTGTCCTGGGCTGCATTAGGCAAAGCATTGCCAGCAGGTTGAGGGAGGTGATCCTTCCCCTCAGCACTGGCGAGGCCACACCTGGAGTGCTGGGTCCAATTCTGCGCTCCTCAGTACAAGGGAGACATGGACATATGGAGGAGAGCATACCGAATGACCATAAAGATGATTTCTAAATTAATAAGTAGTGCGCTAAATAGGTAATATTATAACTTCACACTGTTTAGAAACTCAACTCTTGCACGTTCTTCAGAATTAATTAATTATTAGAGTAAAGATGAAACATAGTAATTAAGAAGGCTGAAGTATTCATCTTGATGAATGCGGATTTCAAATACGTATTTGGAAAGCTTTGACTTGGCTAGGATTTCTCAGAGTAAAATAAGAACAGTGTTTATACATTTTACAGAATATTTACTTATTTTAATATTGTAGCAGTTTATTTCACGAAAGCTAGAAAAGAGGGTATCTCTATTTCTAATCTCTGTATAGCATTTTCTCAATAGAGGAGTATGTATCAATGGCACTTATTAAAAATTGCTATTTTAAAGGTGATGTGGCAGTGAAAATGTTGAATGTTACGGCACCCACACCTCAACAGTTACAGGCTTTCAAAAATGAAGTAGGAGTGCTCAGGTAAGAATATTTTTAATGGCATAAAATAACGTGTGCAGATTTATGCTTTGTTAATCATTGAATTTTAGATTTCCATTGGAACACATTGGTCTTACACCTCCATGATGATACTTTGGGCAGAAAATATAACTTGCCATTTCAAAATATTTCTTTGTATCCACTGTTAGTTCTTCCTTCCCCTGTATGTGTTTGTCTATACACCTATGTTGTAAATATGTATGTCCAAACACTCAAGACGGGACCGGTTTTTTGCTATTGTACTACTCCCAGGGCACAGGCAAGCCTAAGCGTGAACTGTAGGCCTTTCTTTCCTCTCGTCCATGTTTTGAGATTGAAGGAGAGCATAAGTAATTGTTCGTTCTGAGCTACAGCACTGGCCCGTGTTATCCATTGTTGAATAGTTTCTGTTCAGTAGCATTGACTTTTCTTTGAGTTTTTTTTTAACGTATTTTTCATGAAGTCACTTCTTGATTTCCTTTTCTTATGTCTACTGCTTGTACTTTCTCAGAGGAAATATTTGTCCTGGGTTCAGTTCTTAAAAGAGAATCCATCAACACAATACAATAGAATATTTATTGGGGAAGACCATTAGCATCCGAATACAATCTTGAACAGTCTTGAGCATAATTCTGGTTTAAGAAACAAAAGAGAAAGAAGGTTTTTGCCTCTGGAAAACTGATGTGTTGAGCTGGGCGCCTGTGCTGGAGGACATCCCCAATAAGCTACATGGTGAAAAGGGGATGGTCAGCCTTTTTCCCCTGGAAATGTCAGTTCTGAAAACCCTAAGCTCATCGTTGTGGAAGTAGAGGCTTTCTGTGGTATGCTGCTTTGGATATCTGCGTATTTTTGACATACCTGCTCAGGGGAACTTAATGGAATCAAAACTCTTGTATTTCATACCTAGTCCAGATTTCTGCTGGGAGTCCCATAGATGGAGTCCAGCCTTTCTCTGTGGTTGATCATTTCAGCATGTAATTACAGTAAATAGTCAGCTGTCCTATCCTTTGACCCAGACAAGCCAGATTTACCTGTAGTTGTGCCTTTTCCATTATCTTCAGCATTACTTTCTTAGCTTTGAAGTAGGATTTGCAAGAAACCACTTATTTTTTGTTCACTCGGCAGTTACTCTCAGCATCACTTGACAAATCCTTGAACCTGAAAAAGGCACAGTCATATAGTGTAGACCTGTTCTAGTCTGCGTAGCTGAGAGGACAGAGTGGTTCACGCTCTAGGCTCCCATGTTAATTTTTTAATATAAGAAAACATAAAGAGCTCTGCCATCTTCAGCAGCAGCATAGATTTAAAAAGCTACCACAGGTTTTAAGCTTGGTCTGTCAGGTTTCATCAACAGTGAGCTGACTGCCTTCAGTACCAAGCTGTGTTGGAAGATTGCCTTTATTTTTCCTGAGCCTCTGGGAAAGCTAAGAAATACTCCAGAATTCTTACGTGCCTCATCTTCGTAATATCTCATTGGTATGTTTGGAGGTTTCTAGTTCCTCATGTCCATTTGACGACAGTAAGAATGTGATTGACTTTTCCTGGAGGGTGAGGAGAATCTTTCAGAATTCACAGTGCATCAGTAGATTCTTTCAGGCCTTGAATCTACTGGGATATCTACTGAGATAATCCTCTCTGCACTGTTCGTTGTGAAGTTTTTCTGTGTGGAGTTCCTCCGTCTTTGAACTAGGTTTGATTTAATCTGGCCAAATCTCTGTGGTGAACTCCAGTCTCTCCCAGTGCTGCTTGGAAACAAGTTCATATCATAACCTTACTGAGGTACAGTTTTCATACCTGTTTCCATCCTTTCTTGTATGCTGGCTCCATAGAGAGTACAAAATTCTTGTCAAATAAAGCACTAAGAAAAACTGAAGCCTTGTCAAGGAAGGGTGGTGATGGTTTCTGAATGAAGAGTTGTCCTTCCTGGAAGCCTCTGAGACTGGAATTTCATTTTGGATGTCCTCCTTATGAGCAGCGACATCTCATAGCTGGACTGGGGTTACACTGCCTGCAAACCGTCACTGTCCCATGGGCACCTAGTGGTAACTGCATCTTCTGAGCAGTCCTGTGCCGGGTTGCTTGCAAAAGGAAGAGGAAGCGGTGCTTACCCCAGAATAGCTATTCCATGTCATTATGATAAGAAAGGCTAATTGCTGGAGTAATTCATTAAACTGAATCTAGCAACAGGTTATATGTTATGTTAATAAAAGTTGAGATTGACCCAACAACTTCTGTTTAGAAGTGTATATTTAGACTGTGATAGATCTGCCTGGGTTTTTCCTGATTTCCTGATCCACCTGATTTCCTCCTGATTATTTTTTTTTTCAACAGGAAAACACGACATGTGAATATCCTGCTTTTCATGGGTTATTCAACAAAACCCCAGTTGGCTATTGTTACACAATGGTGTGAGGGGTCCAGTTTATATCACCATCTACACATCATTGAGACCAAATTTGAAATGATCAAACTAATTGATATTGCACGACAGACTGCACAAGGCATGGAGTAAGTATCGTATTACTTGTTTGCAGATGAGTGTTGGGGCAATGTTTACTTATCCCCTTCACACTCTGACTGACGGCCAGCTATCTGCTCGCTTTGCCAAGCCCAGGGTCCTGCCTTGATGAGCAAAGCATTTGGTGAAGTGTTTATTCTTTTGATTAGTAAAATAGACTTCATGTTCTTTTTTTTGGAACGTAGGGAAATACAAATCATCAAGGAAATATAGTCTTAGGCAGCAGAATAAAGATAATTACAATGCAGTTAAACTTTCAATGTTGTGAGCAAAGATTTCTGTTCCAGGTTTTATGATCTTCACAGTGCGGATAGTCTTATGGTAGGAGGTAAAACATAGTTTAAATAGAAACACCCTGTGAACAAAAGGACAGAATCCTGTAAGATAACGCAGAAGGCAGACAGCCCTGTTAGCAAAAAGAATCGATTTTTTTTCTCCTTTTCTTATAAGTATTGTAGCTCTCTAAATAATAGATTTCAGCATTTGAAGAAAACATACCTATTTTGTTCTAAGGACTGTAAGTAATCCTTACTCCCATGGAGGGCAATTGAGTGAGTTAGAATTTACAAAACTAGCCCAATATTGTGTGTCAAAATCAGAACACTGATGTAGGATCAGACAAATTACCCTCCAGCTGGAAAACCACTATGATGATTGCAGTTATTTGTGCCATTTTTCTACTAAGTATTCTATTACATTTTCAGTCAAGGGGCGGGGAGGGAGGCGTTTGCAGCAACCAGCCTCAGCCTTCTGTTTGCCTGCTCATCTCCCCAGGCTCCCTCTGTAGGTAGTGGAGATGCAGAAGCTGTTTTATGAGCGTGATTCAAAGCAGAGACATAAATTGGGGCTTTTCCAGCAGGTTTGTGCCAATCTCATTGACTAAACAAAGAGCCAGGGGAGACTACTTGCCTAATTTAGGCTGTATCTATGCTGTGGGGCAAGTACTCCCCTCTGTGTTCCGTGCAATGTATTTATCCAGTCTGCAATCAGAGGATCTTTTTTCCAGTCCCATACTAAAAAAGCAGTCAGCGTACTTGAGTACACACTGAGACTGGAAAGCACATTTAGCTCCTGCAATTTAGAAACACGTTACCTAAAGCTGTGACTAGCCCACAAAGTGTCTTGACAGTCACCATTAAGGCTGGGAGGCAGAACCTTCAGCACTCAATGGCATGTCAAAAACTACTGAAGTTCTTTAATTTTTATTCTGAATATTGGGTTAGAACTGAAAAGCAGAAGTTAGTGCATAATTGCTATTTCGTTCTTCAGTAGCATCGGGTTTGAGCTGGAAATCTAAGCTTTATTTTATTTTTGGGTTTTTTTCTGTGCCTTGCGGGAACTGTCATGGGTAACTGAAGTTTTACTACCTTTATAAATATGTGCAGTTTGAATATCTACAGAATATGTGTTTTAGTAATACAGTGAATTTTGAGTTGTTGATTAGTGAAATATCATTTAACCTACCTAATCTATGATATTCCTTTTCAGTTATTTGCATGCCAAGTCAATCATCCACAGAGACCTCAAGAGTAATAGTATCCTTTCCCAGAGATGTGATTGTGGAACATGACAGCATTCCTGGTTGTTTTTTTTTTTTTTCTGCCAGAAATGAACTTACTGATGCAAAAAGCTGTACATGTGTGAATATTTGCTGAGTTGAAATTCAATTGAGAAGGAGTAATATCACTAGTAGCAAAGTAAGGAATACTTGCTATGTCTGTTGATGTGACTGCAATAATGTAGCAAGTTTTGTTGTGGTATCACAGAGGTTTTTGCATCTTTTTGTTTCTACGTGTAATGAAAGATTACGCCAGTTCACTCATGGAATATTTTCATCTTCTTGTACTTGGCATTTCAAGAAAGCCACCTGGGCCATGGTCTGTTCAGCACTGGCCCAGTCATTTTTTAGTGTAACCCTTCAGTACCATAATTCACTACTCTGGCTGCTTAGAATCTATATTACATGAAAACCTTCTTCTCTGGTGCTGGATAATTGAAGCTGTTATGTCTAATGTTGCAAATTTGTAGCTGTTTATTGTTCTTGTAAGACAGGACCAGTACTGCTTGTTTGTTTTCCCTTAACATTTCCCCCTTAGATATTTTTCTTCACGAAGACCTCACAGTAAAAATAGGTGATTTTGGTCTAGCTACAGTGAAATCACGATGGAGCGGATCGCATCAGTTTGAACAGTTGTCTGGATCTATTCTATGGATGGTAAGCAAGGGGGAAGTAGTGTGTTTGTTTCAAGAAATTTAAATGCCTTTGGCCAAAGTTTCGAAGACTATTCCTCCAGCACACGTTCATACACAAGCTGTCTTAAGCTGGAGAAGACAAGCAGTAATATGAAGTACTAAATGAATGCCTTTCAGTTCTTCCTCAAGCATGTGTTTTCCAGTAGTCAGGAAAAAGCCTTTAGTGTCTTCATCCCTTATTCTGAGGTTTAAACTGAAAGGAAAATGGTGGCTAAGGAGAAAGGATGTGATTAATCCAGGGTTTAGGAGAAGGTGAGAAAAACCATGGAAAACATTCTGCAAAGGAGCAGAGGAACTAGCTCAGCCAAAAGGAAGATGCTCTTAAGTTTTAAGGATTTAAGCATGGTTACTCTCAAGAGGTCGTACTAGTCGCTTAAGTCTTAATAAGAAGTATAGTTACAACCTCCTGTGCAACTCCGCTTTCTCCTTTTCTCCCTGAAAAAAAATGAAGGCTCTGTTAGTTTGCATTATTTTCAGTGTTGTTATAATTCTAGTTTCCAAATAGCTTCTCGGCCTGGACAAGGTCACTCTTTTTGGTTGTAGAGGAATAATCACCAAGCTAAAAAGAACCGATGGATTTGGAGATTCATGTCAACATCCACTCTCTATTAGGACCCAGTAACATCTGAAGGCCAGAGTGGGCCTTGCACCTGTTATACTCTGGACAAGTCCATGTTTTGTTTCTGGTACGTGAGGCGCAGCCTGATGTGGTGAAAGAAAAACTAATTCTTTCCTTTTATGGTACAGGCACCAGAAGTTATCAGGATGCAAGATAAAAACCCATATAGCTTTCAGTCGGATGTGTACGCGTTTGGGATTGTTCTCTATGAATTGATGACTGGACAGTTACCATACTCAAACATCAACAACAGGGACCAGGTAAGGGAAGGGAAGGGATTGACTTCAGTCAGCTGTGGCCTGAAACAGATTGATTCAGCCTTGTGAAGTGCACATTCTGATGTTTTGTGCGTTTGATTTGTATTTCTGATTCTGATGTTACGAGATGTCATTTCTACATTTTCTAGATGCGTCTCAGCTACGTAGCACCAATTTACTTACTTCTTTTGAGGTGTTTTGATTGTTCTTTTTTACTTCAAGTATAGATTTTCAGCTTCTGATCTGGTTGCCAGGATACTTATTAGGGAGAGAGCAGGTTACTTAATAGTAATATAGTTTAGAACAGTTCTGCAAAGGCGAAATGATCCTCCATATGTTCATTTATTCCTCCCTCCTCCCCCGGCCCCCCCCTTGCATTGAATAATAGTTCAGCAACAGGATTGACAAAATGGAACAGTAATCATCTCGCTGAATGTTTTATATTCATTTCAATCTTGAGAAATGCATGCACCATCTAATTGAATTTCAGGATATCAGCATTTCTCAAATCCTGCTTGATGGAGTATATGACTTTACAGAGTGTGTGAATCCTGTAAGAAGGTTACTTAATTCTGAACAAATATTCCTTAAGTCTAATGACACCACACGCCTGTAATATATCTCCACAGGACAGGCACGTTTGCGAAGGCATATCTGATTCATTATTTCTCTGTCTAATCTGAAAATAGTATCTATGCATCAGGATCTTTGGTGTAAACTATTCCATGTCTGGGCGGTGATATATTTATGTTGTTTCTGTGTCCGCATCCCTTGTTTTTTCACTGTCAGTACTTGAGAATTGCAACCATAGCAACGTTCATCTGTGAATGCCATTTCATACGGCTGCTTCCGTATTTGTCAGAACACTTCATCCCAATTCATCAAATTTGGAGTGACTCCTTTTTTGTTATTATTATTATTATTGTTATTGTTATTATTATTAATTGTTTTTTCCTTTTGAAAGAAGGCAAATGTCCAGATTCCTGGCCAGATGGATGTAGCCTTCTAAAAGCAGTATTTGGGCATTGTTTTGGTTTTACCTTTTGAGATTTGAAAGATGAACCCAGTGATGTGGGTGCTCACAATTGAGTGCTGAAACAAATTTTAAATTGCAAGTGAAGCCAACATGTAAAATGTGATCTGATGCCTTGAGTTTTGTCACTCCCAGCCTGTTGTCTGAAAACCAGTCTGTTGGTGCATCTACACCAGCTACTATAATATAACAAAGAATCTTAGTGAGCAAAGCGTCGTTCTTGTTACACTTCAAAGTGTTTCTCTCACCTTAACAGATTTTTTTCTAGACAGGCTAGGACTGTTCTTGTAGTGATACTGTCTTTTCTGTAGTTAAAATAAAAGTTTAATCACTATATAATTTGTAAAGAGAGTACTGGAAACATAAATAATAACAGATTTTGGATAGTTTCAACTTAAGTAGTGTATTTGTTTAGAAGAAATTAACTTCAAGATGATAATAAGTCTCATTTCAGCAGAGGTAAGGGAAAGGGTAGACAAGTCTTTACTATGAAATGCTGCTCTGGCACATGGGGATTTCTAAAGAAACCATATGGGAGTTTTATACTCCTTGATGCCAACACAGATGTGACTGAATCAGAAAGTTGAAAAAGGACCGGGATTACGTTAGTATAAATAGCGTAAAGCTTGCTTGAGATGTGGGGTCTTTCTGTTGGGTTTTTTTGTCAGTGTCAAGATATGAAATAGTTACACTTCATTAAGTATAAGGTATGATACACCTGCTGGGTCTGTCTGAGTATTCAGAAAAGGTAGTGATTATCTGCTGCAGCATGAATGGATCTTTGATTAGCTAGTTTGAAAGGGCTTTTTAGTGTCAGCGTGACTGCAGTACTCAAACCACATTGCATTTGACCTTGGCTTGACATGATGATGTTTGGTGGGTTTTTTTATAGATCCAAGAAAACATTAACCATATTTATGCTTTGCTTTCCTGCTTTCTATTACTTTACGTTGTTTTATACTTAAGTTTTATCCTTGGGTGTAATATAAGCTTTCCGTGTTAAAGGAATTGCTGTGAAAATACAAAGCCTGTCTGTCTCCTCTTCTACAGAGGAGAGGCAGTTTCTCTTTTTCTGTTGTGGGGTTTTTTTGGGGGGTGGGGAAGGTGGTCAGATATCAAGAATAAGCTTTTGTGGTGGAAAAGTATATGAAGGAATTTATTCTTGAAAGGTATGGGGTTTTAATATCTGAAGTCCATGTGTTTCTTAAAATACCTTTCAGTGTGAACTTGCTGTTGACTTATAATATAAAACAGAATATTTATTTATACGGAATATTTATTTTTAGGCATTCTGTTCCTACTACAGGGTTGCTTATTCTTGGTTTTATAACTGTTTTTGACACCAAAGAACCATTTCTTAGATGGTTATTGCTGTAAATGGTAACCATTTTCTAGTGTTCAGGTTTCACAGAAATCTCTTTTAGGAGGAGAAGGGAAATATCTATTTTTTTTTTCCTGTACTGAATAGGCTAGCAAGCATTACTCTTAAGAAACTTGGCAATTTCAATACCAGGTAATGTTTCCTGGGAGCAGAAAAGTTGCTGCTGGGACTAAAATGGCCTAGCAAAATGTTACTCTTTTGTTACTGTTTGTTTTATGGACTCATCTTCTTACCCGTTCATTTTTTTTCCCCCTTAATAAAGATAATATTTATGGTGGGACGAGGATACCTATCTCCAGACCTCAGCAAAGTACGGAGCAACTGTCCAAAAGCTATGAAGAGACTAATGGCTGAATGCTTAAAAAAGAAGAGAGATGAGAGACCCCTTTTTCCACAGGTGAGAAATGTTCCTCTTTAGTTCTTAGTAGACTTTACAATTCAAATATTAAAAATAAAGATCAGTTATGAACTCACTGGCCAGTTCAAAATGTTTTTGATTAGCGCTATAGCATGACTCCGTAAGAGTACAGATTCGGTATCTGGTTAGTACTGTTTAATTAGAAATGTTTATTTTCGATTCAAAAAGCAGGTATTAAAATGACTTGTGTGGTTCAAAAAGCATTTATGTGTTGGAGAAAGTTTCAAGTGGGAGACAGTGAAATTAATAATCGGAATTAGACACACAAGTTCGAACTTGCTGTGTATGTTCTCAAAAATCTTTATAACCCCCCTCCTTGCTCTCCCCCAAGCTTTTTAAAGGGAAACTGATAGTTTTGTTACAGAATTTGATTTGTCGCGCCTGCTGAGGAAGGTCTGGATTCTAAAAGCTGGGGGGGGGCGGCAGCGGCGGCTTTTTTTGTTGTTTTGAATATAACCAAAGCGTTTTCAAAAAATAAGGAGCTCCCCCTGCTGGCATTATGGTAAATGGTATTAAGCAAACTGCTGCCAAAGCTGTGTTTATTTGCAGCGATGGTAAGTATAGGTACTAGCGCAGAAACAAGGAGGCAAATAAAAGCAACTCTATTCATTATGCTCACAGAGGGAAATCAGTATGCCCTTTTAAAGGGGAAAATGAGACAGTTTCTTCCCAAAATGTACTTTCCAGCTTTTTGAGGATATAAACATCAAAGTGCAATGCAGTAATCTATTTTTAAAACTTTCTGTTTAAATTTGTGTATAAATATTTTTCTTTAGTTAATTGATATTCTGCCTTTGGTTTTAAGAGACTGTTACAACTTCGGAACAACAGATTCAATCACTTATTTTCTACTTATTTTTAGATTCTTGCCTCCATTGAGCTTCTGGCCCGGTCATTGCCAAAAATTCACCGCAGTGCATCTGAGCCCTCATTAAACCGGGCTGGCTTCCAGACAGAGGATTTTAGTCTATATGCTTGTGCTTCTCCAAAAACACCCATCCAAGCAGGGGGATACGGTGGGTTTCCAGTACACTGAAAAGAAATGTGAAAGCATGTGCCTGTGTGTCTGTGTGCTGGTGTGTTCCTGTGCGTGCAACACACGTGTACGTTCTCAGTTCCTACCAGCTATGTTTTTAACGTTTACTGGGGGATTGAAGACTCACTTCCTAATACTGGGCATTGAATGTCCCGAGCACAAAGTCTGTGTTGGTAAGGAATGCCCTGGGGACAGCTGGCACAAGAAGAATTATAAGGTCACATAAAAGAAATGGAAAAAGTCACTTCAAAACAAGCAAAAATCCTCTTAAGGTCATTGGGTGTCATTTTTGCTTGCCTGTGTCATTTTTGCCTAGTTTATTGATTGGATTTAGTTACTCAGGAGCGTATTTGATTTTAATGTACTCAAGCTATGGTGTTTTGGTTTTTTTCACTTCAGTTGAGGTTATTATATTTGAGCAATAGGCTTTAGATTCCTCAGTTAGTAATGCTACTCATATGTGGGAAACAATTGGAAAAATAAACTTGGCTTCAAGGCTGAGCACAGTCAAAACTTCTTGTGGTCAGCAGAAGGGAGCAGATACAACACAGAATCCAAAGGAAGACCTTAGTGATATGTGACTCTTATTTTGAAAGTTGAAGTTTAAAATAGTGCTGTTTAGAGAACATCTCTTTCTGCAGAGGAGTGGTGGCATGGGTTTTTTTTCTTACTTTTTGTTTTTGCCGAAATACTCTGACCTGCTATAGTTTAGACCATCTGAAAATGTTCTGTTGCAATAGAAGAAATTCTGAATCTGCTTTTGCTGAACTGTGAGAATATTACTGGTAATGGTGCCTATTCTTCAATTAGCATGGATTTCAAAATTAAAAAAACATTTTATATCTCAAGTATAACCAAATAGTTTAAGAGAAAGAGGCTGCTGACACCTATAATGGGAAAAGAGGATTTGAGAAAGCAGTTGTTGTCATGGAAATCAGTATTATACTATGAATTCTGTTAAGATAAAATGTTTTACTTACTTTAATATTGTTAAGAATACAACTGAACATGCTTCTGTTCAGTAATGAATTTTTTTTTCACTTCCATATAAAAGCTGCTTGTTTGACTAGAAGTGAATCAGTTAGACTAGATACCTAACTGAGAAAGCCAGACACCTTTCCAAGATCCTGTCGGCTCACGTTAAAGATCGTATTTTTCTCCAGAGCATTTCTTTGGAACAGGTGAATCAGAGTAGTGCTTCAGGTTATATCAGTCTTTAATGTCAGATATGAAAACAGTAACGTCATTGACTGTGTTCTTGCATATTTTGAAATTAGTTATGTGGTTTTGTTTGTTTTAAACTGCTAAGCTATTACTTTTCACAAATTCTTCTGCATTGGAAACAAGCTATTGCTGCTCTTGTTAGGACTTCAAGAGCCAGGAGTGTTCTTAATGGCTTCTGATTTTCATACATACAGAGAAGTTTGTATGTTGCTAGCAATAGGTTTTTGAAATAGATCGGGATTCAAAAAGGTTTTCTTTTCTGCTGTCTGGCAACTGAGCCTTTTAAAACAGGAGGCAGAGTTTAGAGAGCTTGAAGAGATGTAAGTAATTTCTACATTTTCTGGCCGGATTCTAATGGTCTTTTTGGCTTCTGCTGTTACAGCAGTTTGGGAACTAACTTTTCTCTTGTCATTTTGTTAGTCAAGAAAATAAAGCTGTTGAAATCTATCTCTATGGAAATAGTTATGGAGGACAAAAACTATTATTGTTTTAGAAAATCTGTTTCCCATCTTTCTGGTAGCTTCACCTCATTTTGCCAGGCTTGTCTTAAAACAGGATTTAAGTGAGTTTTTTTCCCTCTTATTTGTTAATATTTTTTTTTAATTCTAGACAGTGAGGAGGAATGCTTCTTAAGCTTTGGGTTATGGTATTCAGTACAGGCTACAATGCCTATCTCAGTAAGAGCAAAAGGATGCTGCTGGGTCTCCTGCAGAATCTAGAAGTATGCCATCCCAGGCAGAAAAGGCTTAACCACACGGGGGGTTATGAATGGTGCAGAACCGTCATCGCTGCCCTGCCCAGGCTTACTCTTTTGCAGGTCTGCCAGATCAATTCAAACAAGTTTGTCCTTGGAGTAGTGTTACCCTCCTCGTTGTTAAGATAGTTCTTCTGTGCTATAGGAACTACAATTATGGGGGGAAAAAAATGCTGCCATCCTTAGACACATTTGGTCCCATTTGCTGTGCTATGGTCAGTGCATTAGAATTCTTCCTGTGTCACCTGTTCTTACACGTCGAGCACGGTTTGGGATCTATGGCCATAACACGAGCTTAGCTTCTCACAAAACATTTTATGAAGCCTAAAAGGAGGCTGGGTTTTGTGGATCATTAACTTTATCTGACATAAAGGCATTTAGGTGTTTAACTTCTGTATTTTGTAATTGCTGCTTCAAATGAGGTTTGGGAACATATGTAGGATGAAGATGCCTAAATACATCTGTGGATTTGGGTCAGTGTCCTCAAAGATGCAATTCAGCTATGTTGTTTCGAAACAGACACCTATTTGTCCTGAAAACAGCCTAGAATCCCAGGCTTTTTTGGAGGGGTAGTTTATACTACATGAGATTCCTTTTTTCTTTACTTCCCTGCATCTCAATATAGAAACAAAATCTGTCTTGGTACCTTCTAGAAGGACCAGATCCTCATAAACACTGCTGTATATTCTTCTGAGGATACTAATTATCCACATCAGGGTACGTTCCAGATTTTTATTGATCCAGTGGGTGATATCCATACTAAAAGATCAGCACAAGATCCAACAGAAAACTGCCTCTCTGTCATACTTTTTTCTGTGTCTGTGAAGGTAATCCAGGCAAGGTGTTGGAATTTGGTGTTTCCCTTTGATAAGTCTGTTACTCTCTACTTCAGTAGGCAAGGCTGGCACGGACCTGGAAGGGAACCATTCTTCTTAGGATTCTTCTGAGAAACACGGCATCTACCCCAGGATAAGGGGTACAGTTAAGATGTTGTGTATATACCTTAATAACCTCATGAATCCAGATAACTTATAAATCTGTGAGAGTGGAGATTGGTAACTGCATGTTAAATCCTACCAGGAAACAGGGGCGGCAGGTTCGCTCAGAACATGCCCTTATAATATATTATTTGGACACAACATGAAAGAACTGGATCATCTTTTTAGTACAGATTTTTTGAAAGTGTGCGTTTAAAATAGTTTCCACTTGCTTTGCATGTGACAAGCGTGAAAAGACCGTAGTGACTAACTTGAAAGGGCTCTGCAAGAAGTGCAGATTTTCAAATGCTGTCCATCCTGTGAAAAAGAATTTCCTTGTTACCAGTCAAAGCGAGTATCTGAAGTTTTGCTTGGTAAAAAGCACGTCAGATGTCTGGCTTACAATGAGTAAAAACGTCTGTTGGGTTTGGGTTTTTTTCACATCCCAAATCACTAAATACGTGGTTTCGTAGCTTCATGGTAAGCTGATACTATTTGGAGCAGCCATGGCCGATCTCCTTACCCTTGCACTGGCAAATGCTCTCCAATTCCACGAGTCTGTTCTGTGCAGTTGAGTGGGTTTTCCCCCCACTACCAACAAAGCAGGTCTCCAAAAACTGGCTGGAAAACTCTCCTGGCCCACCAGCCTGAGCTAGTATTTGCTAGGTCAGGTCCTTGAGCCGTCTTGCCTCAGGGCCAGATGGTGCCGGTGTGGAACAGCAGGCAGGTCATTGCTCTGCAGCTCAGGTCAGGAGGGAGAGTGAGGCTGCAGTGGTCCCAATTTAGATTAGCATTGGCCGTTACAGAATGGCATCCAAAGATTTAGCAGGGAAAAATCAGGATGATCCTGTTCCTGCAGGACGGGGCATATCAGAGCAAATTCCTAAAGCTGTCTTCATTTTTGTCCATTCGTTGCTCTCAGGCAAGACCGTCTTGTCTTGCTAGAAAATGGTGAATTCACTGTTCAGGTTACTTCATTTATCTGTATGCATCTAAGTCTCAGGAAGAGGTTGCCTGTGTTCGCCTGTGTTCTCTTTCCCTCTCCTACAGATGGGGCTTCTTTCAGAAGATAAAAGAACAAGCTGCAAATATTTTACATCTTCAAAATAGAAGGGGTGAAAGCCTTTCTAGAGAGCCTAGAAAGCCTAAAACACATTTTAGCTACTCCTCAGGAAGACCAGTCAACCAACACCTAGCAGGGTGGAGGATTTCTCTACGTGGATAGGTATAGCCATCTATGTTCCTCATGTAGGGAAAGCTGTTACTGGTAACCGCATTTTATACATGTTCAACCGACATAATCCCATTATTAGATGAACATGTTACCTATTTTGGTCTCCTATTGATTTGAGATCAGATTAGCACCTGAATTTTGGAAGGGGAGATTTAGCATTAGCTTGTCAAAGAAAATGTCTTTCCTAAGGTTTTATTTAAATGGCAGAAAAGTCTGAAAAATCACCTTTTTATAGCTCCCATTCTATGTGAAATGCTTCTTAACTTCTGATCCTGTTTTTCCATTGCCCTTTCCCAATTAATGGTTCATCTTTTATCTTCCGAAATCCCTGTACGACTATTAAAAGCTGAATTATTACCAGAAATGGGCAGAAGGACAAGATGAGTAATGAGGGAGCAATCTCTTGTTTATAAATTGATCTTTAATCAGCAGTTTAGGAAAGCAGACTGAGAAATAAATTAAGTAGAGCATGTTTTGAAAGTGTAGCTAAGCATGAATGTCATTCTTAAAAATTAGCCTTGCAGGCAATACTTGATGACTTTTTTGTCCTTCTTCTCTTAAAAGAAAAAAAGTACAAAAATTGAGGTGTTTCTAGAAGATACTGTGAAGAGAGTTGGGAAATCAGTGAAATGTGCCAGAGAGAAGCAAGAAAAATTATTAAATATTTAGAGTATTTTAAAGCAAAGGTTTTATCTGTTGGTAGAATTAGTAAAATAGGCAATTAGATCCGTCATACTGTTTTTATTCTTTTGTTGTTATAACTTAATCACCACAGTATATCAAGGCACACAGAGCTTGCGGTCTGTCACAGCCCCCTGTGCCAGCCACCCTTACTTCAGACCTTGGGTGTACTCCCTTCTCATTTCCTGCGATGCACAGGGCCCTCTCCCCTCTCCCTGCTTTCTTCATGTTCCTTTAGATCAGCTGGATCGGCTGTTCCTACCAGGCCCTGTTAGATTCCTTTTCTTCCTCCTCCCTGTGCAGACTGCTGATCAGTCTTCTTGGTTCTCTTCTTTATAGAGCAAGACACTCCATGGAATTAACGCTATCAGCCTAAAATTCTGTTTGCAGGGATATTTCTGGTTTGTTTCCAATATTCAGAGTGAGAATCTTAAGAAAAAACAAAGCCAACAAAACACTTGCTCTTGAAAGGATGGAAGGACACCAAGATAGAGAGCAGCTGTTTGGGTGTAACGGCATTCAACACGCTCCTGTTTAATAGAGCAATCGGTCTCTTACGTCTGCTTATCGCTCCTTCGTGATTAGGAGAGCTCTGAGGAGTTCTGTCAAGAAAGGGGTATAAACAAACCCCAAGTTCATGTGAAACCCAGCAAGGGGAAGTTACATACACGCTTTTTTTTCTCTTGCTCCTGAGTCCTTTTGGTTAAGCATAGTTGGACACCCCTCCCTAAAAATCCTATAGAATACAATTTCTTTGTGGGTGGCAGGGAAATTTTTTGGCTGAAGTGTAAGATTAAGAGGATGAGTATCTCAGATTCAGCTTCTGTTCAGTGTTTCGGCAAACTTCTTAAGACTTTGGGCAGCGATTTTACTCTGTGCCATAGTTTCATCATGTCTGAAATGGGACTACCAGTCTATCTCGTGGCATGCTGACACTAAACAAACGATGTAGAATTTCAGGAGATCGCTGCCTGTGAAAGCACTGCGTAGGATTATTGTTTATTCAGCAATTCTGAAGGAAGCATGAGCTTGCTTTATTTGTTCTGCTCCCTATTAGTGAGGCCTAATTTCTGGTCTGGGAGTGCGTAGACAGTCTCAGCATTCTTATTTTTTTTTTCTCACCATAGGTTGCTATGTTGGTCTCTAGAGCAGATTCTAGCAGTCTTTAATACTGGTTTAATATTCAGGCACTTTACTGTATATAGTCTTTAAAGGTTAATGGGTGTGTCAGTTCTTTGTTATTAAACCAGTTCTACACCAGAATAGAAATTAGTTTGCAGTCTGACGCATTTATTGCAATTGTTGCTTTTCAGGAGGATATATGTGCAATAAGGAGTTTAAAGTGAAATTAAACTCACACATTTTATTTTCAAATGCATGATGAATTAAACTTTGCTTGAACTTTCAGACCTCTGTCTTGGGAAGAATGGGTACGGCTTGCTTTCAAGAAATTCTTTTTCGGTAAAATGTGCTGGGTCTGTATTCAATGTTCTCTCACTGTGTATTCTTTTGTGCTTTAATTTTAACAGTTTGCATTTTTTAACATCTTTTATATTCAACCTAATGTTCAACTAGTCTGAAGAAAATCTCTGACCAGCTAGTAACTGAAATCACCTATTTAAACCAAGCTCTTGTCCTCCCTCTACAGGAGAATTTGCAGCGTTCAAGTAGCCACAGCACCATGGCAGCACCCACTCTGTTATTTAAGTCTTGTGTTCCTACAGTTTCTTAACATCAAAACTCTATTCTGCTCCGCAAAACCTAAAGTAATTTAGAAAAGATATCCATAAGCTTAAAAGTGGAGCAGAATGGAACTGCCAGTCCAACACAATGGGAAAAAGTACCTTTTTGGGAACCAGAATCCTCTGCTGCCAGTTTCTCCTTCAACACAAACCACCACGTGCATTCGGAGACCCGCAGTGGCTGCCTGTGCCGTTGGCATCATTCCCAGGAGAGAGGAGAGGGCGCTCGTGGTTTGACTGTGGTGCTCGGGCATGAGGGGAAGGAACTGCTGCTGCAACTTAGGAGACTTGCTTTGGATGGTCTGCCGGTGGGCTTTCTCCTTCTAACAACGTATCGTCAGAGGCTGAATCTCTGATGAGTGCTAATTTAAAAGAATCATCCTCCGTTCTGACCTTTTTTTTATTCCCTGGTGTACTCACTGATTTATGAACAATGCAGTATCCCCTTTTCGGTGCATTACAATGTCAAACACCTAAATTTGTCTATATTATTGGGTTTTATTCCAGAAAAATTAAAAGTGTGGGGTGATGGGAGCTGGAGAAGATGTTACTCTAAAGGCAAAGATGTTAATCTGAAGGAAAAGGGGATGCTGCTGCACCTTTTTTCAGATTTACTTTATCACTCCTTCAAAAAACAAACAACCACCAACCTTAACCTTTTCCTTTTCCAGTAATTTCTTGGTGTGTGCATATACAACATCTTTTAGAAGGATTAGGTAGATCCTTCTTTTGTTGGTCCAGCAACAAACTGAAGTTTAAAAAAAAAAATGTAGCGAGATTGTCCTCTCTTATTTTTTTTCTTTTGTATCATATGATACAATGTATTTATCAAAGATGCTACCACAGCATCTGAAGTCTGTAGAATTCCTGATACAGACTGTGAATGGTGTATGTACCTACTTTAAAAGTTTTATTTTAAACGAGGGTGCAGGTTAATGCCAGGTACCTTACCAATATGTAATGTTTTCGTAAATGGGGAAAAAAGTTCTCAGGTTGAATTGAATACAAATACAAAACCCCTTAGAATTAGACATTCCGAAAATTATGTTTTGGTACTTTCAAGAGCTTTTTTTAAAGGATTTTTATCCTGTTAACTAAACGTCCTCTGATAAGTGTGTGTGTAAATGTGGAGCATCTTGTCCTAGTGGCAAGTTGTTAGATCAAAACAAAACGGTACTTGCTGGATCCACGCTGACTACTTCTCCTCTCATTGCTTTCTTCCCTGTCATCTCTTCCCTTCCATTTGTCTTTCCCTTTTGTACACTTTGCAAACTAGGGTGAAGGTGGCGGTATCTCCGTTAGAGTGCTTTGTTTTCCTGTCCTCCAATCCTGGTTTTCCAATGGTTGGTAGCTTTTTGACAGTCAGGGACAGCTTTTTTTTCCCAGTCAGGGAAAAACCAACTCATAAAGTTCTGCACATTGTTTACCTCTAGTAGAATATCTTGTGATGTGATCTGTTTGCAGAGTTCTCTGGTATGTGGTATTACATGTAAATTATTTGTACAGAGGCAAGTCAGACCACATTAGAAAGAAATTCAAGCTCAGACAGAAATTTTCAGAATTTGATTTGTATCTGCCGTGTACCACTCCAGGAGAGGCAGGAGAACTGGCCCCCCTCTAGCAGGGAGGTTCTTGCTGGGGGGTGGGAGGTGGGGGGGTGTTAAACAAAATCATGACAAATAAATGAAGGAGTTAAATGTGTGTGAATGTGGTGTCCATGCTAAACATGGGTGTATTGGGTGAGGACGCCGTCCTTCCCTCCCTAGGAGGGTTGGACTGTTTCTGTCTGCAGAAAGTTGCTCCCAGGCGAAGGGAGAAACGCACGTTGGTAGTGGAACGTGCTTTTAAAACCCTGGAGTTCTGCGGTGTTGCTGGTAGTCTGTTACGTGTGTCAGTAAATATTTACTGGGGTTATAGGGACCGGACTAATCTGAAGTGGGAATTATAACTGAAATACTGTGTATTCATATTAATTCCGCAAACATTAGCAAGACAGCAATAGTTGAATGACTTAATAGTCACTACAAGAATGAAGTGATTCATGTTGGTACATGAATAGAATTGATTTTGTGTACAGGATGCATTTTAAAAACAAACAAACAAAAAAAAGCACAAATTTTTTCTTGTCTGCTGTGGGTCTTCAGATGCTGTAAGGTTTTTTTCCTAATTGAGATTGGCAGGAATTTAAATAGTAGCAATAGCCACTTTCCAGTGTGGAGAAGCTAACGAGCGAGCGGTGGTGTGCAGACCGGTGAAATCACAGCCTCCCTGCTAATGCAGCGACAGACCGTGGTGATCATCTGAGACCAGTACCTAAGAGGTGGAAGGAGCCTGGGGCCACTGGGGTCAGCAGGCAGGTGAGAGCATTTGCAGATACAGACTCCCAGAGGGTGAAGTAGTCACTGCTCATTCTCCCTCCAGCCCCTGTATGGGCTGTGGCCTAGTTTGTACATGTCGGGCATACTGGAAATTAATATTGTCTCGAAAGAAACCATTATCAGAGCAAGTATGTACAGGTGGTTCAACAGTAATTTGCTTCACAGAGCTTGTTAAAAGCCCTAGTTTCCTTCCACAAGGTCATGCTGGCAGAAGATTGTCTGCTAAAGTGTAACGGTTAGGAATTTCATTCTATCTTTGCTTAAAATGAATTTATTTTTGTGAAGATTCATTACCCACTAGTCTACAATATGCTTCTTGAGCCCATAGGAAAAGCACAAGGAAAATTGCTATCCTTGTCCATGCAAAGCACTTTATAAGTAACATGTGATCTTTGGGGGGGGTTTATTGGGATTTGTTTGTCTGTAGTTTTGTTTTTCTGTTTTATTTTTTTTCCCTGAGGAATGTGCAAGTTGTTTGGCTGCTGTTTAGAGAAGTCCTTTCAGGATGCATTTCTACTGGTTTTCACATTTGTTGGTTTCCCTCCAAATAGCTGTAGTAACGTGTGTGTTTGTCTTTAGGAGGTTCCACGTAATACTCATGCAAAACTTTGGAAGAAATTTGGTTTGTAAATAATTGGGATTTTTTTTTTTTTTATCTTCAGTTTCTCTGGATGTCTTGCATGCCATCAGAATCAATCTGAAAGGTGCCCTGTAGATGTTTAGTGAATGGGGAGGTAAGAGTAGACAAGAACCGAGTGCCCTGCATAGCAGTGGGATGAAGGAAGTAAACTGAAGTGACCGATAACATTCATGTCTGTTACACCAAATTTCTTAAGCTTCTTCTCTATGATGTCCCAACCGCAAGCACATGCCATAGTGTGGAAATGTTAGGACATATGTGTGTGTGTGTTGGGACAAATGTGTAGACAGTCATACTGCTTTTAGCTCTACATTATCTAGCATCTAATACTATTTTCACAACTCCCCGTATCCGGTCCCAACTATTCATGTCTTTACTAACCACACGTACACCTCCCCTCTGTCTTTTCCATACAGTTAGACGAGACCTGTTGTCTGTTACATCTTCCCTGTCAGTACGTGATTGTTTCCTGCAGCGTATTTGCTGGAACTGGAACATTGTACTGGAGCTTAAACCAAATGGTATGAGCACAGAGACCTGGTTATTTTGAAAGTCATTTCTGCGTGAATTAAGTCCTACGTGGCCCCAGATACAGTTAGCCCAGTCATTTCTTTTTTGCTAAACTCATGCAGGTCATTAAATGCATCTACTTCTGCTTTTTATGCTTACCTAAAATCATCTTTTCTTGTACTTGAATGCTTTAGCAGCTGATGATGATGCAGAATGTTTGAGGCCAAATATTGCCATCTTACTGTGGCCTCTCAACATCACTTGGATTAGTATATGCTCAGTAGAGGCAGAATTTGGCTTTCATGACATAAAATGAATGAAATGCTGACTCCTGATAAGTACCACGTCTTTCCACAAATGCCCAAATCGGGGGAAAAAAATACGCTGAAGATCACACAGAAACAGATTTGTTTCTGTGTTTGCCTGGTGATGGAAATGCCTCCAGCATTTTACGGACCGTTTGGGGAAGCCAGACCCCCCCGAAACCTCACAAACAAGTACAAGTTGAAGTTTTGATAGGTGGAGGGGCTAAATTTAGGGAAGAAGCATGTAGACATTTCACACTTTTGCAGCCTATAGATTTCATTCCCTTCTTGACTGTGAGTGCAGCATGTGTAGCACAAACTATTCATAGTACTGTAGACAATCTGTCTTCTGTCTGTTGAAAAAAGGATCACCAGTAGCACAATGCGACAGGCAAAGCTTCGAGGTACAGTCAAGTTTAGCTAAAAAACGGTTGCAAGAGCGGACTGTTACGGCATCACTTTGAAGGTGCCGGGTGTTCTGGTTTTCTGTTACGCATTTTACATAGAACTTCATGAAACGAACTTCCTCTTTTCTGCCGCCTGGTTAATATGCGGTAGCACTTCGTATTTGTTTTGGCATGCATTTTAAATATTTTTCTTCATTGCTTCGTTACTTCTAACCTAGTAAATAAAATCATCAAAAGAGCAGAGCAGAGATAGGTAGTTAAAACTTTTTCTTTGCGTTTAAGTTCAAGGATGCTAACACAGAAGCTACTAAGTCAGCACCATGACAGCAGTAAATAACTACAGAACTGTGGAAGGAGGAAACTGTTTAAAAACTGCAGAATACAGAGTACACCAAGAGTGAATTCAAGTGAAAACTAGCATATATCTTTTCTGTAGAAAAGAGAGCTACCAAGACCCTCTGTTAAATGGGTTACATAGGGATCCCCCAAAACAGTCTTTGCAGTTTGCCAAATGATCATGTGCCTTCGCAACCTTAAAAAGTACAACAGAATGTAAACCAGGTGCTTTGTAACTAGAGCAGTGGCTTTGGTTTACTTCTGATGCAGTAGTTTTGTATATAGCTGTTACTACAGATAGGTAGTTTGGAGTTGGTAAACTTCTGTAAAGGAGGGCAGAGAGCATTCCCCAAAATGCCTGCGATCATTTCAAAGCTGGGAGTTGAAGGATACCTAATTCAGTTACAGTAAACCTGCTGCTTGAAATCTGCTCTATTGAAAGTTAAATGAGGTTCATTTAATTTAAAAATAAATAAGCCCTCCTCCCCCTCCAAAGACACAAAGATCTTGTTAAAGAAAGGTTATAGAAAGCTCCAACGAGGCCCAAAGTTACACTGTCACAGCATCTTGGAATGGGACAGTAGATGAAAAATGAGAGCTAGATAGGAGAAATCGATGGCTAGTACTCATGTAATCGAAGTCCACATATATCAGAGCATACAATTAATTCCCTGGCCCAGAAAATGCAATTAATTTTGTTTTCTGGAATATCAGCAGGTTTCCTGAGTTCTTCCTCGGGCCTCTTGCAGTTTCCCACCAATGCAGTTACTCTTCAGTGGTCGCGTACTGTCATTGCACATTGACCGTGGGAGATGGTAGGTGTCTTCTCAGCCGAGGGACAACCAGTATGTTTGAATTTGATTTGTTCAAATTTCAAACCGGTTACATAGGCTTCTGGCAGTACCTACGTACCAGTGTCATATTTAACCTACTTGTCCATAAAGGAAGAAATAATGGGTTCTGGTATTAGTGCTTTTTCAGATCTTTTCCTTTTCTTCTTTGGGACAAGACTTTTGGGCATAATTTTAAATTATCAAGTTATGTCTAAATGCACGGTTCACACAAAATATCACACCAATTTTAATTTGGTTTTGTTCCTTTTAGAAAGCAATGCGTAAAATGTGTTTAGCTAATGTTCCAGGGAACTACCTGGAATCCTTCTACCTACCCCAAATTCTGCACTAAAAGTACCTGTGAGAAGATGGTGTTTTGTCCGTTTTTAAACAAAATCACAAAGAAACTATTTCCCTAAGAGAAGGGCGCTGATGGGGGTGTTTAGAAACTTCTGAACTACCTAGGCATTTGCTTCATTGCATCCCAGCAGCAGTGTGTTCAGCTCATCCAGCCTCTGTAAGAGCCAACAGTGGCCTCTCCGGTCATTTTGTCTGGTTTGTCGCATTTGCAGCAGCTGTTCTTTAGAATAAGCCTTGTGTGACATTTACTTTTGAGTGAGTAAAACACAAAAAATAACTATGTCTTTTCTTTTTTTGTTTGGGTTTGGAAAACGGTTGGGTTTTGTTTTGATAAACGTCATTCTGTGTTGCATTTGTGTATTCACCCTAGCTGAAAAGAAAATCTGTCTGTGTGTTTGGGAGTTCAGTGGAATGTTAGGAGAAGAAATGAAGCCCACCATCTGGGCACGGATGTTGGGTCTAGGGGGCAAAATGGACCAAACTTGGGTGTTGGGTTATTTTGGGATGGTGGGGGGTTCCGAGGGCATAATTTAAATTAACTCTGTCTAAACTAAAATGTAAGTGCAATAAATGTGCTTTTTTATTCAAAGCTGTGAACCTTTAGGAAAAAAAAAACACAAAAAAAAATCAACAAAAAAAATGCACGTCATTCCTTCATGAGCCTTGTGTCCTACCTGCCTCCCCTTCCTCCTCCCTCTCCACACTTCTCCTCAACTGACAGAAACCTGACAGTGGCCAACTTGCATGTGTTGGCAACCCAAATTAACGTTGCTTTTCTTCCGATCTCATTTGTTGGGATTGGGGAAAGTCCTGCCCCCTACTTCTTGCCACCCGTGAAATCCCTTTGGGATCCAGTGCAGACCTGTGCCGCTAGAGCAGGGTCTACCACTACTCGGGATGCAGGAGCCAGCCCACCTGCGCTGTGGTCATCCTGACTGCCAGTGCAATGCTCCTCCTGGCCCTTCGCCCTCTAGTTTTAACTTCCCACCTCATTTCAGGTGTAGTGACGTTCTCCCAGGGCTGGGCAGGTGACGTTTTTCTTAAGCAATTGCAAAAGTAATCAGTCATCAGCTGCCTAATTGGATCCCTTTTCCCTCTTGTCAAAAGACACATGCAGGCTGGCCACTGTTGCCTTCTGTGATGCTGCCTTGTTTTGAAGGAGCAGGTATACGTGTTTGTAATCCGTTGTGCATTACTTGCACTGTCTCTCTTTCTTACTTGAGCGCAGGCTGCTTTTCCTAGATTAGGAAAGGTGCACCGGTCTCTTGGGGGGTTTCCACGGGAGGCGCAATGCATACGTTTCATTAAAAAGTGATGGAAGGTGTAGCACTCAGTAGTTGGACCCTATGGGGGAGTAAGAGAGGACTGGCTTGTTTAAAGTTTATAGATATACAGATCTATATCCTTTAAACTTGATTATTTTTATATATAGTCAAGACAATGGCATTACCTCATAATACAGAGGCTTGTTTATGAGAGGCAAAGTATCTAGTAAGGAGAGGAAAGGGAAATTTATATACAGTTTTGATTTCTTTTTGTTTGTTTGTTTGTTCCTTAGTGCAATGAAATGTATGTCCCACCAATTTAAACTCTGTGCTAACACAACATTCCTTTCAGATTTTTTTTGTTTTTGTTTTTGACCACCAGAGGTTTGCGAGGGGCTTATGACTGCAAAGTAGAAGGTCCAGTCTGGTTACTTAAAAAAAAAAATGTGTTAGTAGATTTCCATAGCTGCTTTTTAAAATCTACAATGGAGTAATTGTTTTGAAACTTGTATTTATTTTTTAAATCATAACAAAATGTTTATTTTCGGTTTCCTGTTACATAGGTCATGGCAACTCCCCCTCTTTCCTTCTCAAGTTTCCCCTGTAATTGCCAATACAACTTATTTTTCTCGTTTGTTCCTCCCCCCTTTACTTTTGTTGTCCCTTCATTTGTACTTTGGAGTTTTTCTCATGTAAATTTGTACAATGGGAAATATTGTCCAGTTTGGTTAGAGAGCATGGAGACTTAAAACATATTAAAATTTGATAGCTGAATTCAGATTGAAGAAAACTATTTCTGTGTAAAGTTATTTAAAGAACTCTGTATTATATAAAAGGCAAAAAGTTCTATGTACTTGATGTGAATATGAGAATACTGCTATAATAAAGATTGACTGCATGGAAAAGTCTGAAGGAGATTGTTTATCGTGTAATTCACAACTCTTCCTCTCCATGAAGTTCCAGAGGTGCAATTAAGGTGGTTTAAGGGGAGTGAAAATTTTACTTTGATGATGTTGCTTTAGAATGTAACTCTGGATGGAAAAGAAAAAAAAAAAACAACCCAAAAAAAACCAAACTGAGGGATGCCTGGAGCGTAACCCATCTTCCTTATGCTGGACTGCTGCCCCCTTGACCGCTGTGCTTAGCAGTAAGGCATTTTTATCTCCACAGAGGGCTTCACTTCACAAGGGTTATTCTGGACTTTCATAATACTCAAGGGAGAGCCCCCTCACCCTGGGGAGAGCTTGGCACTAGTTGGTCTGGGTTATCTTCAGGGTAACTTGCCCTGCTTCTACGGCAACTGTTATTTGGTGACAGGATTTCAGTAAAATGTCTTTACATTAGCTTCTCTGTAGTTCTAACAAGTTTAATTCCCCCCTTCCCCCTTTAGCAGTTATTTGGCAGAGCTTTAATAACGGGATTCTTATGTACTATGCATTCACGGAAGTTTTAACTCACTCTTTGTACATGGATATATGACCTTATTTCTTGAAGGGCAGCACATTATATATTGAGCAAACATTATAGAAGTTCGTGTGGACTCACGTACCCCACCTCTAAAGCTGTAACGTTCACTCTCCAGAAATCCTACAGCACTCAAAAACAAAGTACAATTCAGCTTAGAGGTTGTCTGCAGTTAGCTTTTATTGAAATAAGGACCAAGGAGCCAAAGCTTTGGTTCCAGGGGCCTCTTTAGTTCCGGGGACCTGCAAGTAACAGAAGAGAATCCTGAGAACCTTTTCACCCATCCTTTTCCCACCACTGACAGCAGGGGAAGAATCTCCTTGATAGTGTCCATGCTGCCTTCAGCAGTAGTTGAAGCTCTTAGTTTTACAGAGATGTTACGCGACACTGCAGCTTAAGAGAGAAGGTATTTAAAGAATTAGAAACAAGTAAAAAGCCCCAAACCTTTAAGGGGTAAATTGCACAGGTCTCTCTCTAGTCAGAGTGAGGGTCTGTCCTCAAGGTTAGGTAATGCTGGGTCTACAGAACAGCATGAAGAAAACAATTTTGAACTAGTAGCAGTTAAGCTACAACTCATCAAAGAATCAGCTGTTACACTGCAGGCTCATGCTGCTAAAACTAGACTACCTGGACTCAAGCCTTCAGCGACCCCAGAAAAAGAGTATGTGAAGGCAATAAAAAGAAATAGTGCAAGTATCTGCATTCTGTTCAACAGGGATTTGGCACATTTACCTTTGGAAACGGACAAATAATTGCTGGAAGTAGGCTACTTCTAGCAGTATCAAGAGAAGAGGGCCTGTAAGCAGAGCCAGGCACGGTGCCCTGGCGCTGTGTCACAGCCGGGAGCTTTGAAACAAAGTTAAAGCACAATCCAGGCTGCGTGTGCGCTGGTGGCTGGGCTTTATTGCCGTCCAAAGCAAAGCCCTGCCTAGCTGCAGTCCCGGGGGGCAGCCGGGCCGCCGCGGCGGGAAGGCGTACCGGTGTGCTGCCGGAGCGCCGGCACCCGCGGCTGGAGGCGCCTATTCCGCGTCGTCCGGAGGAATCCCGAGCTCCTCGTCCGTCCAGGCCGAAGGGTCGGGGTAGGGGAAGTGGCCCTGGCAGAGAGGCACGGTCAGAGCCCGGCGCAAGCCCCGCCCCCCCCCCCCCCCCCCCNGCCGCCGCGCAGGCCTCACCAGCACCATGTCCGAGCTATGCCAGAAGTGCCAGAAGATCCAGAACCACATGAAGCCGCTGAGAAGCTCGCTCTGGATCACCTGCGCCCGCGTCAGCTCCGGGAACTGCCGGTACCGCGGCGGGATGTGCACCCCGCCGCCCGCGCTGCAACACAACGCGCCGCCTCAGCACCAGCACCAGCACCAGCACCAGCACCAGCACCCGCACCCGCCCGGCCCGGCTCCCCTCGCCCGCCCCACTCACTGCCGCAGCCCCGTCGCGCCGCTCCCGGCCCGCAGCAGCCGCCCCGCCGACCGCCCCAGCGACGCCAACATGATGGCAGCTCCGCCGCGCCCCCACCCCTCCCCGCTCCACCCCAATGTCACCCCTGCCACCTCCCAACAACAGCCGCGGCGATTGGCCCGCCCCGCGCCTACCAACTCCGGGTGCGGAGGGGCGGAGGGGGCCGTGAGCGGGAGCGAAGGAAAGGCGCCCCGCCCCGGACGGCGACGTGGTGCGGCGGAACGGAGACACCTCCACGCCGCTACACCGTTACCACCGCCGCCGCCGCCTGCTCTGTGGCGCGGCCTGCTGTGGCTGCGAGGCCATCTCTGCCTCCCCCCCTCCTCCGGCACTTGGGAGCGGCGGGACGGCACCAACGCACCGGCAGGGGGGGTCCTCGCGAGTCCCAAAAGCTGGCGTCGCCCACGGAGGGCGCAGAGGAGGGGGCGGGGTGATCTCCGTGGTCAAGCCGCTCGTAATGGAGAGGGGGAAGAAAGCGACGCCGGCTGCTGGTGTTTAGGAAGGGGCTAAAGGAACAACCCGCCCCTCTACTCCCCCTGCTGTACGCCCAACTTGGTCCAGCCCACGGCGTCCGGTTGCGCGGCAACGGGGCACGCGCGCTGTAACGGTCGTGGCGCTCCTCAGCGGTGCCGGGCGGCGGGGCCCGGGCGCAGCGCCTCGCCTCGCCTCGCCTCGCCGGGTCGGGACGGGACGCGGGCGGGCGCGGCCCCCGCGGCGGCGGTGGTCCTGAGGGAGCGCCTGGTGCGGAGCCCCTCCCTGCTGGCCGGCGGCCCCACCGGCGCCCTCTTCAACGTCGTGGCGTTCTCCAGCCAGGCGAGGCGCGGGGAGTGTGACGGGGGGAGCGCCAGCCGCCGGGGGTGAGCAAGGCCCTCTCTGTGGGCCGGCTGCTCAGGCCAGAGTGCAGGGGCGAGCGCTGGGAGGCCTGAGCACAGAAATACCCGATAAAAGGGTCTCACGCCTGTCCCACGTGAGCAAAGAGTTGCGTGAGTGCGCTTTTTGTATTTATTTCTTCTTTTTTTTTTTTTTTTTTTTTTCCCCCATAGGTGTTAAAGTTGTGCAACTGCCTAGTCAGATGCTCCCTCAGCAGTGTCACTGAAGCAGCAGCCTGGATTCGATCCCTGCAGTTTGAGAACAGCACAAGTGCTGCGGGAAGCTTGGCTGTGGCGTTTGAGGACCCAGCCTGCCAGTCGGTGTATCTGTTCGTTAATATACTCCCAGAGTAAGAGTCAGAGGAAATTTGCCAGCTTCTTACAGAGAACAAGTTACATCCAGTACGTGTTCTGTGCCTTCTGGGAGATTCAGATGATCACGAAAGAAGCAAGCAAAAAATAATGGAGAAAGTAGCCAGACAATCAGGGGGGTCCTTTCAAGCAATCCAGCTCCCCTCTACTGCTTCTGAAAAGGTATGCCACTAATATAAGATTAGTGCATACTAATTAGTTCCTCCTAAATCTTTATTGGATGACATTTCACAAACAAGAACTGGGGAAGAGTTTCTATGACCCTCAATTGTTTCCTCGCTGCTTGTGAGGAAAGAGCACTTCACATAGCCCCTGAGCAAAAGGCATCATTACCAACACTTGGGGTCAAATTCAGGTGTATCTTGGTCTAGCTCCATTTACTTTTGCAGGGAAAGACTTGCCCTGTAAAGCGATTTCATTGAACTTCACAGACCAGCACTTGAAAAGAGGTGTCTCTGACAGGTGAAAGGAAAGGCCCTGAAGGAAAGAACAAATGCCTTACTTTGATCTTACTTATTCTTTGCTAGGTGACTGTACAGCTTTGCCTTCAGCCAGTGTATCCTGATTCACAGGCTTCAATGTTGTTTTACTCTTAGGCAAGGATGGTCAAATACCGTCTTTTAAGTAAATAACAATATCTTTGAAATCTGTTAACATCCCAAACAACTGATGTCCTCAGCTGAAACAACATAGGTTTTGCATGTCTGCTTTGTGGACGTCCTTGTAGTTAAGGGATTTTAAGTTCCCTGCTCTTCCAAGTCTCTTAACAGCCCTAATGCATTTTCAGTAACAGTTTACAGGGAATAGTGGCACACTATTCAACCATTGTTTTTACTTAACACACGATTAATGCAACTCGAGTTTATCTTTTTCCATAAAAGCTGAATGCTTTAATATAAAGTTCATAGCTTTGTTGTCAGCTCCCACCTCCTGTGCATTTTGTCTTTCTCCCTTCTCATTGTGCCTGGCATATCATTCCCTGTGTCATTGTTCTCAAACATCTGATGTTTTCCATCCTGCTCAGGCCAGATGGATCCACTGCTGGCTTTGACCTGCAAAAGCAACTTTGTCTTGTGCACTGGGTCCCCACCTTCTTCATTCTTCCTTGACTTCAGCTCTTTTCATTGACCTTACAGCTCTTCCTTACTTGGACAGTTTGGATAGCTGTGTAAGAAACAGGGTACAAGAAGAGACAATGCACACGTGACTGCTGGCTGCTCGTAAGCTACTGTTTGAGAACCAGGGGCAGACGGACTGGGAGGAAGCCAGCAGGGTTGGTATGCCTGCATTGCTCCTGGGGATGGGAGAGGCAGCTCCAGAACCCCCGCCCTGCCTCCATTCTGCTGCCTGTCTCCAAGCTGCGCCTTGTCCTGAGAAATTTGTACATTTTCCAGGTTCAAAGCTTAAACCAATTAACTAAAAAGCGTAAGAATTAGTAAAAAACGAAAACTGTTCTGATTTAAGAATCACACGCACAGTGCTTCCTTCACAGTAGAATAAAATTATGATAGGATCTGAGATGGGCCAAAATGGGTATCTGCTATCGCTTTGTGTATGCTTGAAATGACATGTTGTCCTTTGAAGAACACGTCTCATCATGACTGAAGAAACACTGATACACCTGCTACATATCTAGCAGCTGAGTAGAAGGCAGCTGAAACATAAGGAGTTTTTTTATCATATAGTTGTCATATTTTATTTTTTATATTTCTTCTTTCCAAGCTTGATTTCTTAAAATCAAAATCATTTGTGATGAGCTTACAGATAAACAGCATAGCACCGTAAGATATGATGAAATAATTAAAACAAAGAGAGAAGTAATATTCTGGAAAGTAAATTTCAATTTTAAAATAATATTCCTGTTTAAGGATTTAAGTGTTCAAAAATCATGCTCATCTGCTTCCATTTCCTCCTTCCTTCTCCAGGTAAGCTCCATGTCCATCTCGCATGTCCAGTGTTGTCACACAGCTAATAAAGATCCCTTTGGCTCTCTGCTGCCAAGATGTCCAGTAACACAGTAAGTTCAAAATCTATAGATGGGTCACTGGAAATGCAGAGAAGAAAAAAGCAACAAAGAAAACAGAGGCAGTTGTTGCAGTGTGGGGTGGATGTCCCATGTGGATTTATTTTGTTTTCATTGCAGCAAGTTGTAGAAGTTCTCTTGCCAAGGTCTTCATTACTTCTTGTATTTTTGTTTTCTACAGCTTTCCTGTTTGTGCATGGAAGCCAGATTCCCTTTGTATGCCCTTGATATCCTCAGCAAAAAGGAATTTCATTGATTCATCCCCAGAGGCTTCCAGTGTCATGAGAGGGGCTCGTGTGTTGGCAAGGAGAGAAACTGATGGCTATTACTACCTGGGCCACATTGCCCAGGAGGTGAAGGTAGCTATTGGTTGGGATCTATGTTGTAAGAGGATCTGTGTGTCTTTTCCCTATTCTTCCCATGCCTCACCAGTCTCATGCCCTTGCTGTGGGGTGGCTCTTCTGTGATACAGTGTACTTCATAATCACTCTTCTCTCCCCACATCCTAGTTTCATCTGTTTCTTGTTAATGGCTGGCTCTTTACTGTGAGGAGTGCTGCAAGCAGAAGCAGCCTGCAAATCCATCCATTTTAGTAGTTATATAGTAAGTTGTTATTCTGAGACAGTCAAACAAAACAGGTCCCTTATCCCTATTGTCTACTTTTCCCCAGTCTAGGAGCAAAGTCAATTAGCTAAACAGCATTAGTAATAGTCATCCAAAACGTCTGCTTCCAGGGACCACCTCCTCCTTACCAAACTGAGAGCTTTCCTCGTTCTCTTCCTTCTGTGTTTCTGGGATTTGAGAGATGATTTTGGATGCCACCCAGAAAATCCCTCTCTGCAGGCTTTCTTTAAAAATCCAGTGCATTTTCCAGTTTGCAGGTTAGTTAAATAAATAGTGATGCTAGTATAGCTGAGGATCGCTCTAAGTCCAGTGTAGGATGAACAGATGGTAACAGCTATAAAGGCACGAGTGACGAGCTGGATTTGGGGCTGATAGCATTATTTGTGTAAGTGCACTCACAGATCTGCAGAGAAGGCTGAGATTTCAGTAATAGATCTGCCCCACACCCATTGCTGAAGGCTTAAATTAAAGCATTTAAATTTATGACAGTTACAAGTTTTACTGGTTTATTATCCTTTTGATTACTATATAACAAACTGCATCATACAAAGCAGTTTCTTTTGGCTACTCTTTTTCTGATGGGAGGTTTTCCTAGTAAAGTTCTGCCTTAGCATGCTAATTGTGTTCTCCTGAGCCAGATAAGCCTACTAAAATCTAAGTTCAAAATGAAAGGAAGAGAAAGGCTATCAGCCCCTTAAGCCCCAGCTTTTTAATTACTTTTAAAGTCCAATATGGACACAGTACAGTGAAAAACCTGGTAGAATAGGAAAGCTACATTCACAGATCACATTCTACTTCCTGGGATTTATGCCACTTCCCTCTTAGCACTTATGTTTGGCCGTTAATTGGACCCAGATGTCTGTCTTGCAAACCGCATGTTTTACTCTTGTAGGGCTCCAGGGAACGCTTTTTAATTGAGTTTGACAAAAGTCGCAGTCCGAAAGGCAAGGTACAGCTTCGCATGCAGGAAACGCCTCTCTACGACATTCTCCACTACGAAGATGCCAGGCAACAGCCTCTTGCTCCAGGAGACAGGGTCTTGGCACCGTGGGAGGCTAGAGCTGAACGTTTTGGCCCAGCCACTGTGTTAAAGGTTATGGAGAACAAGGAGGCACATTTAGGTACGAGGTATTGGTTTTCTTAATAGTGCTAGACTCGCCACGGTTGCTGGTCAGTATACAGAAAAGAGAACAGTCTCAACCATGGAGAATTCACCACCTGCGGCTTGGGTTCTCTTCATCATCTTTTTTTTGTTGTTTGCACTAAGGAGTCTGGGTTTTTTTCAGTGCCAGAATTAATGCAGCTCTCAGAATTAGCCTTTCATTTGTTCTGTGAGTGGAAACTAACTAAAAAGTTGAGGGGGAAGGGGGGTGGCATCCTCCCAACACAAGGAGAAGAATGTTCCTGGCCCTCATGAGTATTCACCTGATTATCTGTTAGTCTAGTTTCAAGCTTTTGCAGTGTAAAATCCTCGCTTACTGTCACAAACAAGAATTTTGCTATCTGGTGGAAGTTCTAAAGAAGTTCAAATTTTAAACCTATAAAGGAAAAATCATGGAAGTTGTTACAAAATTGTCTGAAACACAAGCTGTTGCTTTTATATCCTTTTATCTCCTGCTTTCTAAGAGATAAATCACACAGGTTGACATGCTTCTAATATATTTAATATATTGTTTACTTTTTTTTTTTTTTTAATATGCACAGCACAAAACAGAAGGGGAGTGCTTGTGAGTTTCTGGAATGGGCAGACTAAGGAGGTGTCTTCTGACCAAGCTCTGCGGATCCCTCTGCCCTTAAGCGAACGCATCATCCTAGAACTGCAGATGCCTTTAGCAGCCAGGCAGATGGTGGTAGATTCAAGCTTGGATTACCCGTACATCGTGACACCAGGTTACAGAGCCTCAGGCCATTACAGCCAGGGTCACTCAGACCTGGACTACTGGCCAAGGGGTCTTCATTCGACTCAGCTGGGTGCTAAGTGCAGCTGTAGGTGTACCTTGCTTCCCCATTGCTGCCTTGCAGCCTGGGAACACACACAGCCTACAGGGTGTGAAGTGCATCAAGAAGATGCCTTCATCCCAGGAACGAGCTTGACTAAAGAAGAGATCAGCAAGAAAATAGAAGAGCAGCTGTCTGAAGTGAGGATTTCCTCTTCAGAAAGTGTTTCCAGAGAGGAGGAGAAAAAGGAAGATAAGAGACTGAAGATGGGAAATGCTCCAAAAGATGTTCAGTCTTGTTTGGAAGAGGACAATGAGGTTATAGAACCTAAGAAGGTAAAAAGTGCTTCACTCTGGCTCTTCTGTTAATATGTGGTCTGCTATTTCCATAATGATTGCTTTGTTATCCCAAGTTTTCTGCTCTTGGTACCAAAAAATTACTAGAGGTTTTAGGCCTGGCCTTTATGTGTGCCTGCTAAAGAATGGAGACACGTTATTCCTGATCCTTTGACCTGGGAAAGAGCTAGAAGCTGTCATTGTCACTGGCTGGAGCAGGCTCCTAGAACCTCTTCCACAGATGCAAAGCATGACAAGTGTCACATAGCCCAGTTCCTCTGTGTCCTGCCTCTGTGTGAAGGAGGTAAAGGCAGGAAAAAGTGTCAGGCAGAAGACTTTACACCAGATAAGGATTACAGTAAGGACTGCTCCATACCAAGGCAGTCCCTGGCATAATGCTATTGAGATATTTCTCCACCCATGGTAGGGGCGTCACCTCTCCCAGTCAAAGACCAAAAGAGACTTTTGTGCTTCTCAGTAGTTGATTTGGTGCTTGTGAACAGGGCACTGGATGAGGATTAGTAAGGAAGAGGTTAATGTGTACCAGCTACTGCCAGACTTTTCTCCATTGCTCTGCAAGGGATAGAATTCTGATTTCTGGCATGTGCCAGAAATGTGACCGTCTTTCAGCCAGAGCTCCTCTGGCCTGATCTCTCTTGTACCAGTTTGGACCCTTCCAGACAGAAGTACTGCCAGTTTTAGGTCACTTGAAGATGTAGAGAAACCCACAAAGGGATCAGAAATTTCTCTACTTAAGAGTTGTTTCTTTAGTAAAGAACTTCCCCAGAGGTTTGGGGTTTTTTTTAGTTCTTTCTCAAACTTCAGTTGCAACTTAAGATCTTATACTGTAAGTTCATAAAACTAACCTATTCTTTTCCTTATCAGGTCTGGATTATGATTGCATTTTTTGTTATTTCTAGAGTCCTCAGAGGGAGACGGCTCGTGCTGTGGTTGATACTGCTGTCAATACAGACAGCTGGTTAATGGAGACAGTCCACAAGGAAGAAGCAGACAGCAGACAGCAGGATGCTGAAACTGAGGGTAATTTTAAACACAAACGTGGTATTGAAATTGTAGCTGTTCTATCCAAACATAAGACTTGCCACACAGTATCAGTGCAGCAGGCCATCATGTCTAAGATCTGTTGCCATAGTTCTCGATGTTTCAAGAGAAAATGCCACAATGCCATGCTGAATATAGCCACCATAATATAGTATCATATGTAGGTATTAATGGTAGTATGTCTTGAGTTAATCTTCTAAAGGTGAAAGTATTTTTAGATGGAAGTTGGTTTTTTGGCATTTACAGCTACTGCAGTAGCAGCCTTGGGTTCTCTTAACGTTTATCATAATACTGTAAATATTTATTATAAAATTTCCTTACTTTAAAGATGAACCTGTAATATTAACTATGACTGCCTATAGTGAAAAGATTTCACCAGGACTGGTCTGCAGAACACTCCTCTTATCTATGCTGAAAAGGATTGCTTTATAATGTCATTGGGTAAACTTCTGTTTCCTTATCATCCAAAAGGGGCTGGATCATGATTTTAATCAAATTGTCACTGTTCTCATCTAAGCTAGTTTTGTGACAATTGCAGGCATTTAAGTGAGCGGTCTGAAAGCCTAAAGCTTTCTCCAGGTGTTACTGCTTTGCTCTGTGCCACTGCTGGAATGAAAAGTCAAACAGAAGTCCACATTTCTTCCCAGCTGGCGTTCCAACATCATTCTATGCAACAACTGCCACTCAGATCCACAGTGTCTTTAGCAGAAAAGTGCAAGCAAGCTCTGCCCATGTTCTCAGTTACCCAAAAGCTGTCTTAGCACAGTGTTGTGCCCAAGCTAATTTCTTCTGTCTCTCAGCAGGATGTATAGCTCAGGCTTTGCACTATCAAGAAATTTATAATTTTTGCTTGTCTCAGAGCATTGGCAGAAGTTCATGTCTGTCTGTGAAATACCATGAAAACAGCCCCTTAGCCTGAATAGCTGTAAGTGCAGTCAGTGATCTTGTATTACCAGGCAAAACTCTTGCTTGACTGCAATGACAAGCTTGTTTTTTGAAAGCTGGGACCTGTTTTATGGAAACTAAAAAATGTCCCACTTCCTCAGAGGAAAATGTTGGTACTGAGTTATAAAAGGCTTGCTTGAATATATTTTACATGAGAAGACCTTTTATTTTTAAATTTGCTTTCTTTTTATAAGCTGTCTATAACCTCTTATGTCCCTGCACTAATTTATTTGAAAGGTCTTTTTGAGTCCAGAGAGGCAGATGCTCCAATCCAGCATTCCCGAAGGACCCCTTCCCTGGGAACCAGTGCTTTGGTTCCTTTCAGGCGCCAAAGTTTCTTTGACCGAGTGAATCGATCACTAGAGAAAGACAGCCTGACCATCAAATCAGCTCTGCGTGTACAGAGACCACACAGTACCTCCAATGTGCGGTCTAGGGGATCCTCAAATCTTCTGAATCTTCTAAAAGACAGAAGCATTACAGTAAGTGTTTGGTCCAAACTAGATTTGGCTGTTAGGGTCAAGCAATTTGTTTATGTCATGTGAGAATATACTCTGCTTTAGTATCGTTCTCAAAGGTTTTTGCTGCAACAAAAAATATGTCTATGTAGAATAATGGCTATGCATAAATAGAAATACAAGGTTTCTACTTGGGAATCAGCGTTATACAGGAACAAGGCACTTCTGGTATTTTTATTCAGCACTTTGATAGCGTTTTTTATTTCAGATCTAATCTTTTCTAAATAAACCTCTCAGCCAGCTCTACTAGATAGCAAAAAAAAATTATTCCTCTTTTACAGACACTGAAAGCAAAAAAGAGAAAGTCTAGGTAGTCAGCTGAATCCCATAACAGAGGGTGCATGTCAGGGCTGGGATGGAACTCCAAGTCTCCTGATCCTTAGGCCAGTCCTTTACCTGCTGGAAAACACCATTTGTTCACCTCCTACCTATAAAACACCTTTGATTCGTTCTTTGATCTCTCCCTCTGTATGTCACTAAACACAAACCACCCACAAGGTAGAGTTTTTGCAAAGAATAGCAATACACTGGAGAACAAAGGTGTTTACTGCCCCTAGGAAGCCATACGGATCAATGCATTTTGAGACATTAGTCAAAATGCTGCATGAGACTGGCAGGGAGGTCTTATATTGTTTTCCAGCTTGTGGTATTAGAGATGTCCTCAGGAAAAGACTGGGAGGAGACATTCTTTTTGCAGACGAACAGCTAATGACAGGAACATGCTAATTGCAGCTGGGAATGGGAGAAGGGAGAATGCATTTGAGAGAGGAAAATATTTTGTGGAAACTCAGAAGCTCTGTTCCAGCCCCAAACAGCTCTAGCAATGTAAACTGGAATGCATGTCTAAGTCTTGGTGATGCTTCCTTGCTCCTTCCCTCATACAGGGCACTGTAAGGAGTACAAAAGAAAGAAATATTTCACTATGGCTGTGAAAAGGAGCCTTGTAGGTGCTCCTTCATCTCTTTACACAGCACAGTGCATTTAAAAATGCAAATTAGGAACATTGCCCGGCATTGAAATGCAGCTACTGCTGAAGAAAACAGAAAGACAACAGGAAGTGAAGAGTTAGTACACCTGCACAGAACTCCAGGAAGATTTTGTGTTTGGCCAGAGGGAGGCAGATATTTCTCTGTCTAAGAAAATCTAATAAGGAATCTGTAATACGATTTGTGGTCAGAACCCATCTTTTCCATCTCATACAGAAGCTGACACAAACACTGGGTGGTTTTAAGCATTGTGTGCTCAACACTGGAACAACCAGAACAGCACAGCCTACTGACCTATGAAGAACTCTTAAAATTGGATTTTCAGGCACTCCTTTGTTGGTTAAGCCTAATCTTTTGTACTGGTTTTAGCATCATACTCAGCGTTTTCATGGATGGGAGGTGACACTACAGTATTCATGAGCCAGTGTGGCTTCCAGAGCTCAGAAGTAACATTAGAAGACTAAGATGTTCTGGTTTTGTAGGTTTACAGTTTGCATTAGAAAAATATACTGATGAGATTAAGGGTTCGGTTTGGGTTTTTTCTCTTAGAAATCAATCCTTAATGCTGCATCTCAAGAGAGATGGAAAGAGATGGACTTCAACAGAGCCAAGATTGAGCACAAAAGGTGGCAAGAGGAACAGAGGCAGCTGAAGAGGGAGCAGCAGCAAGAGGCCGATGGCATCCGACGCCAGCTGCGCAGGGACAACCAGAGGTGATACCTAGGAGCTGACTATTTTTTGTAGTAAATGTCGGAAGGTTGGTAATGTCTAATCACTAGTGCTCTCATTCAGTCTCAGAACATCACATGTTGTGCCTCGTGCTAGTCTCTGCAGAGTGGTGATGGTGGTTTACTAATGGGAATAAAATTGATGCTTGAGATATGGGCAAGTGGGTACACATGGACCCATAGCTTTTATCATTACCCCCAAGGGCAAATTCCCTTCTGTCTGTCCTCAGACCCAAAGTCCTTTTGCCTCCCAACTCCCTGTTCCCTGCCCCTGGCCCCACAGTCCACGTAAGTTTAGCAGGTCCTTGCCCCTGTGATCTACCTCCTTCCATCTCTTCTGTTGCCCCTGTGGCTCCACCACCAGTACGCATAGACACCCAGTTGCCCGGATTAGTCCTACAGCCCTGCCCGCGCAATCCATTTCCTTGGTTCCTGGTCTCCAGGGCCAAGAACACATGGCCGCACCAGGTTATGTAGTCAGGTGAAGAGATGACTGCGGTTTGCTGACATCAGGCACCAGCCCATTTGAGGGTTTTGCCACCTCTGTTTAGGACACAAGTTTAACCCTTGTAACCTAACAAAGAGTCCTGGGATATTAACTGAGTACAGGTTGCCAGAATATCTGCTTTGTGTATCTGCTTTGTGTCTTATGCACTGTCTTTTTCTTATATTGCTTGCTCTTTCTGAGAAATTTGAGCAATTTTGTTTTGGAAACAGGCAGCGATTGCATCAGAGAACATCGCAAGGGCTGGAGAAACAGCTGGAGCACAAAGACAGAGCTTTGCAGCACATAGCACTGCTCCAGGCTGCTAAGGCAGAGAGGAGCAGGAAGGAATCCCTCTTGTCAGAGGAGGAGAAGAGGAAAGCAAGTCAGAGGCTGCAGTTCTTAAAGACACAGCGTTTGCGGAGAGAAGAGTTACAGGCAGAATGCAATGAAAGGAGCTTTGAACAAGAGAAAGAAAGGCTGGTAAGGGCAATTCCAGAAATGTTTTTCCTGTACTGCCATGTTTCCAGCAGCGGCACCATCCAGAGTATTTGTCTTTCACCTGTTTTTATATCCAATATTATTATATCATTAGAGATAAATAAATGAAGGGTAACATTTTTTGACACATGGATAAATGTGAAAGATGGGAAGTAATATTCTCCATCTCTGTGGTAGAAGGAGTCTTTCTGCATGCAACGAATTAATTTCCATAGATTATACCCATTCCTGACTTCTGCCAGTGATAATTGTGGATGAAATTCAGCATGAAAGCTGGCTGTACAATTGTAAATGTCTTTATGTAGGATTTTCTCAGGAGCAGAATGCAGTTACGGCAGGAAATGTTGGAACAAGAATCACAGGAGCAGAACAGGCAACAAAAAAAGCACCAGGCTGCCAAAGGGAGAGTGTTCCAGAGCAGAGACCGTTCACGCCAGAAGATGGAAAAAGAAGGCCAAAAACTGTATGACCTCCAGCAGTACCTCAGAGAACAGAATCTTTTGATGCTCCGGGCATCACTGCTAGCGTAAGGAAGCTGCAGAGTGGGTAAGCAAGACCTTGAGCAGTTCGCTGATCTGCTCTGTATCTTGTAGGTGTGAGCCTGTGCTGGACCTTGGGTGCCTGAGTGCAGTTGTGACAAGTGGAATTATGATTCCTGAAGAAGTCTTTAACCTCCTTTTCATTGCAGCCAGGGTGCATTTTCACTGCTCTGCCCTTTACGTGCCTTTCTTTCTAGAGTTACTATTCTAGTCCACCTCTGTCAAACTGTTCTTCTGTGACCCTGCTGACAGACCTGACTCCACAACCAAGAGCTACCTCGGTATTTAATACAAAACACAGCCATAGTGCCGAGTTGCTGCCCCAAAGGCATCTGAAGGGGGGTGGCTCTTTCCATAGGACTCTGAGGAGTCAGCACCCACAGTGCTGAGTGCTGTAGTCTGAGGCTGGTGAAAGTGTCATGGGGCAATTCAGAGTGGAGCAACAGAGGACATGGGAGTTAGAAAAGTGATTCAAAGGGCACAAGATCTAGAGCCTGGCAGAGGGGCATCAGGTTGTAGCTGCTTTCAAGATGCCAATGACAGAGAAAGGAATTAGTTAAGTGAGGGCATGGGCCATACCATAGAGTAGGAGGTGAAGAACAAGAATGAAGGTCAGGAGAAATGCCCTGGGAATGAGGCCCTCAAGTGAAGCGGTGCAAGCACAGGTACAAGTTATGTCCTGCTAATACAAGCCTGCAGGGAAATTAACTACAGGCCTGAAAAGGCTTCTGCTGCTGAATTCCGTGAACTTTCAGCCCTGCTGTGTTTCTTCCAGAGCAGCACCAGAAAAGCACATTTCATTAAGGTCAAGGAGCACATAAAATAGGAAGTGTAGCAATGCAATGCTGTTGTATGACTTACCTTCCTATGTTAACGTTATATGAAATACAGAGAACGAGAGCTGGACACCAGCTGGATGTTAAAAAAACCAAACCTGCAGCAATGAAAATGTACATGCTAAAATACAATGCAAATTATCCACTGCACTTTCCATTATTAACAACTGACTGTTGCAAGTGTCCCATTGTACGTGAGCTGCAGAGATCCATATGGGAGTAGTCCTCATACGCGTGACACAGCTGTGCTGCTACTTCCTGCCAAAACTGCTGTAGGGGCCAGGGCAGGGATCCAGTGACAGGAGAGGTGCTTCAGAAAACCCTCCAGCTTGGGCTTCAGGTAAGTGTAGATCTACTGTCAGGGCGTATGTACTGCTTGGAACGCGTAGGCCATTCTCCTAGAGGAGGAATGACTTGCAGAAGCCCAAAATGCAAAAAGGAAGACGTTTTTTTGGTGACAAGCCACCCTTTCTAGGCATTGTGATGAGAAAAAGGTCTGTTCTCTGACATAGCTGTCTCTGGAGAATCACCAAACCCAACAGTGGGTTTGGAGGTCTGTTTTGCCTATGTTCTCGCTTTCAGGCTGGCAGTGTCCAAAAGCAGGAAATCTTAGTCAGAAAGATACTTACGTATCTTTGCAGGTAGGGTGCCTGGTCAGAATAAATAGACTTTTTGTTCACCAGGAATAAATGACAATGCTACAAAGACAAATGAATTGGTAAATTGACAGTTAACAAATTGTGTAAGAGACCAAGGTAGCCATAGCGCTATAGGAAGAGTTTACTTCCCCGTTGAGGCTATAGCATAAAATGTAGTTTCCACCTGGAGTCCACATATTGCAACTTGCTCATGACTCCCCTGATTTGCTAAGTGCATTACTGACTTTCCTTAACGAAACCTGTAGTGTCAGCCACTCCCATGGACAAGCTACCAGCTTCTCCCCTCCCCTGAAAGGAAAGAGCAAGGTACATCAAGAGACAGTTTTCTGCAACAGGAAAGTGTTTTTTTAATGCATTGTACTCTGATTAGTGGGGGTGCCTTCTTTCACAAAGAGGAGGAGGAAGTTATGCTTGTCGCATCCTGAAGTGCTGTCCCTCTTCCTCATATCATCAGAGGTACAAAATACAGCAGCTGTGTCACAGAATGCTGTTATCAGCTTTGGGTAGCCAGAAATGTAACTGTTTTTTTCATGTGGGTATTTAGGAAAGGAGAATGGACATGGCAGAATTTATTTCCTGGAACACTCAGAGCTATATCGAAGGATGTTCTTATTTTACACAAAATTGTGCTTATATATATATATTTGCAATACCTTGTTTGAAGTAATACCTAGAACCAAACTAGATACAAAATTGAAATGTTGCCTGATATTGTGTGTACACTTAGAAACACGTTACACATTTTCTGACCTATCACCTAGCAAAAAGCATAAGTAGTACAAAAATTCACCCCTTTTACAGGAACACAGCACCAGTGATAACAGCAGTTTCTAAAAAAAAAAAAAAAAACCAACCCAAAACCTAAACCATTAAGAAAACTTGTAGAAGGGAGCTCCTTTGAAATTCTGTCACATCTTCTGAATGGCCAGCAGTTTCTTAGCAGGAAGTCTCAGACTGTGTTCCTCCAGAGATAACTGGGAGGCTATGCCTTCAACTTTCCTCAAAAAGACAGTTAAAGTTAAGTCTCTCATCCAGAGGTTTACAAACTATTCTAAGGCCTTAATAGCTAAAAGTGGTATTTTTAACTTCAGGATTCATAATATGCATGAACCATCCTGAGATTTTGGTGGTGTTTTTTTTTTAAAAAAAAAAAAAGGAAAGAAAGATGAACCTATATATAAGGTGAAGGCTTTGGCATTTTGTTTGTTTGTTTGTTTAAGTTAGGGCCTGAAAAAATAGCTTGCTGCATATATGGCAACAAAATGTGAAGCAGAGTTTTGCATTTTAGACATGGAATTCTATCATTTGGTTTAAGCTCTGTTTAGCCTCTGGAAAAGTTGGCTGAAATTTGCTCAGCAAGAACACGGGTGGCTGTGCCCAAGACCTGCCTAACCAATGGCCTCAGCGCAGACTGCACACGCTGCAGAGGGCTGTGCCTGGCACCTCTGCCCCCACAGCTGGGTGGAAAGGGGAGGGGGCATGCACACGGGTGCTGGCCGCACATGGAGATTTTCTTTGATGTAAAGTTTGGGGGTTGCTTGCTTTTCTTCTTTTTTTTGAGTTCTCTTTTATGCAAACTCATGTACTAGTTAAGACAACACTGTACCTAGTTATGAGTTTAAGTCTAACTAGACTTAAAGAAACAAGCCTAAAACTTAGACGATATTAAACTCTACAGCTGCTTTCATCCTTAAGCATTTGGAAATGGAATACATAATGATTAAAGGAAAGTACATGAAATATATTGAGCAGGATCTAAACTTATTTTTCAGACTTCACTTATATATCATTAATCATTATTTTATAATCACCATAAAACACCAGATTGTCTGCTTATGTACTTTCTCTTCATTGCTTAACCATCTGAAAACAGACTACTGCTGCTGTACTGCTGCAATTTCACATACTAAATATATTCCCGGATATACTGTATTACAGTATTTCCAATCATTCATAGACTGTGTTTCTCACTATTCAAAAACAGCCATAAAATAATTTTAATACTATTACTCAAGTAACTGACTATAAAGCTATGCATGATCTAGATATTTTGCTAGCTTTATTTAATTTTAAACATCCACAACGTGTTTTCCATCCATTAGGAAAATGCTTGGGCTCCTTGTTTTGCAACCTACTGGAAACAAAACCCCAGCATTTGCATATTGGTTAAGGTTTTGAGTTGACTAGAGTGAAATTAGGGGAGCAAGGGGGAGGGTGGTAGGAAGGAAACACACAGAAGAAAAAAAGAAAATACTTTTTTTTAAGATTCAAAAAACCCCCCAACAAGACCAGTACAAATATTCCCAAAAGTTGTTTTTATTATGGATTTAGCTTTTCTGCCTAGACAAATATTTTCTTTTGCTGTTTATAATCCAAACTCCTATAGTATTGTGCTAGAGTATGGAAGTTTGAAAAACCAGATTGACTTGTCTGTTTTTATCATCCAAGATGACTAAGAACAGACCACTCCATGCAGGATCTCAGGACACTTCTACAATAAAAGCAGAAGTTAAAAGTACAAAGGACAAAATGTTTATTGGCTTTTTTCAGCCTGAATTAGTTGCTTAGGTGGTGTTAGGACATCATTTCTCATACCATAGTGACAGGTAAGTCAGTAAACTAACTTTAAATATTTATCCTGATATATTTCAAAACAGACTTGATCAATGAACGTCTTTTAAAAGACTTTTAGACATGTAAGACTGTTTTTCTCATCAGGCTGCAGTGATCTTGTGCACCTAAGCTACATGATATGTCAGTTTAAAAACTGCCAGAGTACATTAGCTCTTAGAACTGTGTAATGAGTCAGAACTCTCCAACTGTGCAAAGTCTTCCTGGTTTCTGGAACAGACCTCCTAATCATCCCATGCCTGGTGCTCGGCTGAAATGACTGAAGGCAACGCTCATGGAGAGTAACCACTGCATGGCATTCCCCCGAGATACATGTGACTTCCCACCTTCAGCTTCTTTCTCTCGTAGATGGCATAGGTAATGCTGCACAGTGAGAGGACAGTAGCCACAAGAGTCTATTCAAGGACTGAAGCTGCAGTTTTGATGAGCAGGGGTTTAGCTGCCTCTAGGATGTCCAGTTCAGGGTCCAGTGAACGACCAAGACCTTCCAGAACCATGATGGCAAAAATGATGGAAGCAAAATTACTCTCGAGCTTCACCTAGAATGACAAGTGACTGAATTAACTCAATGGACCTTTTTTTTTTTCTTCCTGAGCCCATTCCACCGAGGTACCAGCTCTAGCTAAGCTGACAGGGAAGGGAAGACGCTGGGGAAAGCATACACACATCTGAAACTATACTGCAACTCCATCACTTGGAGTTTCAGAACACACTGAAATCCAGCAGCAGGCCCAGAAATAAGACAAGAGTGTCAGGGTAAGTACCCTAAGGGAACCCAGGAGTTTTTTTATCAGTTCCAAGAAGGGGAATGGGTTTTTTTTTTTTTCTTCCATACTGGAATAGCTGGAGCTTGGGAGTGCTCACCATTGCTAGCGTAGTTATAAGCTGCAGTAGTATCCATTGTCCTTGAACACATGCATTTGTGTAAGGGGAAGCTCACCTTTTCAATGGCCATGAGGAAATGAATCCCCTGCTCTGCATGTGAACAAACTACTCCCCAGTTCCCAGCCAGGCACCAGGATTGTTTCAAGGCATACCAGGGTATTAAGAATTCATGGAGTTGGGAGGACTTGCCTTGTAAGGGCCTAAATTACATTTCACATTATTAGAAACCAGCTTAATGACAAAAACGTCTAACTAAGGAATGTTTAGGAGGACCTTTGCAGGCTGGGCAGCCCTGCGGCTGACAACCTTCTCATCTCCTTTAGTTCAGGCCACCCTAGCTCTGTCAATTTCCAAAGTCGTTTGCAACTGTGGAAAGTTTTCCCTCAAAATACTTTCAGTTATAGGAAGGAATCTCTGTTCTGTGAGCAAGTCCTCACTTTTGAGGCCTCTAACAAACCAGTAAAATGGCCCAGTGCTGTTACATAACCACATATGAAGAAAGAGGTCTAGGGAAGAAAGCATACAATGATACACAAGTGGAACATATATCAGATTTCATCTTCTGCTTCTAAGGGACTATAAAAAAAAAATAAAGCAAAAACTATGTGTTACAGCACCATTCCTTTTAGTAAATAATATCAACCATTAAACACAGTATTAAGACAAAAGCCAACAAAACAGAAATTGGTCTTGGTAGGGTGCATTGCAAGGCCTGAGAAACAGTATGCCTGCAACGCCTGGATGCATTCCTGCAGTTCTCCTAGCAGTTTGTTTCAGAAGCCACAGTCCCCCTCCTTGTCAGCCCTTCACATTCCCAGTAGTTCTCCCTTCCCAAATGAACTCCCAGCTATTGAAGGCAGACAGTGACAGGACCTCACCTTATGGGTCATCAACAGTTTAAAGACATTGGAGAGGAGATTTGCCACCTGAAGCTGGAATACAAAAGGAGAAGTTAACAACTGATCAAAAAAACTGTGGTCAAGAAGACTGAGCTGTGTGAGTGACAGGCAGGATTCTTCTCGCTGATTGTTAGCATCTGGGTCTCGTGGTGGGACAAGATTATTGGGCTGACAACAGCCAGCACCAAGGTATGATCCCCCTGCCCCGACCCCACCCAGGATAAGGAGTTCAGCTGTGGCCCACAGTTCTGCTTACTTGCCAGCCCAGGAAGGCTGAGAATGTCTGACCTCACAGCAGTACACAACATGCACTAATTTGCTCAATAGCACCTTCCTATGCTCTCTGAAGTACCCAGGCTGGCCTTAGCTAACAAGATGCAAATTGTAATATCAGGCTCAGCCACTCCTCACAGGGAACTGCAGATGTTGAGAGATTTTTTTTTTTAAGAAAAAAGAAAACAACAAAAAGAACACCCCCCAAAAAACCCCCACAACCAAACAAATGTGGTTTTGTTTTGTTTTTTCTTTAATTAGAAGGAAATAAGAAAGGATTTTATGGATTTTTGCTGCACCTGAGAGACTAAAGGTGCCAAGTATTGGTTGGAGGTGCTGATGAGATCAGAGCTGGCCTTTCCACATGGATCATTCTGAAAGCCAAGTTGCACTGAATTACAGGTAAGCAAAGGTGGGACATTGTGCACTTGCCTTTCCCAGGGCAATGGTGTTCCCCCGGACCTTGGTCACTAGTTCCGCCATCTCAGCTTTGAATTGCTCGATGTCCTGGCACTGGTTAGCACGGGCGTGATGAAGGATCAGTTCTGCCACTCTCTCCCCCTGTGAAACGAGTTGAAAAGGAGAATCAGACTTGACCACTGGTGCCAGCAGGCCTACAGCGAGCTGCACATCATCATCCTTGGAAGACCTCTGCTGCACAGGTCCCTGGAGGAGGCATACTGCAGGGAGAACTCCTGGGGCCATGCTTTCCCATTCCAGCAATGGAAACCCCAAAAAATCAACAGAAGCAGGTGCAGGAAGAGCAGAACTGGTCCAAAAGTCTTAGCTGGTATCTGGCAAAACCCTGCTTATTTTTCTTGCAGGCCTTGTAGGGTAGAACACAACAAAGATATCTCCCAGTCAGTCAGAAGTTTTAGAGGGAAAAATAAAACCCACAGGACTGGCCTTTTCTTCTTAGCAGCGGAGATAACAGTGCAAGGAAGGGCATATATTAACCTCCCTTAAAGGCTAAGTCCAAACTTCATTTGCAAACTGTGGAGGACAAGCGAGCTGATTCTACATGAGTAGATTCTGCGTGAGAAAGGGGGGGAAGCTATACCAAGCTTCACATGTGAGAGGCTTGGAATACATGTCTGACAGCAACGTACAGAGCCAGAGGCCCCAGGTTTGGCAATGAGACTTGGGGTAGAAGCCAGTAGATCATGAATTACACCCAGCCTGAGCCATGAAGGACTTGCAATCAAATGTTTGTAGCTTTTGCTTGGTAGCCAAATAAGTCTGGCAGCACAGGATGACCCTGAATACATGGTTTAGTACTTGACTCCTTGGTATGCTTCGGCACATTAAACAAACCAAGTTAAAACGTGTTCCTCTTGAGATATGCCAGTAAGCCATCCAACCCACAGTGAGGAACAACAACATGCAAGTATGAGCACAGATGTTTGTTCTCAGAACGAACAGGAGACATCAGCACTGGATTCTTTAGTCCATCTGACAGTGTATTTTAAAATAAGCAGGAAGGAGGATAAAGTAGTTCCTCTTATACAGAGGAAGCGGCAGAGACCAGACACCCCTTACCCCCAACCCGTTTTGCTTCCTCTTCTCTACAGACCCCGACACATCAGCAAAATGCAGGATGGTATACGGGGTTTCCAGCAGCAAGGCTGCAGAAGGGAACATGTGCGGAAGACCAAGATGTTAATCCATTCCCTCCTCTTCTCTAGTAAAACCTGGCAGATTCTGCAACAGTCTCAAACACCAAGTGGCTCCCAGGCAGTCCTAACTTGCATCAGAAGTACTCCTGACCAGGGAGTGGCTGCCGTTGCTTCCTGTTTAACACCTTCTGTTTCCTGGGCCACTGAAATCGCTCCACTCTGGCAGCCTCCTTGCTGTAGCTGAACATCTTGTCCCTGTGTCTGGTACAGCTTCCATGCCAGCAAGTCTCTTCTCCCCCCTTAGGGAAGATTGTAAGATGAAACAGAGAAAACTGTGACTTCGGCCATCAGACTCTACAGCTTCCCCAGCCTTAGCTCCCCAGCCCTGTGACAGAGGCCTCACCTGGCCCTGGACCACAGCTGTGAAAACCGCCCGGAAGTTCTGCATGTCAGCACTCTGCAGCTCTGCCACAATCCCCGCGTCCAGCAGCACCAGGCAGAGCCGCCTGAGGGGCGGCTGCACTTCCACCACGAGCGTGTCACACAGGTCCACGATGGCCGTCTGCTCCTTGCAGCTGGTGCTGACATGGGCTGTGCCTTGAACCAGGATGTTCCCAGGGTGCAAGTCAGCATGGACAAAGTTGTCAACAAAGACCTAGAGGATGGGCAAGTCTTAGAGCAGTTCATTCCAACCAAACCTGCCTATGCCAAAACTCCCAGGCAAACAGCAGAGATTTGTTTCTGGTCTGTTCGCTGTCATTACTAATGTCCATCACCCTAGGCAGCAACACAGCAAATGGCTTTTGCTGGAGACCAGCTGTGCTGAAATGGCATGGGTGCTACTCCAGGGGAGTGAGCAGGGCTGTGTGCAACAATCCAGTGTTTCCTAGAGGTCAGGTAGGACAGCCAGGAATCCCAGCAGGGAACAGTAGTGCTCTTTGGCAATTAACCCTAAACTGGGGGCACACTGGTGGGCCTTGGCAAAGAGTAATGCAGTAAGGCCATTTGCCATTCAGTGGCATGGGTTATAGTGAATGGTTACATTTGACTAGTCTGGGACATCAACCCACATTACAACTGTATTGAAAAGTAAGGCAAACAAGAGAAGAGGAAGCAAGTGTATGTAGCACTTCTCTGCCTCTGCTAGTAGATAGCAACAGAAAGGATTAGTAAGAGGGCAAGCACAAGACAGTACTTCCCCACTAACCCTCTTGGCCACCTGGAACTGCAGAACTTCCTGCCCCAAGGAGGTTTTCTTTGTATTTCATGGATTTCTTCTATGAATTTGTGCAATTGCCACGTAAATAACTAGAGGTGTGCAGACAAAAAAGGATTTTTTAGGTGTTGCCTGAGAAAATTACCTCTGGTAATTTTACGTCCTCCTCATTGTTCTCTTTTGAAAAACTATACACAGTAGATCCATATTCACTCTCATGCACTCATGAGTGCATAGATCTCTGTCATAAGCTACTCATTTCTCTGCTTTCCAGAGTTTAAAGTCCAAATTATTTCACCATTCCGGTATGGAAGCTATTCCACACCAGTAATCATCCTGGCTGCCTTCCTCTGCACCTCTTCTAGTTCTGTTACAGCCCTTGAAATGGAGGGTCCTAGACAGCGCGGGACTAGAATTGCACAGAGTATTCAAGAAACAGGTATGGTTTTACTTACAGCCATAATGTTGTTTCTTTGCTCTTTAATTCTTTTCTACTCCTAAAATTTGGTGGGTTTGCCCTGCTCCTAACCATTGAATTCAATGTTAGCAATAAACTATTCTAGTTCCACCATTGCTTTTCTAAGCGGTAAAAGCTATTTCAGAGTCTTTCATACTACATGGAGTCAGAACTGCAGGCCTTGCCACCGCCCTAGCATTATGTTGCAGTTATCAACTGAATTTCATCTGACACTTACTGCCCACGCACTCAGTACTGTGAGGTTCTTTTGCAACTCTTTCCCTAGTTCTCATGGCTCCTCACAAGTCAATTGCATCACCTGTCAACACTCCTTTCCAGATCATTTGTGATTATTTCAACCACAAAAGAACTAGACGGCCAGAAGCTGATTCTGGCCAGGTTTGTTTTCTTTACTCCGTATTTAATTCTTCCTTAATAAAGGCAGTTTTGGAGGAGAGGTCAATAAATGAAGAAACTAGCTAGCTATGTTCCCTGTGAGTCACATCCATAGTCTCTGCAGAGCATGATATTTGCTAATTACATTGCACTCTATAGCACTTGGGCAATATGTGAATGTTAATTAAATGGATTAGTGGGTTTCCTAAGCAATACACTGATCAAGTTGCATAGGAGGACCCTCCTGTGTGCAAGAAGATCACCCTTCTACAGTGGAAGAGGCTCCATGTCAGTCTACAATAGTGGTGTATCTAGCCCAGGCTTTACTCAGACCTTGTGTTGCATTGCACATGAAGTACAGACCCTCCCTCTGCCAGTTCAGGAGCTGCACAGTCCCCAGCAGACCAAGTCCTGGGTTACTGCGAGATACCTGGCATCCACAGGCTGGCTCCAAAAGGCACAGCTGTATCTTTGAGTCCATGGAGAGAAGGGTAGGAGACGTAAGAAGTAAACAGGTTCTCTCTTTAGCCATATTGTCTTATTAACCCAACTGAATAGCTTCTGCAGGAAAAACACCTTCACTTCCAGCCTCAGCCAAGTGCCTACCATTTTTAGCAGCATATCCATGCCCATCTTTGCAAGTCTCTGCCTCAGCTCTGTGGCAATCTCTGCATGCAGGTAGTGCGAAATAGGCTCGCTCTCCTGAAATAAAGATGGAGCTTGAGTCAAACACAGGTGCCAAGAGTTGAGGGAAGGCAATGAGAATACTCCAGAAAGGACCTGCTCAGTAGAGGCTCTATATAACGTGATGGAGAACGTACAAGAAGTAAGGCTTCATTCTTTGGAAAGAATGCATGACATACAGCCTCTGGCAGAGATACTCTTGCCAGGAACACACGCACGAAAACTAAGGCTGAGAGTAGCTTTGGTCTGCAACTCAAACATCCACAAGGGAAGCTCCTTGCTTTGGCCCACCACAGAGGAGAGCTGAAGTGTGGTGTTGGTTTGCAAAGCACAGGCAAGCACATGGTGGCTGGACACACTGCTGGTCTGCTTGGTTTCAGGCCAAGCGTTCGCTTCTATATGGAGTTGTCTGCCACCTGTTTTCTGGGATACACTGCTTACGAAGAGAGTGGAAGAGACACTGAGGAAGGACACCAATCTCTTTAAGCAAATAAAAGCAAAGCGTCCTCCTGCCTCTGGTCGCTTCTTCTCAAAAAACCCACCTCCTTGGCGTGTTCTCCTAAGGGCCTTCTCACTGCTACCATCACTCTCAGACCCTGCAATTCTTACCTCAAATGTTTCCACTAGAACATCTGTCGTTACCAAAGGCCGAAGGGGAGTTGGAAACTTTACAAAATCGACATCTAGGAAATTTTGTCGGAAGCGCTCCAGATTTCTGGCTTCATAGCGCAAGTCAATCTCAAGGCAGAAAAAGAAAAAGCAGGTTGGAAATTAGATTCAATTAGAATTAGATCTCCTGGATTCTGTATGAGGACATGACTGTACAGTGCAATACTCAATACCAACAAAATTAGTCAGAAAGCCAGAATGAAAACAAAAGAGAGTGGTGTTTCTTACATGCTTATAGCTTTCCTGATGGAAGAGTAGAGTAACAGACTGGGTAATGGATGGCCCACCACCTGGTACCTTCAAAATATGAGTAACTCTTACTATAGGCATGGTGTCTCAAAAAAGACCAGGACAGCATTATTTTCAAGGGTAAAACAGATCCTGAAGCAAAGCTTACTGTCCAAATAGCAAGGGAGGCAGATAGGGTAGAACTGCAGCCCTAGCCTCACTTTATGAATAGGCAGCCATAGCAGGAAAAAACTTAATGTAACATGTACAAAATAATCCACTATGCGAAGTCCCGACCCTAGCTCTTCAGTGATCCAGTCCCTTGACACAAGGGCGTATCTCCTGCCCACTGCTGCGGCTCAAGGAGGCAGGATAACCTTGCTTCACCTCCCTGATGTGGCAATGTGAAATATCCCAGGAATACTTCTTGTTCTTTCAAAGAGAAATGAAAGGAAATTACAACAAGCCTATCAGATGCTCTCCTTATCTCAGTCTTCAGCGCATCCAGCAAAAGCTCTGCCAGATTAAACTGGTACTAATAACCTCGAGTCACATGTGAATACAGTCAACAGTTTACAACGTGGATTTATTGTGTAGATTTTTTTGCAATAGTAGAAAAGAATTAAGGCTTTCAAAAAGCTTGTAACAGACTTCAGATTCAGCAATCCAGACACAAAAATGAAATTAGCAGATAATGGTTCATTTTAATAGAAACATACGCCTAATTTAGCCTGTAGTGAAATCTCTCTAAGTTTGGTAGTAAGGACATTTCAGGACTTTGTCTTTAGAAGACATTAGTGAATCAGGACGTTTTCAGATCTATTTGCAAAGCTTAACTTTACCAATACTATGAGTCTGATAACAATGCAATGTAAAATGTATTATTATGTGAAAGTATATTAGCTATGCCAATATATATACCTCAGTGCTAACAAACATGACCAGTGAGTACAGATTGCAAACGTGTAGGATTAAAGAGAAAAAACACATGCCTGAGGACTTGTTTGGAGAGATTTTTTTCTAAGGAGAGGTCTCTCACCAGTGGTCATCTTCCACAATGCTGCAAAAAGGACTGTGACTATGGCTAGCTAGGTGTTCAGGCTGTTCGCTAGAAAACATACTCAGAGTCTACAAATTCTAAAAAAGATTTTTAAATCTAGTAATGCTTGCTGAATTTTTTCATTGCTTTGCTTTTTTATTCTGTGATCATATAAGCTTTCCTACAGTCACGTTACGTGACTGATTAGAATAAAGAACAAGCAAGCCTGCATCTAACCCTTTAAAAAGCAGTATGAACAGAGTTAGAGGCAGCCAGTGGCAAAGCAAAGGGGAGTTTTGTTTCAGTACATGGGGACCATGGCATGGCACGTACCTGCTGAATCATAAGCTTCTCAAACTCCTCCACAATCTCTGTCAAACTGAGCCACTTGAATCCAGGGAGAAGTCCAATGATGTGGCTACCCATCTTCATGAGAAACAGATCCATCTGGACTTGGTGGACTAGCCCAGGGTGCAGGACCTGCGCAAGAATGAACGGTGGCAAGATCAACTCCTCAAACGTTGTAAAAAGGACAGTCCGTTTCAATCAGCTGAAGTGATGCATTCCAAACAGACAGAACCCAGCGTATAAAACTGGGAGCTAACAAGGCTTCCCCAGCTAGTCCTCAGAATTCACATTTTGCCGTGGATTAAGCTGTAAAGAAACACATTATAATCTTCAAATGGAATGTATCTGTGCTGGAGCCTACAGTCTCACCCAATGCCATTTTTTCCATTGCTTTTGCACTCCCGCCCTCTCTGTGCCATGCAGTACTGACTAGTATTTGGAACAGCTCAAACGTAAGATTTCTTTAAATAAACTTTGCTGGAAAAAACTTCTCTGTTCCAGATTTCTTCATGCGAGAAAAGAAGGGGTTTCATTTTCTGGAAGGTGAAACCAAGCTTATATATTCATTATTTTAATATAAACCTGGCCCTTGCAGGCATTTCTGGCATCCACGTGCCATGTGAAAGGTGCCATAGGCAGTATGCATACTCAAGCTCTCTGGGCCTGGGAAGAGCTGTGACCCACTGCAGGTCTGGATTGCAGCTGGCTGGAACCAAAGCACTGAGAAAAGACACTGAGGCAGATGAGCATCACTTCTCTTGCTCTACTTGGCCCTAGCCAGCTACTCATCTATTTGGGAATTAAAATCTGATTGGCCTTGTCCAGCATGCTCCATTTTCACAGATCTACTAGCCAGATATATGACTTACTTTAATGGCTACAGGTGTGAGATGTCTGGCTGATGAAGGACTGGCATTCAGGAGTGGTTTGGCCACCTGCTCCATAAGGGGTGTCCCACTCACAGGGCTTCCCCAGGAGCTGTCTGCTGGGCTCAGCTCCTCCCTGCTCCTCTTGTCTTGTATCTCCTTGCTCTTCCTCCTCAGCCACCTGAGAAGGCCACTAAAGCCTGACACTTCCCATGCTTCAAAAGCAGACCGTAACTCCGAGCGTTGCGCTAGTTCCTTGGCCTGGGAGCCAGCGATAGCCGTGAGGTCAGCATAGGCTTTATACACCTGGGCGACACAGCCCGAGCCAACTGGCTCCTGACTTTGGAACTTGAGGATGCCCGACCAGTCCTCGCCGAAGGCCTTCCTCAGGAGCTCATCAGTGTGGCCCCACGGGTGCGGGCTCACCTCAACGTGCAGCTTAGAAAACTCATCGCAGAAGGCCTCGGAGAAGAGGTCCCTCCGGGTGCTGGCCCACTGGCCCAGCTTGACACAGGTGGGGCCAGCAGCCTCGGCCGCCCGCCGCAGCAGCCGCAGCCACAGGGCGCCCAGGCCGGGCCACAGGCGGCTCAGCGGGTAGAGCAGCAGCAGGGGGCCGAAGCGCAGCAGCAACCCGCAGGCCCGCAGACCCAACCGGAGCACCAGACCCAAGCGCCGCAGCAGCGCCCGGGGCGGCCGCTCCGGGCCGCGCTCCCCTACCCATACCGGCCCCCGCTGTCCCGGCCTCTCCTTCCAACCGGTCCCAGCGGGCACCGCCAAGGCCACCGCGACCCAGCGTCCGGCGCGCAGCCCGCCGCGCCCCGCAGTCGCCCAACCGGACAGTACCCCCCTCGCCCCGGCGGCCCGCCCGAGGAGAGGGCGCGGGAGCGGCAGCAGCCGCACAGCACCGCCTGCCGCCATCGCCCCCCCGCCGCCGTTAACGGCCTCTAACGGCCGGCGGGGGGGGGGGGGGNGGAGGCGGGCGGTGGAGGCCCGCCCCTTAAAGGCACAGGAGCGGGAGCCTGGAAGGAATGCGAGGGGATTCTTCCCGCCTCACAGAGGGCAGCTGAGCCCTGTGAGGGGATGAGCTTGACTGTGCTGTACCCTCCTGAGGCGGAGCGTCCCCTCAGGCTCGGGCTATGCCGGAGGAGGACAAGAGGCCCCTTCCCTCTTGTCACTGGGCGCTCGCAGGGATGTATGTGTGGAAGAGGTCCGGGCTTGGGCTGGGGGCCTTCACGTCTCCATCCGTTTTGACAGTTGAGGTGGGCTCTTGCGGTCTTGGTTTTGAGCCTACCTTGGTTTGGACCAGTTCAGTGAATCAAACTACAGGTGATATGTGAGGGGTTGACACATGCAGGGGGTGACTTCAGCCGTTGTGATGTGGCAGCCGCCTCTTCTTTTTTTCCACGATGAGAGAAGACGGTGAAGCCGTTTTTATTTTTAAGCAAAAGCTGAGGCTTTCTAGCGGTAGCCTGACTGCGGCAGTTGAAGTGTTGCAATCATTAGTGATTTTTTTTTAGTGGGGTATTAATGCAACAGTCAGGGCTTTGAGTAATAGATGTAACTGAAGGCACGTGACAACTGGTAAAAGAAATTAAAACTAAAAGGAAAAGCCTGCTGATGGTATTTCAGTAGGGCTAGCGAGTCGTTTTATCTTCCAGGCTTGCTCTGAACCTTGGGCTTTCTGCTGCAATGGCAGTGCTGGGTCTCCTGCTTATTCAACTGGCAAGGTATTAGCCTTGTTTGTAATTACACAGCTATGGAGGACTGCTTATTTCCTTCGCAAAGGGCACGTGCCTCTTATAAATCTAAAGTAATGAACCCACTGCCGAGGGTGGAGCCGCCGCCGACAGCATCCGCCTCTCCCTTTTGGGAGCTTTTGTATATGTGACCACAACCTGTGACAGAATGTGTTTTAGGGGACAGCTACCGCGAAAGTGACACCGCAAGTCACATTGCCATCACGGCTGTTCAGCAAAGCCACTGTCTCGTGCAGGGAGGCTTTGGGCTGGCAGCTGTGGCCTCTCGCGCTGGGCGTTCGGTTGGTTCCCAGCTTTGGGCGTAGGTTACTAACCGCGTATTTCTACTCAGAGGAGAAACCCATTTTCCGACATTTTTTAATGTATGGTGGGCACCAAAACACCTTGTCCTGGTTTGAGGTAAAACAGGACCAATTTTGT
>RSEF01000001.1:69818569-69859031 GCA_003993805.1 Himantopus leucocephalus | reverse complement strand
CCCACGTCCCCAGTGGCCGATTTGGCCTAAACCATGACACACCTGTAGGAAGACTTAATCCACTTTCCAATCCAGATCCCTCCCTCGCTGTAACGGGTGGCTCAGGTCTGACCGAGCAAATCTCTCTGCCAACAACAGGATTACGGCCCCGCGCAGGTGAACAGATCAGCTGATGGAAATCGTTCCGCAGGCTTGAGGCTTTCCTGGCCAGCCGCTTTCCCGGGAAGCGTGTCTGTGAGCTGACCAGATGTCGTGACAGGTTCCTCCAGCGACGGGAAGCTGCCGCAGTAACCGGTACCGGTTTGGTCGTACGTAGGGACTTTCTGCTTTCCCACGGATATTTCTGTCTGCAAACAGAAAGGCGACTTGTGCACCTCATCTCTTTTTTTAATTTCTGCCCTTACCACCGGCAGGCGCCCCCCTCCGTGTACCCCCCCGCACCGCTGTGCACCCCCTTCACCTCCGTTCCCCCTCTCCCCCCCCCCCCCCCCCCCCNTACCGAGCGCCCCGCCGCCCGGGCGGGCTGCCGGCTGGCCGCGGCACAGGACGCGGTATTCCCCCGGGCGCGGAGGGGCGGGCGGGGTTGCCATGGCGGCGGGGCGGGGAGGGGCGGTGCTACCGCCGGAGGGCGGCCGGGGCCGGGGCCGGGGCCGGGGCTGGTGCCGGCGGGGGGCGGCGGCAGCGGCGCGGCGCGGCGCTGCATGGCGCGGCGGGCGGGGAGCCCCCAGCCGCGCGTCCGCACGCCGCCAGCCCGGCGCCGGGCGCCGCCGCCGCTATGCCGGGGCACGGCCCCCCACCCCCGCCGCCGCCGAGGAAGGTAGGGGGGCGCGGAGGGGCCCGTGGCCGGGCCGGGGCAGCGGCGAGGGTTACCGGGGGAGAGCGGGCAGAGGGGCCGGGAGGCAGCCTCTGCCGCCTGCAGACCGCTCGTCTACCGTGGCGGCGGTCGGGGCGCGGGGGATCGGTGCCGCTCCAAAAAATCGCACGTTATTTTTTTGCCTTTAGCCCCTAGATTGGCTTTTCTTCCCCCGGTAATGCGTTTGGCTGCAGAGACAGAAACCGGGCGGGAGCCGAATCCCCCAACCCTGCCTGCCGCTGAGGGCACCGCCGTTCGCTCCCGTCGCTTTCCCGCCGGGACGGGGAGCGCTGCTGCTCCCCCCCCTCCCCGTCCCCCGTCCCGGCCGGGTGCGGGTGAGCCGGGTCGGCTGCCGGAGCGGCTTCTCGGCCGCCGGAGGGTGGGAGAAGAGCCGAAGGGACGCGGGGAGGGCGGCGGCCCCGCTGCTGAACAGCCGACCCAAACGGTTCGGGAGCGATGGGGCGGAGGAGCGGAGGCAGCCCCGCCGCCCGGCGTGGGGCCCCCGGGTGGACTCAGCCCTGCCTCCGACTCCCGCAACAAAAAAGATGAGGAAACGCTGAGCAAATTCTTTGGGGAAAGCCCGGGCCCTACCAGAACAAACAGCAGAGTGCTCCTCAATTTCAGTAAAACTCTGGTTTCTTATGTGATCGTAGCTCTACGTTTCTGTCTTTCTGCTCTGGAAAGCCTGCTTTTCTCTTGCTTTGCCTTCATCAGGAGGAAACATCTGCACTTGTGTGCAGCCTGTAGCTAACAGAGTGGCATTTCTGACTCCCAGTTGGGGTCCATGAGAGTACTCACCTGTCCTGGGGAAATGCCAGCTTGCCTTCCTGCTGTGGTACCCAGGGATGATGAATGCTAATGTGTTAGGCATGGAATTGGTGGAGGGGAACGGTGGTTGGGAAGGGAACAGGGAAGAACTTACAGCTGTCTGCTGCCACGGTCCCAGGGTGTCAAATGCAAACTGGAGGGTAAACTGCAAGGTGTATTTGGGACGCTTTCAGAGGTTTTGGTTTTACGAGTTTCCAGAGAGCCTGGCTGTTGATGGTCAGTGCTGGAAAAGGGATGGTCTAGGGGGGATTGAGGCTTTCTGACTGCTTGGGGCCGCACTGGAGCCTTGCTGGAGCACGTAGTAAGTGCTAAGCATGGGACGGTTAATCCCGCTCTTTACAAGAGCACAATTTGTTTCCTGGACAGGTCAGCAAGTTGTATGGGAGCTGTTGCTGACCCTGAGGTGTTTCCGGCCACCTTTGCTCTTGCTATTTAAGCAGAGTTGTTGCTTTTGGAGAGGAGTGTCTCTGGCCTGCAGCTCAGCTGGGAGGATAAAGAGAGGGGCAGAGGGATTTCCATGGGGCTTTCATTTGCTACTGGGAGGGGAGCTGCTGGTGCTGCTGGTGCATTAAAAAGCTGTTTTGTGTGTTCGCTGCCACCTTACTGACCACTCATTCTCGGTGTGTGGTAGCGAAGTCCAATAAAAGTGTACTGGCTCTGTTTCTGAACCACCAGAAAGGGAGTTATTACTGCATCATGCCAGAGGAAAGGAACGCATTTCCTCGACCCTTGGGTTGTATTCTGAATTGTTGTCATTGGGGTAGTGTTTGTGGGGTTTGGTGGTTGTTGTTTTTGGGTTTTAATTTTGTTTAGCTGGGTTTTTTAAAATAATCCAAACAGTGTTTCAATGTGTGAGAATGGATATCTACCACGTTGGGACAGACTTGGAAAGAACTGAAAACTCTTAAGTATGGAAATGAGAGGAAAGCCACAGGATTTCTCAGGGTAATACAGCGTCTCTGAGAAACGGAAGAAAAAGCACTGAAAACAAAGGGCGCTGGAGTGACCCGGGATGTAAAAAGCAGGCTAAAGATTTATGGCTCAGCTGGGACCCCTCTTTGCCTCTGGGTGAGAAGGTTGTGTGCTGAAGCCCGGCTTGTTCTTTGGCACGTTCCCTGTCCTGACAGGCAACACAGAAGTACTCCCTGTTCATCAGCTCAGATCCCCAAGAACAATCCTTCTTGTAGACCACAAGTGCATGTGGAGTGTCCCAAAGTGCTGCTTTCGGTAGCGCCCCCAGCTCGCTGCCTTGGGAAATCTTTTAGGACATTTTGTCTGCAGAGACAACCACGTGATACTTTCTGTTCTTCAAAAACAAGAAGGGCATTTAGATCCTTTGTCAAGTGCTTACAATATGCTTGTCTTTCTCCCATGCCTGTTGTGTTTACATGTTAGAAATGTTCATTTTGACAAGGAGATGATAAATAAAGACCATGTGAGCTGCAAGGCTGTGGTTTTCAGAGGTGATCTTAACTCAGTAGGAGCTTTTCCACTCTGAATATGGCTGATATTCTGAATATCAGCCATAACAACGAATTCATGTGGACAGGAATTAAAACCTCTATTGTACTGCGTGCTCTGGGGACACAGAGGCAAAGGCAATCCTTGTGCCAGGTTTAAGAAATGCTCCAATCGGATCTTCACGCAACAGAGCCAGGCTGTTAAACATGAGGAGATGCTGGGCATTTCAGAAGTGCCTGATAAGTGTTCTTTTGGATCCCCCTGAATGCATCATCCAAGGCAGTGGGTTCTCTCTTCCTTTTATGACACCTGACATTTATTTCCTGACTGGAACTGTGCTGAAGCTGCTCTCTCTTCCTAAATGGAGGCCAGACCAAGGTGAAAAAAGGCTCTGTAGTGCACCATTAAGCCCATGAGAGTGGAGGAAAACCTCTCTTAAGCTCTTGTTGAGGCTGGTTAATTTTGATGATCAGCTCTCTTAGGCATCCAGAACTGGGGTATAAGCTCTTTAGGGAAGCATTTTTTAGCGGAAGGGTTTAAGTACTAGTGGCTGATATGTCTTTTGGCAGGATCCCAAGAGCTGGCTGGAAGAGGCCTCTACTACGAAGGAAATGCTGAATAGGACTTTTAATGAACTTGCATAGCAGTTCCTTAAGGACTGAGAAGACTCTCCACAGGGAAGAAGGGAGTGTGATGTAGCTAGAAAGAAATTCCTTTTTGTATTTGAGTCCTGACAATACATGACTGAGTCTAGATTTGCCCAGATACAGCTCAAATAACATTGCATCTGAGGGGTACCGATCTGTAAGCACTGTTTTACCCAGACAAGGCTAGAGAAGAGACAATGTTTTATTGATTGTAGCTCTGAAGTGCAATGGAAAAGACAGTAGAATGCTTATCTTGCTTATGGGATTTTTCTCTCTGGCTTTCACCTCAGCAGCCTTACCAACTCTTGGAAATGAAATCACAGGCTGAAATGTGTGAATATGCATGATGGTTTCAGCCCAGGTTTTAGCAAAGAGCAAATGGGACCTCTTTCGTTCTTGGTGTCTGTGGTCAGCCTTGTGTACACCATATGATTGAACTCCAGGCTCCTGGCTTCATGAAGGCTGTTGTTTTGAAATGTAGACTTCCACAGGGGCCTTGGGTGATCTCAAAGTTGGGTGCCTAAGACAAAGAACCGAGAGTCCCTGGAGCTCCTGACCCTCTACAACTTGGGTTTTCAACTGAGGGCCCATGTCCTTGAGTGGAAGCCTGGCACAGGACAGGCTGAGGATTACTTCAAGGTCTCTGTTGTTGGTATGCCACTAGAAGGCATCATCACTGCATTACATAAGTAAATACTTACGGTCCTATAGGCCAGTCTTATTCAAGATCTGCCCCAGCCTTTATGTGGTTCACCACCTAATTGGGTCAAGGTACTCTGTGTCTGTAGACATAGGACTGATAAGGTGAAAGTCGTAAGTCCCCAGTCTGGTTCCTGATCGGAGCAGTGGGTGCTGGCCTGCTGCTCACGCGAGTCTTCACCAGTTCACGTCTTTCAGTGAGCCAGGGGCTCAGTGGGAACTGATGGCATAGAGCTTGCAGTGAAACACCTTTGGGGCTCTGCCATTGTGATGGTGCTGTCCATTCTGTGTCGAGGCAGCTCTGAACCATATCATATGCCCATCCAGCCCATCACCGTTGCAGTTGCTAACAGAGATTGTGCTCTTGGGATAATCCTGGTTTGATGGCCAGGGTAATCCTATGCTGAAATGCCCTGGGTTTGTACTGCTCTGAGGTAAATACATTGCCTAAAGATTTGCTGGTCAAATGTGGGGTACCACATATGTGCAACAAAGACCCCAAAAGGGGGCTCACAAGAAATCTTCATTGTAAGAAGTCTGAAACACTAGGACTCCTTTCTTTAACGCAGATAATGTATCAAGAACCTTATTTCTGTCTTTTCTGCAAATAGTACTGTCCCACAGTAAAGCTGAGGGGAAGTCAAGCGTAGTTGGAAAGATAGACGCTCGAAAGAGTAATGTCCTGCTAGAATGAACTGTGCGTCCTGGTATAATCTTCATCCCTTGTTTCAGCGCTTCTTCCCCTCCCCAGGTTAGGGTAACCAGCTGAGGCTGGCATACTGTTAGTTCCAGGGATTTTGCAGGGCAGATTCAATAGTCACAGCAGTGATTAAAGGTCAATATTTACTAATTAAGCTTGTTAGGAGTTAGTACATTGCTGAGGCCTTCTGTATATTTCGGGGGAGGTCATCATCCTGGCACTGGGACACTGACAGCCAGGTTTGCTTGGGGTCTTTTGGTTTTCTTTTTTTAATTGCCCATACGAAGGAGAATTTGGCTTGAATGTTACCTGTTACCTTTATGTGCTGTTACGTGTGGTCCTTTGCTGAATGTGAGATACGTCTCTGTTGGCCATCTGATGAGCAACTCACGGGTGGTTGGAGTAAAGCCTCGCGTTACTCATCGGGAGCAGGGGGGCCAGGACAGGAGGTGGTTGCCCTGTGGCCAGGCTGCCATGTTCAGGCCGGGCAGGAGTCACTGGTCCTCAGTCCCCCTGTGCTGCAGCCAAAGCTCTTGCTCAGCCCTGTGCTCCTGGGCTGGGAACCGGCAGTGTTTATGTGATGAAAGGGAGCAGAAGATGGCTTTTCCCGAGCACTGCCTTTGCCCATACATGTGCTGGCCCAGAGCCAGGATGGAAACTCTCTCCTCATGAGCAGAGAGAGGGAGATGGGAGGGGCAAGAGAGGGAGAGGGGCCCAGAAGCAGAGGGAGTTAAAATAAAAACACCAACCCATGCAGAGAAAAGCCTCTAACAGATGGGCCTGGCCGTCCCCAGGGTCCTTCATGCAGTTGGCTTCACGTGCGGTGCTGACAAGGTCTCATATCTAGGAGTGTGGGTATGGGGCTTGGATGATTTTGAGATGTGTGATGGAAGATCAGAGTACAAGGCAAAAGGCAGGAAGCTAGACGGGTAAGTTAGCTGTTGTTTGGCTCTATCTGTCATGCCTGAAGGGGGGTTTCTAAGTTGCTACTGGTGCTGTGCCACTAATAAGGCAGATGCTGCTGCGTGAGCTGTTGGAGGGGCAGTACTTTGTTTTCAGCTGTGGCATCCTTTAACTGCAGCAAGTCTTGTCTTCTCGGTAAAATAGTATTGCTAATGCTGATGGAGGCTTGTTTCACTGGTCTTATTCCTTCTAGCACACATACAGCAGAGAGCTATCGATCTGGATTGAGACTAGTGTAAAGATAGGTTCTGCAAAGTAAATGCTGGTAGCTGTATGCTTAGCTCCTCATTAGGCATCATGGCAAGTAATCAGATTTGCTGAACAGTTCAGCGTAAGGGGTGCCGACCTTGCTTGGAAGGGTCTTGCCTTGGTTAGATGTCTGTGCAGGACACTGCGCCTGGCAGAAAATCTGGTCTCGGAGAAGCAGCCAGAAAAGCTTGGCTCTGAGCTCATTTGAAAATCTGTCCCAGACACTTAAAATGTTGAGAGCTGATGATGGTTAGGGGCAGCTCAAGTGGGGAAAGATGCCACCTTACTTGGAAGTGGACAAAAAAGTTCTTTGTGGGACCCTGCCAGGCACTGAGACTCCTGATCCTGCAGATCCCTGAGAGCAGATGGCTCCTTACCAAGTTCGGGCATGTAATCTGTGTTTCCAGAAACTTACTGGGGACTCTGGCAATCCACTAGAGAGGCTGTTTCAGGGGGCAAGGACTTACTGCTCTTTGTAAGCAGAATAAATTTAAATGGCTAGATGATCTGTGTTTTAATTAAATTTCCCTTTGGGAATCAAAGTGGTGAAGTGTTTCTGTGGTCCTGCTACGCTTAAATATTCTGTACAGTGCCCCCAGTTTGGCAAATCGTTTAAGCAGACGTGTAGGTCTAAGCGCATGCTTAAATCCACCCAGCAGAGCACTTTGGCTCCCAGTGCAGTACATCATTCCCGCTCAGGAAAGTCTGGACTGGACTTCATGCAATGCAAGCTTAAATCTAATTGAAGATAGTGGGCTTTGAGCATAGGCTTAAAATTAAACACCTGCTTAGGTGTTTTCCTCATCACAAGTAGTCTCTCACACACCCAGTTGTATTTGGTAGAATCATTTTATGTTAGCAGTGTCCTTGAACATTGCTTTTCTCTTAATATCCTGCGAGACTTCTTGCCAAGCACGTGCTGACAAGCCGTGTTACTGTGAGCAGTTCAGGTGAGATGCTGTCACAGCCCTGGTATTTTGCTAGCATTGTGAATAGGCATGCATATGTGAATGATTAAATCAACCCATCAGGGTGTCATCTGGAGAGAGACAAATGCTGAGCTTGCTTTGCAGGCGGGGGGAGGATGAGATCCCCCTCTGTATTTTTTGCTGAAAGCTTTTCCCCTCTGCAGATGTGCAGCTGCTGAAGTTCTTTGCCAAAAGCCGGCCGTGACTTACAGAGCTGGGGAACATGCACGCATCTGTTTGCAGAGGAGAGCAGTGAAGGGGCTTGGGTCTCCTGTCCCAGGGGATTATGTTCTCGTGATAGATAGCGCTGACTGTCATGGAGGGAAATGGCAAATTTCACAGAGCATTGTGAGGGCACTTCATAAATAGGAGTTTGCTTGCCAGTGTCGGCCAAACACCACCCTGCTAAATTGAAAAGGAAAGAGCTCCCAGAGACTTTTCAGACTATTGGAGCTTTTTCTTTAAAAATGTTAAGCCCCCTGAAGATGGATATGTTTTCCACATACAAAAATACACCATGTTTCAGCTGCAAAGCATACTGTGAATATAGGCTTCACATTTTCTTTTAGGTAAGAGATGAGTCTTGCATTATCCAGAGCTCAGAGTGGCAGAGTAGCGAAAGGAAACAAATGCCTTTACTAAAGGGTGTCTTCTCCAGCACGTGTAGCACTTTAGAAATCAACATCTGGCCAAAAGCAGACCCTGAAGCATACTCCACAGTCTACTGAAGTCCATGGGAGCTTTTCCATGAATTCAGGGAGCTTGGGATCAGGCTGTAATTGAGAAGCTGTTTTTCCCAGCCTTGACGTGTTAGACTCTTGACGTGCAGCAATCTGTAGTCAAATTCTGCAAGAGAATTTCATACTGAAGAGAGATGTGTAAGGTATTGAGCTCTTTCCAAATGATGTAAGAAGCCCCGATCTAGCTGGCTGCCATTTTTCAGCTTTGTCAAACTCGGAGAGAGGACTGAGAGGTTTCCTACTGGGAAATCAACACGTAGTAACTGTTTTTTGCATCAGATTTCTGTCTCTGTCCCCTGAGATTATTATGAGTGACTCCAAGTTGAAGTTTTGCCATGAAGTTTTGCTCACATAGAACAGTCCTTTATTTGTATTGGTGAAGAATACTGATGGCTATTGCTGCTTAGTCTGTGCTAAAGCTTGCCCCATCGGTATCCTCGTTTGCACAGTAGGAAACTTTCCTTGTAGGATGATTTAGCATACACAGATTGAGTGTGAAACCAAGGTTTCCCCTGTTAAAATCCTAAATTCCTCCACTAGTCAGAGAAAGACACTTTTGGGTGTGTTTCAAGGAAAAATAGGATTGCCTCTAGAAGGCACAAATTTTTTTAAAATGTCAGAATTTGATGAGGTTGGGTTTTTTTAAGCTAACTCACTCTGACATGTAATATATTCCTTCGTGTCCCACTTGCTTAATGTTTGCTTTCATGGGGTAAAATTATTTTTGTGATCCAAAGGAATCTGGAAACATTATCAGAAACAGAGGACTTGCCCTGTCAGAGCAGTGAAGAACTTCAACTCTGACCAGCAATCACTGCAGGAATAAAAATTCTAGCTTTTCTATTCTTCAGACCAAACTATTCACATACGCTGATCCCAGTCCCTCTGCTCATTCATGCTGAAGGCAGCCTTCCATTAGATTTTTATTATTATTTTTGTTAGTAGAATAAACCAGACTATTTCAGTTGGAAATCATCTAGTCCAACTGCCTGACCAATTCAGGGCCGACCAAAAGTTAAAGCATGTTGTTAAGGGCATTGTCTAAATGCCTCTTTAAACACTGACAGGCTTGGGGCATCGACCACTTCTCTAGGAAGCCTGTTCCAGTGTTTGACCACCCTCTTGGTTAAGAAATGCTTCCTAATGTCCAGTCTGAACCTCCCCCAGCACAGCTTTGAACCATTCCCACACATCCTATCACTGGGTACCAGGGAGAAGAGATCAGTGCCTCCGTCCCCATTTCCCTGCCTCAGGAAGCTGTAGAGAGCAATGAAGTCACCCCTCAGCCTCCTTTTCTCCAAACCAGCCAAGCCCAAAGTCCTCATAGGACATGCCTTCCAGCCCTTTTTTGTTGCCCTCCTCTGGACACATTCGGTAGTAGTATTTTATTTTTACGTCAGGCTCCTGGTAAAGTTCTGCTTTTTGAAAAATAAAGCCTGACCTTGGATTACGTATTGATTTTTCTTTCTTTCAATTTTTAAGTAAAAAGAAATTTTCAAAAAAGCCTGGAAACAGGTAATCACCAACCCACTCTTTTTTTCTGAAGGACTTAGGAAGTTCAGCCGTCTCGTTGTATCTTTTTTTCTTTTTTCTTCTTTTTTCTTCTTTTTTTTTTTGTTTAAACTTGTGAACAATGTTTTGAAATAGAGGAGATTTTTGGTATGACTTGCCATGAAATCCTTGAATGCAGAATTAAGCAGAAGGTTGTATAATGCAGCTTTTCTTAAGCAGTTGCTTTACAGAGTCAGCATAACTTGGTGATACAGCCCATTGTGCTTCATCAGTGTACGTGCATGAGATCACCAGAAAAACAAGGTGGTGTCAATTGTCATTGCTCCATTAACTTTCGCCGAGCAATGACCTGGAAGTGAGGTTCGGGGCTTTTTGGTGCTTTGGAGGAAATTTTGTGGTATTTCTTTTTCAGTTTTGTGGTTGAATAAAAAATTATATCAATAGCTATTTGGAGAAAGATGGCAGGGTAGTCCCATCTTTTCCCTTCCCTCCCTCCCCTCTTTTTCCTTCTAAACAAAAGTATGGTGGGAAGGAGGGGAAGCCTAAACAAAGTGTTTCCACTCCTTTTGAAGGGAAGGTTTAACGCACAGACACACCCCCAGTCTAGGAAAATTTTGGTAGGTAATGTCATTTCATAGTAAAGAACCTGACTCTTGTAAGCTTCCTTCAGATTACATCAAACATTTTCTTGACAGTTTCTCTCTCTGTTGGTTTGGGTTGGTTGGTTTTTTTGGCATACTGAATTTAGATCAAACTTGGCAAGAATTATTTCAGTTGATCAGAAACCATAAGTGATTCAGTCATTCAGCAACACTCAAACCTGTTTGTGATTTTTATAGACTGAATTGTTGAGACCATGCAGCTGCATTTCAGGTGTGTGCATGGATCTTGCCCAGATACAAGTTAGTTTCTGGACCCTTTCTGGTGAGGTAAGAGAAACAGGCACTTTTACGGTACAGTTCAGAGTTTGTGAGATGCCTACCTCAGGAAGAGAGAGTACTTTGAGACCACAAATTACCTTTTGCGAGTATTAAAGAGGCTAAAAGAGTAGCTTACAGGTGATCATCAAGAGTTAGCTGAGATGGATCGGCCCATTGTTCCAGTTTAGTTCCTCCATAGAAAATTATGTTAATCTGAGGTATCAGGGGGCATATTTGCCATATAAACTGCTTACTCTTATCTCAGCATACAATATTTTGAAAAGTCAGTCTTGCCAAACATATGACCCGAGATAGGACTGATTTCTTATTCCTCATCATTTTTACCTGTCATCAAAAGTCAGATTTGTGTGAAGAAAGTCTAAAGAAAAGCGATCTCTTAGTTTTATATGATAACTGTATTTACAAACAGTATGCATCTCTAATATGCGTTTTGCTTGGGAAGGCATATAAGCAAAGATAACTTCTTGCTAACCTATTTCTAGTGCTGAAATTTCTCTTCTGTCTTATTTTTCTTTTTAATATGAATGCAGTGAACCCACTTGGAGAAGTGGATGACAGATTTTTATTAAGTAAGTGCTATCCAATCTGAATGCTTGAGTTATTGCATGTGGAAGAGATGGGAAAAAGAATGCCTACTTCATTGCCAAACATTTTTCTTACCAGCCAAGAAGTAAATCAAGTATAGCATTACATAAGCTCTTCTTGCGCCTCTTCTAATTGAAGAAAATGTTTGGGGAATTTCCCCTAAAAGATCGAGTTTAGGTTTAGTTTGCCAGTAATGTCTGTAGACATTCTCTTTTCAATAAAGAAAATCTGGTTGTTATCAAAAGATCTGCTATGTTCAACCATGAATAATTGAAGCAACATAGTGCAGCTTCTACCTTTGCATAAAGAAGGTGGCTCTGGTGAGGAATATCTAACTGGCCTCTTCATAGGGTATCTAATCTAGAGAACATGTGCATTTGTTAACAAACATCACCATCCTCTGCGGGGGAAAAAACATTTATGGAGAGCCTCTTTCCTGAGCCAGACCTTTAGAGCTGGGTGTGTAATGCTGATATTTTTGGGGCAGGGGGGATGGGAACTTCACAGAGGAACCTGCTTATCATGAGGGTGTTGTATTGGGTGGGTCACCTGTCTCCTAGTGCTGGTCATCTACTGTGGGAGACCACATCTTTCACCCTGTGGGGGAAACCTCTGTGTTCTTTTAACATCACATGAGAACCTGTAAGACTTGTCCCCTCCAGAGAGGCTTTATGGACTTGAGCTGAGGGGGCTCTGCTTGGGTTTCTACCTACAGGTAGACCTGTGTTGGTGAGGAGCAGAAAGGACGTGAATGTGGAGGGCTTGGTGGGTGAAATGCAAGCTGCACCATAATCACTGGAGTTAAATCAATACCTTCAGTAGAGCTAGGATTTCACCTCACATTGGGCTGGAAATTAGAAATTTATGAGCATTTAAGATGAAAGGGGATGATGTTTATTGAATAATTCAGGGGACAGGGGCTTCCGCAAAGGGTTTGACTCCAGAAGACCCCTACTTTGATATTTTGTTGTGGGTCCTGTAAAACGCGCCCTTGTGAAATGCTTTTAGTGCTGGCTCCTTTGTAGTAATGAGTTTTCCTGTGCACAATAAACAGTATTGGGGCCCAGTCCAGAATAACATTCAAACATCTTGGGTGGAGTATGCCCTTGTGGTTACCCTGGAATACAAAACTTGGACGCACGTTCTCTGGGTTGGAAGCTTCTGTAAGAATAGCTCTGCTTCGGTCATGAGATAAGGGCTCGATGGAGGAAATTGTACATGGGTGCTCTGCTTCTGCTCTGTTATCAAACAGTTTGATGTATATGAAAGAAAGTAAACAATGGAAATTAAAGTCCTCTAGAGTATGTATTGCCTTTAGCACATCCCTTGGAAGAGAGTAGTGAACAATGTGTGCCTGTTTAGTAACTCCAGTTTCAAAGTTTCGTGCCATAAGAAACCCAAAGAAATGCTTCAGCAAAGAAAAAACCCAAATCTCCCAAATAAATGCTTTCAGTATTTCTCAGGTTTGTTTTTTTTTTTTTCTTATTGAGCTATAAGATAACTTTAAGCTTTTCAAAAAAATGGTACGGATCTCTCTGAAAGTGGAATGAATTTGGGAAGAAGATACATTCTTTTTCTAATAGTGGGAATTTACAGCACTCATTGGTATTGGCCAAGGCAGACTTACTGGTGGATTCATGGCTTCCCTAATAGCTTGCACTGAACAGCTGAAATTTGTTAGACACTACTGAATTTTTAGGGATAAATGACTGTGGAAGTGTGTTAGGGGTAGCATAATTGTATATCTTGTTTTAGCAGCCATTTTTTACTGCTTGCTTGCTGGTCAGTTGGGGAAAGGTAAAAAATACCTCTTGGGGAGGAAAGCCACCTAGTAATAGTGTTTTGAAAGGGATTTTTTTTTTTTTGCAGGTTTTGGGGGGGTTGTTTGTTTGTTTTGTTTTCCACAGAGAAAATGAGGGTGAATTCTCTCTTTTAGAATAATTAATGAGAGGTTATCATAGTATAATCCAGGTTGGAAAGGACTGCAGGAGGTCTGTAGTTCAGCCTACTGCTTAAAGAGATTCAGGTCTGAGCTCAGACCAGGTTGCTCAGGGCTTTGTCCGGTTGGGTCTTGAAAATCTCCAGTGATGTTTCAGGGCTGTTCCAGAGCTGTATTATCCTTACAGTTTAAAAAAAAAAAATATATATATATATTTCTTTATCCCAAGTCTCTACATTGTTTACACTTGTTTCTGTTGTCTTTTATCCACCCAAGAGAGTAGCATTCAAGGTAATGGCTTCAGGTCACACACTGTGCTACACCATGTTCAGAAAATCATGACAAAATGTGGAAACTTGAGTCTCGTTTCTGAAAGGGACTGGGACATGTGGGTGGCAGTCCAGATCTGACTTGGACGCACTTAGGTGCAGAGCGTCACTGGGTCAGTATGTCCGTCTTCTGAGCTGCCAGGACATGAGGAAGCTCTTTAGACCACGTCTGGATTAATCAGTTCTTCTGGAAGTACCCTTTTCAGGACTGTGACCTGTTATCTTGAACATCACCCACATTAGCAAGTTCTGCTGGCTCTGTGGAGCTGGATCTGGCACCTGGTAAGTGCCAGAGTTTGCAAGTTATCTGGGCACATGAAGATGCAGATAGGTGTTTTCACAATTTTCCCAGCAATGCCTAGACAAGGTCTCCTGTTGCAACCAGTGAAAAAAAAAGAATGAGTGCATACAGTTCTTTGAAAATCTTAGCTGCTTTTACAATGTTTGTTTAAAAAAAATATCCTCAGTTGGTTTTGAAAATGGGTCTTAAACTTCAAAGCTGTGTAGTCACTTCTGAAAATTTTACCTTTCTTAATTTTGGGGGTCTTTTCTGCCACCAAAGTGGCAAAAGAATGTGCTACCAAGCCATCGTGGTGTTGTGCCAGCATTTTTGCCTGATGGTACCAGATGATCAGATCTTTTTTCTGTTCTGTTCCAGTTTTCTTTTATAGTTGGAAGTGGCACCAAAGCCCCTGGGGGAGAATGTATGGATGGCTATAAGCAGTAGACTTGCTCCTTACACTCCACCCTCGTCTAGTGGGTCAGGGAGCCAAAGAGCGAAGGCTCCTTCCCCAAGCTGTTTTGCGCTTGGGTTGCTAAATGCCTGGTTACTGCGAGGGATGTGAGCAGCTGAGCAACATGGCAATGCGAGGTGATTTTCTGTTTGTGTTGCTTTTTTTTCTGGGGGTGTTGCTGTCAGCACAGGGGGAAACCCTCGTGTTTCCCCAGCCTGTTGCCCTCCTGACACCCTCCTCTGCTGAGCCCCTTCAGCAGTTCCTGCACTTGGGATCATCCTGGTAGGGAGAGAATATTGAACCTCATGTGAGAGTGAAAGGGCAGAGGAGGAAGAGTGATTTTCCCCAGGATTTGGGGGTTTTGGTTAGGGTTTTTTTTCCCACTTTTATTGGCCGTGAGTGTAATGACCGCTTAACCACATGGACGGGGCGCACTCCCTCCCCCACGCTTCCTCTCCCCAGCGTAGCACAGGCTCTCAGATTTCCTCCCAGCGCGGGCGGATGGCGGCTCTCAGCTGCATTCCTCTTGGTACAAAAGAAAAGGAAAAACTGCTCTCCATGCGGGCAGATGGCCGACTGTTTCCTGGCAGCTCTGCTCCAGTGTCCTTTTTCCTATTGTCCTGACAAACACACACACACACGCACGCACACACCCACAGAAGAGCAGCTTTCCCCCTGGAAAAATAAATAAACGCAAGCCCTCTTTGCAGAAGTTTTTCTTCTTTGGAGCTGTACAGGCTTCCTCCTCGTGATGGGTAAATCTTTGGCGGCTCACGTGCTGCCTGGCCCTGCTTTCTGCTGAGGAAGGTTGAATGAGGGGGTGGTGTGCTGCGCTGTGATTGAAAGATTTCAATAAGAAATAAGATCTGCAATAAGCAGATTCTGCATTTGTGATGGCCAAATTATGTGGGAGGGTGAAGGTGGGAGGAAAGAGGAGGTTGAGCAAGGCAGGGGGAAGTGGGGTCTCCGGAACCAAAAAGCAATCTGCAGCTGACTTTTTGCTTGAGCTTAGATGATGATGCTTAATAGACACAGACTGTAGCGGCAGGTCATGGACTCAGAGCTGGTACAGGAAGATCTCCTGGAGCATGCAGCAACCAGGGCTCTGCAGATGGTGCCCCCAAGTTGTGGTGATGGACGCTTCAGGAAACTGCATGCTAAATACTCATCAGGAGGGGCAAGAGTCAGCATCCTGCAGGGTGAAGGCCACCAAAGGAGAGATTTGCTGAGGCTCCATTTGCCTCTGATAATAAGCTATTTTGGAAGAAGTTGAGGTTCTTCGTTTTAATGCTCTCATTTCCTTTCTGAATGTGAGACAATTTGTCTTCCTGCCAGGAAACTCTTTGCAGAGTTGCTCCTTGAAGGGACCTCTTTGGGTCTCGTTTATGCTAGAATACCAGAGGTTATCTCACCACATTGAAAATGAATTCCAGTATGGTTCATGGACGGAACGCTATATTTTAGGGGCAGGTTGTTTCCTATGCTGTCAAATGCGTGGGTTTCTTATAAGCGTAATAATAACCCTGAATTCTTTCCAATTCTTTTTCCATTGGAAGTGATTTACTGTTGTAGTAGGACTGGTATATGTGTAACAGCATTCCTGTCAAAGGAGGGAAAGTATCTGCACCAATTGGCTACACTGGTAGAAATGCGTATTTGCCAATGTAGCTTGAACTTTGTTGGGGCCTGAAGCCAGTTCCACTGCATCTGCTAGGAATTCTGGCTCTTCATGTGACTGGTAGACAGTTCTGCAGGCAAATGTCTGCTCATGTAAATCTGGTCCATACTTCTTTTGTTTTATTCCATATTGACTACAGTCGTCTTGTATGTGGGTAATTTCAAAGCCAAAGAAAACAGGTATGAAACGCCGGCTCCACTGATGTCATCAGCAAGCTCATGTTCGCTTCAGTAACACAAGATTCACCACTAATGTCTTCTTCAGCCTTGACTTAAAGTAACTGAATTTTCATTTATTAGGCTGCAAAGCATAAGTAAATATTATCCCACTTTGAAAGGGGCTGAGCAACCCCACTGTGTGCACACATGCGCTAATGCAAGATCTAAAACACAAGGAGATGATCTAGTGTTGCCAAGAACTGTCACAGAAGAGCTGTCCTTCAGCTCCTACCTTCACTTCCCAGGGTCTTGGTTTCTACATCTGGAATTGTATTTTTTTTAATCTGAATCTTTCTCTTCCTTCCCATCTGAATTTTTTCTTAATATTTGTTAACCTACCTGCAAGTGTTGAAGACTCATCATGTCTCTAAGCAATAATACAAACCATACTTGCAGCCACAAAGAATAACAATATTTACCTTCTGTACATGCAAGACTTAATCTGTGCATGTGAGCAGTGAATTAGAAAAAGAGCGTTGCTATTTTGTTTGACGTGGTCGTGTACCATCCCGCCACTAACCCTGGAAATGCTGCGTTTTTCAGCTGAGGGTGTGGTTGCCTGAAGGAAACTGGAGGGATGTCGAATACCCTTTGAGTTGTTGAGCTTTTCTTCTGTTTGTTATGTGTTTAGAGGGAGGAACAAAGGGAAAATAAGACAATGGGAAATACGGGGCAAGCTTAATAATAGTGGGTGCAGCGAGCCCCACCTTTAACAGAAGACAATTCACATTGTGAGACCCTGTTTTCGATTTCTGCCTTCAGGTCAATTTTTTTTGTTTCAGTCTGCAGTTTTCCATGCTGAGCATTTGTCTCTGGCTGAATTACTTTTGAAAGCCTTCAGCCAAAATGTTTCAGCTGTTCCTAAGAGTAAAGCTAGGGGAGAAAAATGTGCTGTTTCCACTGCATTAGAAAGTGCACCGGGCTTTTCTTTTTTGCTAAGACTAATCTTATGCTTTGAAACAGAAGTGTTATATGCTGTTTGGATTGGGAATTTGTCCTTTGCCACTCCTGTGTCATATCTACCTTAACTCTTCCAAGAGTCTGTGGGAAGCAAATTTCAGCTGTCATGTGGTCAGCAGAGGTTTTTATTTTTAGTAGCTAAAATCTTAAGTGGTTGCCTCGTTACTGAATGTGCTGTCTTTCTAGCTGCCTGTGCCAGGTAGGTGGCCCTGGTGCTATCTCTGTGGAGTTTCACCTACAACCTTCAGCAAATCGGTGGTGGAGGGAAGTAATGGGCAGGAGGTGAGGGTAGTTTCTCAAGAGTCCAGCTGCTTTACTACAGAACGTGGATGGCCTAAGGATGCAATTGAGACCCAGGGTGACCCACAGATACTGCCCACAGCAGGTCCTGCTGGCTGCCCTCTTCTTGTTGCTGAGGGTTAGCTTCTTTCCAAGAAGACCCTTGTTGCCAACCCAGTCCTAACAGTGGTTTTGTAATAAATCCCCAACCTGGGAGTCACATGTGAATAGATACATGCCATCTGCAGCTCAGAGCCAAAGGCTGGTCTCCTAACCAGAGGTACAGAATACATTTCTGGGGTTTAGTAGGACCTCCTTGTAAATCTCTGCCCAGGAACAGTGGACTAGACTACCAGGAGTTTTTGTCTCCTGTGTCATCGATTGTCCTGTTGCCACCATAGCAGAAGAGAGGTGGAAACAGCTTAATATACTAGTATCCAGAAGAGGCAAAGCCTAGTCTGGGAAGGAGGGAAAAGATCTTTGGTCCTAGTCAAGGTTAGTGATTTGGACGTAAAGATGCAGTCATTCTCCTTCTAAAGAAATAATTGCTACACTGTGCATGCACGGGTATGCAGTGAGGCAGAGGTGTGGGATCCACTCAGGATATTGACAGTGGAAATGCACATATGGAGTCCAGTGTCTTCAATGTGTAGGTGCAGACTGTCCATGTAGGGCAAGTGTTGTGTCAGATAAGCACTGTGGACATCCAGAAGTTTGGGATGTTTGGTAGCCAGGAGAGAGCTGTAGGGGATCTAAAACCTTGGGAGATGTTCAGGCTTCTCAAGTTCTGCCCTGTATTGGCAGGCAAGAAAGGAGGTGCTCAGGTCAATCTGGTGTCAGGTGGCTTTGTTTTGGTGAGATGAGGCAGGTAAAAAAAACCCCAGAAGATGGAAGTTGCAGCTTTTAAGGTAGTAGATTGAGTGGTGGAGTGTTCCAGAAGCTGGAAGTGTGGAGGGGAGGCTGTTTCTGCTGGAGCAGGGAGGTAGGACAGGGATGGGTGAGGAAAACTGATGCAAGGCTGAGGGCCAGGTAGATCTGGGAGAGCCCTTAGTTTGGGCAGGGAGAGGGAAGTAAGGGGAGGAAGAGTCTGCAGGTAGGAGCCGTCGTAGAAAGTCCTTCGGATGGAAGGAACGTACTTGGATGAGCTATGGGTAGAGAAGGACTGGCTAAGCAATGATTTGAGGGGACAAATCTGGAAAGAGAGGGATACAGGGAAGTGGTCATGGGGAGGGGCAGAGAGGGCATGGCTGGGACAGCTGATAGTGAGTGGGAGGAACATGAGATTAGCAGTGGGTGAGGAAACCGGGACTCGAATAGTGACCTCAGAGCTAAACCTGAGCTGTCTGGGCAAGGGGAGTCCTGGGAGGCAGGGGCTGCTATTGAGTAGGTGAGGAAGACTATGTGACACGGTTCTAGTGTGAGGATGTGAGAGGACAGAGAACAGACTTAAAAATAATGGCGTGTCCCCCATAATGTGCTTACTTCCAAAGCCTGGAATGGAGCCTGCGGTTCCTGAATGTCCCTGTGCCCCACCAAGTGTGTGCAAAACCCCTGGCAGAGCATCTGTCCCATCCTTTTCCAGGAGCTGCTGCTGTTACCAGCTATTCCACTAACTGAGGTGTCAGAGGTTGCTGCAGTGGAGCCAAAGCATGCAGCCATACTGGTAACTCCGTACCATCCCACACCGTGGGACGCCGGTGGGGTTTTTTTTCCAGTTTGCATTTAAACCAAACCAACCACCCCAAAGCTGAAACTTCGTTTGTGTTCTTTGAATGGAGTTTCTGTATGTGTGAAGCGAAGCACTCGGGAACTGAGAAGCACCACATTTACGGTTGTCCATGCTGTTTCAGTCGTGTCTTCCAAGCATGTGCTGCAGCGGTCAGGCTTGGCTGGGTGGTCACAGGCAACTGTTTGGCATGTCTGCGGTCTCCTTCAGTGCAACAGAAGGGAACCGCTCTGGAGGCAAGTCAGGGTAATGTAGCAAGTGAAATGGGTGCCTGCAGGGGTTTCTTGCTTAATTTGGCAGGTAATGAACGAGAAATGGCTAGGAAGCTCCTTACCTGCCCTTCCCAGAGCTCACTGCCATGTCGGACAAACCCTGAAAGTGGAGTTTTTGCCAGCTGCAGCCAGCTGTGCATTCTCTGACCTGGGTGTTGGACATGGGGCTGTGGGGCTTGTGAAGGTAGTGGGGTTTGCAGATGGAACAGTCTGAAAAATCAAGTCTTGCTCTAAGAGCAAATTGTAGTTTTGCCTGTAGTCTGTGCAACCCCGTTTGCCATTTATATGCTTATATGGTAAGCAACAAATGTCCTTGAAGGAAAGCAGTGAGGAGAAAGCAAAATATTCAGTGAATCTGTCCCAGCAATATGATTTCTTCCCTTCCATGTACTTCAGTGCTCATCAGGTTTTCCATGACAGGTGATTGATACCACTATCCAAGCAGAAAACTTTTTGCTTTTCCCACTTCTTACTTCTTTGCTAGTTTAATGAATTGAACTAGTGAGCTTGCTAGCCCTTGCTAGCTCAGAAAGGGTTTTACAAGCATTGGAGCTGATACAAAGGAAGCAGGAGCAAGAAGGGAGGAAAAAGTAGGCACATCCTGAGTCAATGGCAACTATTAGATCTGATCAGGCATGTCCTTTACAAAGGACAGGGATGAGACCACGTTGCAGGCAGCCAAGGGAGGAGCAGGGGCCCAGGGAGAAGGAGAAGCAGGGCAGTCCCTTTAACCATAGTAATCCTTTAAATCAGGTTAGTGACGTGTAAGCGGGCAGAGTCTGTTCTGTGAAGGTCAGTAGAACGAGTTATATCATAAAATTAAAGACATATCATAACACACAACACTGCTTTTCTGCACACAGGCTGAACGCTGACGCTGTGAGTTTCTGCATTCTTTGCATTGCAGCAAAGGTTGTTCCTCTGACATGGGGTGCATGCACAAAGAAAGAGGTTGCGGTACGTCGATTCCACTTGGGGTTTTTGAAAATACAGTTTGTTTTGACACATGGGATTTTCCTGACCCCCTTGTAAGCCCTGTGGTGTAGAGATGATAGATCAAAGGGAAAAGTTAGCACAGAGTGGGGCAACTGGAGTAGGAGGCTGTGTGGGATCTGGCTCTAAAAGATACTGTAGGAGCATATTGCTTCCCAGTCATTGGTTCTTTGTGGATATGTTTACGTAAGTTTATCCTGCTTTTTTTTCTTTAATAAATGACTCGGGCCTGACTGTCTACAGTTAGGATCTCATTACTAGTGTGATGAACTGAACGATCCTGCTTTTAGTGTCTTCAGTCTCCATGGCCCACAGGAGACTAGTGTGGCCAGGACAATCAGTGCCTGCAAAGAGGTGACAGCTCACCTTGCCCCAAACTAACTGTGCCCAGCACAGGATGGCAGAGTAGCGGAGGTGGGAAGGCACCTCTGGAGGTGGCCAAGTCCAGCCCCCTGCTCAGGGTGGGATCACGTAGAGCAGGTTGCTCAGGACATTGTCCAGTCAGGTTTTGAGTATTTCCAAGGATAAAGCCTCTACAACCTCTCTGGTACCTAGTCCCCTCTCGGTGAAAAAGACTCTTCTCATGTGTAAGCTGAATTGTCCTTTCACTGGATGCCACTGAGAAGCCCTGCTGTTGCGGAGGTGGCCCAACCTCCCAGACCTTAGGGTACGCTCACCTGCAGGGCTAACTGGGAGAGGAAAGAAGAGGATTTCATGGAAGTTCTCTGAGGAGAAACTGTTGCTGTGGTCAGCTAGGGAAGGCTCATGGCACGTGTAGTAGAGCTTTGGGTCAAACATCCTGAGCTCAAGTTTCAGAAAACCCTTGCCTTGCCTAGGCTAGGTTGGCGTTGGGCAGTGACTCCCCCATTGCAACCATCTCGTTTCACCAAGGGAGCCTGCTCCTGGGTCCCTGTGCCCTTCTCTACTCTTGCCACATCCCTGCTCAGTTGGTGTCCTTGCCGCTCTGCGGAGACTCGCCCCCTGAGGTCGTGCTGCTGCTGGGGACCTCGGGACGGCAGCGTGCTCGTACCCGGGCCCGGGGATGCTGCCTGGTGCTGGGACTGTGCCCAGGGACCCACACAGTGGCCTGTGCATGTGTGTTCGTGCACAAGCACGCGTCCTCTGCCTGCTTCTTCCCCCAAAGGGAAACAGGCTCCAAACAGAGCAAGGGCTGGGGGAGGGAGCCTCGAAGGCTTTAACTGTTGGCTTCCCCTTACTCACAATTTTCCTGTTAGTGTTTTGTCTTCTTGGCATCCTTCCTGTTCTTTATATAGGTATGGTATATATTGTTGTCTCGTTGTTGCTGTCTGTATGTTTCATCCATTGTTCTGTAAAAGGCCAGAGTGGAGAGCTGTTACTTGCAGGCTTTGTCTGGCTGGTCGGGAAAGTAAGTGGAGAGACCACTTCTGTGAGCACCAAGGAGAAGAAAGCATGCATGAGCTTTAAACTCAGCATGTCTTTTTTCTTCTTGGAGAAGAGTTTGACCAGCTGTGGGTTGCTCCTGGTACTGTGAAGCCTTATTGTTTATATGCACCAGCAATGTGGCTAGTATCTAGTTACAGACTTGGATCCAATTTTTGTGCGAGGTGCACAGTAAACAGAGCAAAGAAAATCTTGAGACATGGCCTCCAGCACACGACAATAGTAATACCCATCCCCGAACCACAAGCCCTTTTAAGGTATTCTTGGTTTATTCCACACAAACGAGGTAGTAAAGAAAGGAGGCCTAGGACCTGCTGCCATCACTGCTTGACCTTATTGGAGGCAAGACTCCATGTGTGCGACCTGTGCACTATCTGTATACGTACGTTTGTGATGATGTGGACTGCAGGGCACTGGGTGCTCCTCTGGCTTTTGTCATTGTCTGGTGGCTACACCAAGTGCAGCGAGCAAAGCTGTTTTTTTCCTCTCCCTGAAGGAGTTTAGCTAGTATTCCTCTGGAAGACTTCTCTGTCCTTTGGGGGTGGGAGCGTGCCTACTGTCACCACCTCTTTTTTATTCACCAGTTGCTTTGGAAACATCGCGTAGTATCTAGTGCCCTGAACCAGATGTGCGTACTCCAACCAGCATTTTGATCGGAAGTGGGGAAGAGGGCATCGGGTAAGGGGGGTGGGGGAGGAAAACTTAAATTAGAATAAAGCCAAACAGCTATTGCTGGAGACAGATGATTACAGCTCATTTCAAGGCTGTTTCCTGCATGCCAATGATAGATCAGTAAACAAACGCCTCTTTGCGAACACAAAGCAGGCAGGAACTCTGTTTGGAAGAAAGAGGTCGGGGTAGGTCTCGCTTTGCTTGGTAGCAGGAAGCCCCTATCACATGGCCCTGGGAATCGTGAGGCCGGGTGCATGTGGGAGATATGCTGAGAGTCTTCTGCTGGGAGACTTCACATCCTTCCCAGGGTCCGACCAACAGGTTTGAGAGCTCCTTCCCCTCCCTCTTTCTTCCCGCCTCCTCCCCTGTCCTTCCTTTCCTAGTTTAATTTTGAAACCATATCAGATGACTGCTTTGTTCCCCCAAACAATGGCAGGGATTACTGAATATATTGCAGTGGCAAGGCTCTCCAAATGGGGCACAGCATCTTCTCTCCCCTTTTATGGCCTTGCTCCAGGGTCTATGTGCCAGGAGCAGTGGCGCTGGGCTCGGGTTGCCATGGGGCTGTGCCTCCCATTGCCGGTAGAAAGTTCTTCTGTGGTTTTTAGAGAAGGCAGCAGTTTTTCAAGAAGTACCAGATGTATGTATGTATGTCCTTCTCTGGTCGCCTGCTAACTGAGCTGAGCCCTGCTTGTTTCTTCTATGCAGTTTGTAGGGCCCTGGTCACGTTGCACATGAGGCAGGAAAGCAGAGCATTTCGGGTAACACTTCTGAGCCACTGGCAGGTCTCCCTTCCCCATCCCTACACGCACACTCTCTTGTGCTCTCTCTCCCCGCTTCCCTCCCTCTTTCTCTCCTGTCTACACGGTCTCATCACCTCCCTTGTACCAGGTGAGGTGCATGTTGGACCCCTTCCTTGATCTGCTTTGTCTAAAACTCTCAGCGAGCTATAGCAGGTCACAGAGGTGCTCCAAAGAGAGCCCGAGCCAGCACACAATCAGGGTAGTGTGTGGTTGATCATAGCAGAGGTGTGGGGAGACAGGATGAACAGGAGCTCCCCTTGCCCTTTGCAGTGAACTGTCATGTTAACTCTGGATGCCTTGTGGAGCCAAACCTCAGTAGAGAAGGCCTATCTTTTGTTTTCTTACTGGACGCAATTTTCCATCACTGCCATCCTAGCTTCCTCTTGTCAGGTCAGGCCTGCAAGTCGTTTCTGATGACCTTATTAACAGAAGAGATGATCCCATCAGCTTTGAAGTTCATTTGGGCTTGGGATTGCCTCCAAGCAAAGTATCTGACTGTTGGACTACTTGGGAGAGGTACCTTATTACTTTCTGCTATTTTATTCCAGAGATTACTCTTTTTTTTTTGCCCCTCCTGTCTTCCAGAGTGTTTGGATAAATATTTACTCTTTTGGGTAGGACCAGCCAATGTGCTACAATAATCCCCTAGGTGATGCTGAGGACACCCTGTATACCCTGCTGCTCAAGGGTGAAGGCGCAGCAATCTGTGTATCTCCTAGGGATGACTTTTCTTCCCCAAGTGGCTTCTGTTGTCAATGGGTGTGTCAATAGGTACCTGGCTGTTGTCACATTGCAGCATCTGATGTGTTGCTGCTTTGGAAGCTCCTGGCCTGCTCTTTAATCTGCCTAGTGTGAGTGCGTTGCTTTGGTTTCTCCTGCCACACGTGGTGGCTGGGAGGGGACAGATGTCCCTCTGGCCTTGGCTCCAAGTCATGCCGATCTGCTGATCGCAGCAGTGCTCCTTTCACAGGAGACTCTTTTGCAGCATTCAGCAACTGCTTTGTGGCTTGCTTCTGCTCGCTGCGGGTGATGGGGTCTGTCCCATCCACTACAGATGAAGAAATTAGTACACCTCTTATTCTGTATTATGTTCTTCGTGGCCTCTCCCACAGGTGGTATGTCAGGTACGTGACTGTGCTGAGCACCAGCAAACATTTGGTCATACCCAGGAGTTTGTTTTCAAGGCAGTGTTTGTTAGGGGGCTGTTGGAAAAGGCTGAGAGATGGAGTTTCCGGATGGGGAAATTGTGTGGTCTTATCAAGACGGAGGAGCTCATCCCAAGCGAACATTTGGTGTGGCAGCAGAGCCACAGGGGTTGTGTGTATGCTGACTCCTGTTGTTGCATTTCTTACTGCTAAAGGCAGTGCCGAAGAGCTCCAGCCACTGACCCTGCTGTGCAAGGCACTAAACGAGTGATGAGCGAAAAGACCATCCCCGCTCTAGGGACATTGCAAGCCAAGTGCAGAGCAGCCTCTGTTGCAGCTTTGCAGGAATCTGCTTTGGCTGCCTGGGTGAGTCATTCTTTGGCCAGGGACGTGAGCGATCGTTAGTTTTTCATTATTCTCAATCCATAACAGTTAAAGGATGGATGAATAGATTTTGTTCCTCGGGCTGGTAAATTTTCTTGACAGTGTTGCAAGGCTGCTCTGTGTCTAGAAGTGAAGTGGGTGTTTGTTCCAGTTACTAACGAGGAAGAGAAGCCAAGGGGGTTTATTGTCTGAGGAAAGAGAGTCCGCTAAATGGTTAGCAGTGAGCTGCCCTGAGTGTGTACACATTTGACTTGACCCAGAGTTCACTCCTTGAGTTAGGAACGTTTCCAGTGTGGGATAAAGGGAGGGAGAGAAAACTGCGAACAAACAAGACTGGGCGGGGTTTTTTTCCTTTCCTTTTTTTCCTCTTTCTGCCCAAAATACTTGAACAGTGGAAACGAGAGATCCTTTTGTTCTTTACTGTTTCTGGTGTGGTGGTTTTTATTTTTTTAACAACAAGAACCTACTAAATTTCCCGAAGCACTCGATCTTGTTGCCAAATGCTCAGCACGTTGGGGCAGCTTCTGGCAGACCAGCCAAGTGGACAGATTTGAGAGGCTTCAGATTTTCCAAGTATTGCCTACAAGATGCCCCTTGTTATTGCAATGCTGCAGAGCAGGCAGACCACCCTGAGAAGTGAGGAGAGGTGGTGATGCAGAGTAACACAGTAATTCTTTTATTTTTTTTATTTAATGAGTAAGAGTATTGTGGGGCAAGAAAAAGGAGTCTGCTGCATTGACCAGCTAGCAGCAGTATTCAAAGGAAAGAGAGAAGCAGTCTTGCTCCATGAGCACTAGAAATCATGAGGCAAACAGAATGTCTCATTTTGTGACTGATTTATCTTACCCCCACGAGGAGTTGTCCTCTGAAAGCAGCCTAACATGGCCCACCAGAGGGAAAGAGGTAAGGTAACCAGCTGCTGCAGTGCACTGTCTCTTCCACCTAAAATGTTTTCTATGCCAAGCTGGGGACATTGTGACAGTGTTGCATGCACAGGGACTGCTTAGGTCATCTGGCATTAACACACGTCATTTTAAAATCATTTTTGCTATAGTCTTCTGTGAGGGGGAAAAAAACCCAACACCTAAATCCCCAGAGATTTTTGGCAATAATAAAAGCCTTCATAAAATGTGCTCCATATTCAAGTCACGGTATGGCAGTTGAAGCTGAGTCGAAGGCAGTTTTTGTCCTTCAAAACCTGTCAACTCCTCCCTGGGCTTCTGCAGGGTAATGCTATCACCCTTCTTTCCATTTCATGGAGGAGGAAAACAAGGCTGTTGTCAGAGAGCTGTCATGTCTTGCTTCTGCTGTTCTCCTGGATTTTGACGAGAAACGTGTGTGTGTGTGTGTAGAAGAAAGAGAGAAGGATGCTGAACACAGAGCAACACCTCTTCCTTGTGTCTGTCTGCAGGTGACCTGCTGCCCTGCTGTGTGCTGACATGATGACAGCTAGCAAGGCGACCGATGTGAGCAGCAAGTCTGAAAGCAGTGTCTGCAAGTCTGTTGAGAGGTGAGAGTTTTCCATGTTTCAGTGCCGTGGTGCTTTGTTTGTGTTTATTATCCCCAACAGAAAGGAAAAGAAAAGAAGGAAACACTCTCTCTGCTCTGCACTGTCCCTCTCTCCTCTCGCATTAAAACACACCCCTGTACGGTTTGGGTGGTTTCATTGCCATGTCAGGACTTTTAACACTGCATTTTAGTATCCAGTCAGACTGATAATGTCCTAGACTCACAGTGCTAGAAGAGGTCTGCCCCAAGGCAAGACCATTTGTGGTGATGACATCCCTGTCAATGTTTGGCCTGCCTGCACTTGAAATCTTCAACGCTGGAGACTCTGCAGACCCCTCAGACCAGCTTTGGTTTCTGTTGTGCAGTCCATCCACCAGTGGCACTGTGATGCCTTGCTCCTTGGGAAAGACCATGGTGTTCATAGCGCCAGCTCTTAACCAAAGCATGATGTTGTCACTGGGACAGGCAGGAGTTAAATATCTGTGAGACTAGGGAAGAACAGTGTCTGGCTCGGATCCCATTTCTGCTCAGAAATCCGTCCCAGACTCAATTTGCACTACAACTGAGGCTGCAATGGCTGCCAGCGTTGCTTAACTCCAGGACAAAGCTCGAAGTCTGCCAGCACGAAGGGTATCCGCATGGATGCTCTTACAAGAGTGAAAAGTTCTGGAAGAAGCACACTTGATACATTTAAGTTAATAGAGCAATTTCCTGAGTTGAATCTCAGTGTTGGGATCGTGGTTAGATGGAACTAATGATAGGGATTTTTCATTCCAGTAACTACCTTGTGTTGTCCTGGTACTCCTTCCCAAGCCCAGGCAAACCCAAAAGACATGGCTAAATGCTTTGGTTCAGAAACATTTTGTGTTGAGATAACTGTCTGTTCAGCTGGAACTTTACTAGATTGATAAAAAAACACAATATTGATATTGTGATATCACACACTTTGAAGTCCCTAGACTAAATATAGTAGGGATTTTTGGCACGGTTTGCACTCAAACAGTTAAGACATTTAATCCTTTGCTCTGAGAATGTTTAATCTGGTGTCTGGGTGCTACATCATGTGCTGTTGACAGAGGGAGTGTGCTTGGGTGCATGGAAGCCCAAGCCCATGTGTGGCCTGGGATGGTACGGCCATAGAAATGTAATAATAAGAGTGCAGGCTTTGTGTATTAACGTGCATTTGGAAAACATTTGGAAGGACCAAGAGAGATTCTCTGAGCAGGCATTAGAGGAATGACAACTGCATCACATGGTTTCTCCTCTGTTTAACAGCAGCATTTTTGCTATTGTTTGCAAATGGTCCATTTTGTATTTAATTGTAATTGACCTGCTTAATGCCCTGACGATGTCCAAAACTCTACTGCACTTCTAAACACACACACAAAAATGTTGCTGAACCTCTCGCTGGTATCAGCATGCCTGATGTACAAAAATTACCTCTCTCACCTGCCGCCTACTTCTGCTACAGAGAATGATTTAGTTTCAAACTCAGTCGTAACAAGAGGAGAGCATTGTGTTCTGGCTATAAGGACCATTCCCTGAGTGTCCTTCCCCGTAAGCCCATTTCTCAAGTGCTTGGATTGAGCATCCTTTGCTGTTACCAGCTTTATGAGTAGAACTTGTGGAGCTGGTGGACTAAACCAAGGGTGAGCAATGGTGGTGAATGTTTCTTCTCTCTTTGTCTTTGGTGTGTAGGATCAAGCTTGCGGATAAAAACAATACAGCAGCTGTGAAGGAATTAGAAAGCCCTTTGTGTGCATTTTTGAGTGAGAGACGTTCTGAAGGTTTCTCTGTCGCCCTGGGTTTGACACCCGAAGCTGAACCGGTTTCTTTTGTGGTGAAGAATCCACTGGGAGCCTTGGAGAACTTGATGCTGGATCCAAGGCTAGACTGCTTTCAGCAGAACATGCTTAGTCCCAAAATGATCATCAGTGACCCGTCTGTGGATCTGAATGTTAAAGAAAACAGTAAAATCATTAGGAGACAGATAGGAGGCACTCAGAATATACGGTCACCTGGAAAAATTGGCTTGAGGAACAAGTCCTTCAGCATCAAGGACAAAATTTCAGAATGGGAGGGGAAAAAAGAAACACAGTCTGCTCCTCGCAAAGAGGAGGAGCAGGGAGTTAAAGAGGAGCACAAGGTGCCCTGTGTAACTGAGAAGGCAAGTGGGGAAGCACTGGTGACTCGGAAAGTGGAGATCAAGAGACTTATGAACTGGGAACTGGAGCACAAAGGGGCAGGCAAAGAGAATGAGCGAAAAGCAGGAATTCAGAAAGGCACGGGACAGGCAGCAGAGCGAAAGGGGGAAGCGCAGAAGGATGAGGAAGTGGAGTCCAGCCCTGGAAAATGCAAAGAGTTGAAAGGTGGGAAGTGGGAGGTCCAGAAGGAGAATCTTTCAGTGCTTAGTCAGGTTAAGAAGCTAGAGCAGGCTTTGAAAGACGGCTCAGCAGAGCTGCAGCCACAGTTGCCTGGTACTTACTATTCCCCACAGTGCTTGCAGGAGAAGGCAGCACAAGGACACGCTGCTCCTGAGGGCTATGAGAGCATATGTGGGGCTGAGCTCAACAAAAGGCTTCTTGGCTTGGACTCTGAAATCAGTGAGCCAATTTTTGGGACTCTAGAAGAGGTAAGAACTTCTCATGCGAAATCCAAGGACTGCACAGTGGAGAATGTGTACACAGAGCCAGGAGTGCCAGAGAAGAAACCCTTCATCAACCCACTGCCAAAACCCCGGCGGACTTTCAAACACGAGGGGGAAGAGGACTGGGTGCCAGCAGCTAGGAATAAAAGAAACTTACCCCCTCTGCCATCCATTCCTCCTCCTCCTCTCCCCTCTTCTCCTCCCCCGTCAGCTGTCAGCAGGAGGCTTTGGAGCGGGAAGCACAAGAACAATGCTGACCACAGGTATTCTGGCTGTGTTTCACAAAGGTGTTGGTCTTGATGGTGCAGTCCTGCCTTCCCATATCTATCTGGGAGAGAGATCTTCCTCAGTCACTCAATAATCCCCAGAGAGCCTTGCTGGTCATAACCAGCACTCAGTCATCTCTCTCAGACCTATGAGTGGCCAGCACAACTTCACAGGAGAACTGTGAAGGGATAAGTCATGGCAGGTTTGGGCTTTAAGGTCACTGTATTATGTGGCTTAACCTTCAAGCCCAAGATTGAGAGGTTTGGCATTTTGTTTTGAGTTTTTAGCAGAAAATCTATTTAATTATAAAATGACTACAGCTGGTCTGGAACAAGGTCTGGAATGATAATCTCTAGACATTACCACAGCATTTTCACTGTTCATAATAAACCTATTCCTCTAACTGAATCTGATGTGTATATATTCTTCTGTAGTGCTTTCTTGCCTTTTCTCATCTCCCACGTGATTATCATACATTTTTGGGGTGAGGAGCATAAAATGCACAGCTGTTTCTAATGCCCTCTGCATAGACTGTCACCTAAAAATTCCTGGCTTGGGTGCAGGAAGGAAATTGAAACTTTCCAGGTTTGTTAGTGGAGGACACTTAATTGTTTTTTACCCTTTCTATCATCCTGCATGTAAGTATTGCTTTCCTCTCAAAAACAGCTGATTTTGGGACCCCCCCTATTCCTGCCGAGGGTGGAAACTGCTGTAAATGGGACCTCTCATGGCCTCAGGTTCTGTGCCATGTTGCAGGATGTGCCACTTAACACTTGCATCTTCACAGTGTGCTATTGCCATGACAACCCAGATTATCTACGGCATCCCTGAAAGGCCTTTATTTGTGTGGTTGATAAAAATAACTGATCTTGGTGTTACTTTTTCATGCTTTTTATGGGATGAAGCTCTGAAATGTTCTCTTCTCAGTAATTCATTTTGCCAGCTGCACAGCGTGTTGGATAAGTGAATTAGCCATGATTCGGTTATAAATGCTGGTTAACTCTTTGCTCCTTCTCCCCTGCCATCAATGGTGCAGGAAGTCATATGAGTTTGAAGACTTGCTGCAGTCATCGTCGGAAAACGGCCGGGTGGATTGGTATGCGCAGACCAAGCTGGCCCTCACACGCACTTTATCTGAGGAGAACGTCTATGAAGACATCCTAGGTAGGAGCTTTGAACAGGACATACTGCGTAGGAGCTTTGGACGGGGGGGGGTTTGACTGCTAACACTGAGTAACTGAGAAGACTTGTGGTCGACAGGCACTCACTAGAGGTGCTGAATAAAGTGTGTTTATTATCCAAATGCAAACCAAGACACATTTTACACATATTATTGGCAAGTAATAAGAAAAATGGATGGAATGTTTCAAAACTCACCAGCTTCAAAGACGAACCTGAGGCATGTGGGAACCAGCTTTTATTTTTTGCTAGCATTTCTCCTCTGTCTTCCTTTCGTCCTGTGGACTAATTCTCACAGCTCTGGTCTGTCCATTGGGGTGAGCTTGTCACCGTTGAGATAATGCAAACAGTCTGAAAACATAGCCTTGAAGTCAGTTCCGCAGTTCAGAAATAGGAGTGTGTATCGCTCCAGGTACCACTGAAATTAAGAAACTAGGTTCCATAATCTTTGAAATTGAGTTTTATTTCATTCTCTAACTACAATGGCAGATGAATGCCATTTTAAAGATTATTTCCTGTTACACTCTCAATTTATCTAGTGTTTTTTAATATTGTGAGTTAGATGGCCTTTTATGGAGCATAGAATAGAAGCATCTCTCTTGAAAAAGCCTTAAGAAGTTTTAGTAGCTGTAGGTTGGTGCTGTGTAAAGCTCTTGGCTGAGTTCAGCAGGATAGGAAGAGAATAGCTGCATCAGCTCTCGCCGTGCAGCTGTAATCATACAAAGGTGGTCTGTACTCTTTGGCATGGGAGGGGCTGTGCTTTCTCAGGAGCAGGCAGGGCATTGTCACTTTGATATGAATAAAATCTGATCATACTTGATGAGAAAGATCTCTCAAAGGAATCGTGTTCCTTTGGGACTGATGGTAGACGAGGTGATGCCAGTCCAACCTTTCTGACATTTTTGAAGCTGTTGGCCTCGTTTGTGGAGCTAGAGGCCTTGTGTTTGCTTTTTTCTTCTCTTTACTTGGGGGGGCCAAAGGAACAGGGAGTGCCTGAGCAGCTGCTGGGGTTTTTTGTCTTGGGGCGTGGTGGGAGGTCTCTGAAACGACTGAGTAAGGGTCACCTTGTCAGCTGGAATAACATGGATAGCGTTACAGAGTGGCTGTATAGGCAAATCCATCCATTCAAACACAAACACACCCCAGTGTCCCAAGCTTGTAGTGAACTCAAATACCAGGCTGAAATTCCTCTCCCCTCCAGCTTTTAGTTGCAAAGATTAAAAGAAAACAAAGTTATGGGTAATCATCAGCTAATGGGGCATGTTTGTTTTTTTGTTTTCTTGCTGCTTGTTTAGGCTTTGCTTGGAGTCAGTGATCTTTAATTGGTTCCTGCAGTCCTGGTGGTGTTACTGTGGAAGCTTGGGAAAGGACGTGGACAGGGATAACTCAAAAAAAAGCTGTAGTTTTGTTTTTCACAAGACCACAGGCGGGTATAGTCCACAAAACATAAACAATGTGTGAAAACCACACCAATGGAGAGAGAACCAAGACCTCAGCTGCAAGACAGTAGTGCTGACCCAGAGATAGTCATGTGTGCCCATCAAGGCATGCGAGCACATGCATACACCCCATATTCATATGCGTGATTTAGGGAGGGTTCAACTGCTGGTGGGAGAACTGTTCCCTTTCCCAGCAAGTGACACAGATTCCCTTCATGCACCATCTTTTTACCTGTTTGTCATTGCTTACCTGGAATATTGGAAATTGTACTGGGCAGATGGATGACAAGGTTTATTTGTGAAAAATAGGGAAACTCTGTTCTTTCTTCTAGACCAAGGCTAATGGGACATGCTGCCAAGCAGTCTGAGGATGGGGTAGGCAACAGAACCCAAGCTTGTTCTTTTTTCTCCAGTATACCGAGTTATGTGACAGCTGAAGCATATTTTCAGTGCTGAAGTGTGCCACTGGAATTAGAAAGTGGAGCCACTTTCAGGGACAGGAGCATGTTTGCTGACAAAGTGTTCATGCAGACTTGCTTTGCTGTTGTCACACATGCTTACCTTCTCCTTGGTGAATTCAGATCCACCACTGTAGTGCTGGGTATCACCAAGCCATAGATAGAAGACAGCGTGGGAAAAGACTTGGGTTTCTGTCCTTGTCTGAAGACTTCAGCTGCACTCCTGCCCCAGCAGGGCAGGGAGGTGGGAGCGTGGCAGTTAGACAGAGCCTACAGCCCTTACTGCTCTGAGGCCTGCAGCATTGCTGACCTCCAGTCTTTGCTCTCTTTTACATGACAATAAGAGAAAGGCAGTTGCTTTGAGTCCCAGCTGTCCACTGGGATGGCATGAAATGGTGGCAATGAAAAGAGAAATCTCATAACAAATTGCCTGCCCATGCAGATGCTTCAGCTGAGCCTTTGTGATTGGTTTCTTAGATGCTCAGATGGAGATGTCACAACCTGCTTTTTCAGAGTTGTGCGTTCTTTCTAAACACACTTGTGTTTGCATTTCCCAGCATTGTTGAAGAGTGGGATGTAAGAAGTTCATTATATGTAATTTTGGATGTTTAAAACTTGGGTTAGTTCTATGCCTTGTCTCTAGAATCAATGTAAAGAAAGGGACACTTCTGTGTAGTCATTCAAGCCTTGTGTTTTTGAGGGGATCCTAAGTAAGAATGAGCTGAATGTTACTTTAGAAGTGGCCCTTTCCCACCTGCCACCCTCCAGGGAGAGAGCATCCTGAATTTGGATGGTCTAGGTTAGGTGAGGTGAATCCTTCCCTATTTCTAAAGTGGGGCGTGTGAGATTGAGGCATCCATGATTGGTAGATGTGTTTGAAAACCTATGCTGTGTGGCCGGCATCCGTGTTCAGAGAGTGGATTAAATCTTTCTGCAGAATCAGCCCAAGAGTAGTGCATTGTGTCAGCCCCAATTAAATGATGACCAGAGGTCCCCCTAAACGTGGGGTTTAAACAGAGGAGAGAGGACTCTTATGCTAGCCTTCAGCTCACAGTTTCGTTTGGTGAGAATTCTAAGCAGGAGACTGAAAAGAAGGAAATATAATTATGGACTGATGCGCATGAGAACCTCACAGCTCCTCTGAAGACAGGGAAATGAACTTGAGAACTTGCTGGGTCTTTTCCATCTGTAGTATCTGTTACAAGTTCCTATGGCTGCATATGTCAGCGTCAGGGTTTGGACACTGTCCAGTGAGCAGCTGGACTTCTAGGGCTATGGAGAGAATGAAGCAATTGCAGGAATGCTTGAGAACAGGTCTTTATGTCTGATGTGGGAGGTGGGAAAAGGCCAACAGATCCCCAAACAGATTTTTATGGAAACCTCAAGGATTTTCTGCACTTATAATCTCTTGCTTGTGGCTTTTTGCTGCAGATCCACCATCGAAGGAGAACCCTTATGAAGACATTGAGACCAACAGCCGCTGTTTGGGGAAGAAATGTGTCCTCACCTTCCCAGCATCCCCCACCTCTTCTGTACCTGGGACTCCCACTAAGGTGCTTTGATTCAAGTGGCCACCTCTCCTGCTCCAGAAGGTTTTTTAGTGAAATCCAAGTTCTGTGGGAGAAAGTGGAGTTTTGCCAATTTGACTTTCATCATGTCAGGTTTTTTTCTGTTTTGTCTTTTACCACTGGTCACAGTATGGAGTGATAAGAAGGGGATTTATTGCCCTTTAGCAAGGTAAAAAACCAGCATTCCCTTATACAAATGCTTTGTTGGCTTTCATTGTTTTTCACACCAGGGCTACCTTCCCCTGGTAGAGGGGAAGACCTTTCGCTAATACAGTATAAGAAAGGTCTTCCTCTCCTCAAAGAGGGCATTTGAGTGCTTGAGCAATCAAGCCCTGCAGCGGTCTTGGCTCATTGTCAGTGGGCAGTACACAGTCTGCCCAGTACGCAGTCTGCCTGTGCTGATGCAAGACGCCTCTGCAGCCCCCTCTCTTAGGATGCCTCTTTTGCTTTCTCCTTGATGAGACTGGGTGCTGGTAACTAATGCGATGCCAGTCCCCTGGTTAGGTAGCTGATACTAAAAGCGTGTCCCCACCAGCAGCATAGCTCACAGCCCGGTGCCGTTTTCTTCCCTGGCAGTGAAATGAAAAGAAGAGGTAAAACATTGGTCTGCATCTCTTGCTCAGAGCTTACTGAGGCCAGCCCTGCTGTCAGCTTCCCAAGCCATTTCATTTGGTTCCTGTTGTCTGTTTAGATAGTCCAAGCTGGGAACAGCAGTGGCAACGTGACAGCAAAGTCATCAAGCAACAACTGGGTTCAGAGCGAATAGCAGGGATCTAAACATGGTTTCCCTAACCAAAGAGTTTTCCCATACTCTCCAAGTTGCAGCTATTTTTGGAGCTGTTACCCAATATTTTCAGAAGTTTGATGTGCAGCGTTTCTTGACGTGTTGCTCTTTTTCCAACCAGCTTAATCAGCAACTGAGGTTTCTCTGGATAATTCAACACTTCAAAGTAAAAATTGTTCTGCAGTTCTCAATCTGTTCTCCTTGTCACTGTTTGGGTCTACAGCAGCATGGGTCTATGCATGAGTGTTGGGATGGAGTTCATTTCCCTCAGAGAGCTGTGCAATCACCTGTGCACCCTGATTTCTGACCTGTGCTATCAAAAAGGGGCTGCAGTGTTACACAGGAATGCCTTTCACCATAGATATGGTCCCTCGCAGGAGACACTTAGTATGAGAGCTGAATGGGAGTAATTATGTTAAACTGCAGTGCTTTGACATCTAAAAGCTGTGATCTGCATCAGTCAGAAGAGAAGTGGTGCAGCTCTCTTGGGGCATTTTTTTACAACTGCAGTTAGCAACTGCAGTGTGAATCATGCTGGAGAGCCTGCCCAGGCTAGGGACTGGTGGGGAATGGGTCTGGACAGACTTTCAGTAGTAGCTTATATCACTAGTGCAGGATGAGATTCTTCAGTACAAAGTCTCTTCCCAGACTAATTTTTAACATGTGACTTCTCTCTGGGTGGTAAGTATTTTTGTGAGTTGAGCATTTTCTGCCAAACCATCCAGAGACACCTGAGCTAACCTGAATGAATGAATTGGTCTGGCTAATAACTCTGCTGAGTGTGTCTGTTGATGGAGGCAGACCATTATGCTGCCTCAGCTATGGTGCTGCAGTGACTTGTTCAGAATTACTTTGGATACCTCTTCCCCACGCCGCTTAGTGCCACACAGATACATCCTCTGGGAGTGCAGATATAGTGCCCACAAAAGGTGCAACTTAACTTTATCCTAACTGCTGGGAAATTCTGTAGGAGAAGACAGAACGGGTTCTTATTGAGCATCTTTCTTATGAGAAGTGGTTTGCCCTTCTTTATCTGGAGCTGGACTTTGCTTCTCTGATACTGTTTTCGGTCAGGGACTTTAAGAACTTTATGCTGATACTTAAATACCTACTATTGTGCTCCCACTGAACTTGCTAATGACCCTTAGGAGGAGACCAGTCTCCATAATTGTCTATTATGGCATTTCTTGAACCCTCCTCTATAATATTTAATTCTGGCTACTGTCAAAGACAGCCATACTGACAGTGCTTTTTGTCTGGTCTCACTGCTTGTCTGTTCCTCCTGGCTAGCTGCTCCTTATCCCAAATGCTTGTGGTTGGCTGGTTGGTTAGTCTTGTCCTGTTTACAGTCTCAGCCACTGGGTTACACAAGTCCTGGGGGATTTTTTTTCACACTGGAGCAAGACTTCTTGGCTAAACCCTGAGATTGCGTTGTGGTCTGGAATGAATATGGGATGGTTAAATTGCTGGTCAAGATAGTCCTGGTCTAGCCCGGCAGCTGTGTGAGTTCCTTGTGTGTGCAGAAATCTGTGACTGTTCTCAGAAGTTGGGCTACCAGCTGAATGCTGTGGCCGCCCCGCTAGATTTACTGCCGTGACAGTGTTAGCAATGAGCAAAGGTGTGTGAGGTGCTGTGTTCATTCATTCCTTCTTCTCCATTTCCAGTTGCTTTCCAAGCCCATTTTTTTCCGACAAAACTCAGAGCGGCGGAGTTTCAAACTGCCAGACATACGGAAACTGAGCCGTGATGGGACTGGGTCACCATCCAAAATCAGCCCTCCCTCGACCCCCAGCAGTCCAGATGACACCTTCTTCTCCTTGGGAGACCCTCAGAATGGCAAGAGAAGAAGGAAGATTCCCAAGGTAAATATAGGTCTTTCTCTCTTTTGCTTGGCTTCTTCTAGGCAGGAATGTGAGTGTGAGACAATGTTTTCTTTACTTTCCGATGTGGCATCCCTGCAATATAGCTGTTATCCTGGCAGTTGACTTGACTTGTGTTTAACCCCCTTTCTGCCTGAAGAAAAAGGCTCACAAACATCTCTGCAAGTTTGAAGAAGTTACTTTTCCATCTGAGATACCATGATTGTCAGGAGAGATAAAATAAGAAGAAAAAAAAAAGTATTTTAATTTTTGGATTAAAGTTGGTTTGTCGGAGGGGAAAAAGGCAAGTAATATTTTTGCAAAATACATACCCCATCATATTTCCTTTTTTGCTAGATGAATAGGACAGTCAGAAATTGGCTGTGTGTTGTGTTGGTGTTCCCTCCTGGCAATCTGTTGTTCTCGCTAGGTCTGCTTCACACGTTGGCTGTTTCTAATTCAAGGTAGGATGTGATTGTAGGTGAACAATGAAAATACTGACATTTGAGTGACAAAAGGAGTTGTCTGTAGTCATGAGCATTTTCTGGAGTAGCGTTTCCTACTTCATATTTGGATACAGTAGGACTCCGCTTCAATTTTATTTTCTTTCAGATCTAGCAGGAAGTGTATTCAGGCCAAATGAGGTTTGGCAGCAGTCTATCTATTGAATGTTTCAAAAACACAGTTATAAAAACACAGTTGCTTATCCCAGTCTTTGCAGAACAAGCAGAGGCTACCAGGGACTGTCTGTGGTGATTTTTTTTCTGAATCCACAGTTTTCATTTGGGGAAAAAGGGATGTGCTTGTATATCTTCTTTGTTTCATGGTTGTCAGATCTGTGTTCATGTTTGCATATCTGATTTTTGAATGCCCTCTCTGTATACCTCAGTTCTTCAGGAATGAGCCAAAGACTACAAATGTCTAGGGTTTTCTTTCCCGGTATGCCTACACATCTGTGCGTGTGCTTGAGCTCTATCAGTGTGTTCACACATACTTTTATGTCAACTGAAGGGAAGATTACAAGTATACATTTACCGGGCAGTGCCACTGAGACGTCTTGCAGAGCAAGGTCAGAACTGATATTTACTGTGTCAGTGGCAAGAGCACCTCGAGACTTGAGCTGGGCTGCTGGGTGAAGGCTGCACTTCCACATCACAGCACCCTGCCTGTCACTTAAATACTTGGATTCAGAGTTCCCTGACCAAGTGTGTGGTGGGCCTGTCCTACCTTGAGCTCTCAGGATATCTGTGCAGTGATCCCAGACTTTCTTGAATAAAGCTGGATGCTGTGGCCATGTCCTGCTGCTCCTGCCTGGGACCTTGACAAGGAGGCAGCTCTACTCAAGGAGGCTTGGGGAAGCCTGGTGTGGTCCTTCTGCAACTCTGATGCCCTTCAGGGATGGATAGAGAGACCAGAGGCACTGAAGGAGCCATTAAGCCCAGATATGCCCAACACTGAAATGTCCTTTCTCCTGGTCAGCTGGGAGGCCAGGGATTAAAGAACTTGCAAAGCAAACCACTAGGACAAAGTATTTCAGCATCATTGTCTCCCCCCCATCTCAATCCCATCATTCCTTGTACGATGTGTTTCCCCCATGCTTGGTATGAAGGCTTTTCCAGCCTGTCCCACAACAGATGTTAAAGGCATAAAGGCATTAAAGTTTGCTGTCGTCCTCCAGCCAGTTTTCTGCTTTCAAGCCTGCAGACCAGGGCACGTTCCCAAGGGACCCCTCTGGTGCTCCCTGGAGCATGGACCATGATATGGAGAGACCCAGGTGGACACCATCAAGCTTGTACAGCCACACAGTGTGGAAGTGCATTACGGCCTGGCCTTTCATCAGGGCTTGTTACTCTGGGTTTCTGCCATGCCGGCATGACCGTACTGCTTCTGTACCAGAGTGACCGTGGCCGTTAGCAGCGCAGGTGTGGGTTGCTGTGCAAAGTAGATGCTGGTAATTGTCAGTTCTGGGCCATCAAGTGAAGAGTTTCAATATGGCCAGGGTTGGGAAACAGAGCACTTTGCATGAAATTCTAACTTTCTTTCTTGCCTGGGGAGAAAAATAACCATGTTTTTTGTTTGTGTGTTTGCTGAGCAGCTTGTGTTGAAAATCAATGCCATTTATGAGGCACGAAGGGGAAAGAAGCGTGTCAAGAGACTATCACAGTCTACAGAGAGCAATTCAGGGAAAGGTAAAGGAACTCTGAATCATCATACATCTAAGACTTTTTGAGGACTTACTTGTCTTAGAATTTAGGCTGGCTTAGTGATTTATATGACATTTTCTAGTGCTTCTTCCAGTACAGGGTGAGATTGAGCTGGGGCTTCCACCCTTTCTTTCAGGAAGATAAAGGCTGTTCCTCTGCCCAAAAGACTTTCATTAGAATGGAACTTTTTTTTTTCCCTGCTCATTTTCATTCCATGGCTTTACATGATAACCTTATAGGTCGCACCAAAAATGTCCCCCTTTTTTGATGTTTATTTCTGGAACAGGCTGGAAGCTTTGAAGAGGAATGTTCTGTCCAAAGAGAATGATTTGTTGAGATCAAAATATTTTGTGGGAATGTGTCACTTTAGTAAACTGTCCAATGGAAGATGGTATATATTGAAACAGTCCTGGTTCCTTCAGCATCCCAATAAACAAATAGCCTCAGTTGGGAATCAGGGTTTCTAGACTTGACTGCAGGACCATCTCCATCATAGCAAGATTGAGACTTTCAGCTTCCCGCTGTCAATTAATAACTTGCCAGAAGTGTTCAGGTACTTTAGAGCAATTAATTTTAAACATCTTATTTTTGTAAAACTTAAAATTACATCTTTCCAACGCAATATTTTTTTCCAAAACACCCTAATTTCCAGCAAAAGTTGACCACCAGCTCTATTTGTTTCCCACAATTACGTGTTATTTTTTATCCTATTTTATATAGGATATACACCCACAGGGTGGATGAGTGTGTTTATATCAACCTTCAGGGGAATCATACCAGACTTGTCTCTACATCATTTTTTTATACCCTTCTGTGAAGCATCTAAGGCATCATTGACACAAACGGGCTATTGGACCATATAGACCTTGAGTCTGATTCAGTCTGGCAATAGGGGTTTTTTTTGTTTGTTTGTTTACTTATTTTTATCCCTTGTCCTGCAAACTACTGCATATTAATCAGTATTTTGCCTTGGTGTTGTGCTTATACAGACTTGGATAAAATACTGCTCTGGCATTTTGCTCTTTATGCAATTCTCCTGGCTGTGCAAAACTGATTGTGTGAGGGGTTTTTTTATTATTCCCTGAATGAATGGGAAGATACCAAGGTTGGTAACCTAAATGTCTGTGGGTATGCGCACCCTTGAAAGGAACAGGGCCTTTGCAATCTATACTGTCTTCCCCCTGAAGTTGCCAGGCCTGGCTTTCTCATGCCAGTGATAAGAAATCCAGAGTTATAAATAGGCTTTACTTAATTCATCTTTCCCTTTTTTTCTTCCTAGTTACAGATGAAAACAGTGAATCAGACAGTGATACTGAAGAGAAGCTGAAAGGTAAGGCAAATGTGTGAAGAGAGCAAATGGCTCCTGACAAACTCTGCTCTGAGATCCTGGGTCAAGACCTCTCCTCTGTGTTCTGCTTTTGGAGAAGGAGCTTGTTTCCACTCAGAACACAGTGAGAAAACAAAGATTTCAATACTGCAGAAGAAAATCCATGGGCAGAGGACTAAAGGAGTCCAAAACAAACATCTGTTCCAATTCCCATCAAAGTTCTTTCCTAGGAGATGGCTTGGACACTGTGGAAATACAGTGAGGTTTTTCTAAGTACGCAGTCACAAATGTGCGACGAGGCTGACAGAAGCAGTATTGCATGAGACAAGGTGTTCGGAAGCCCCGCTACATGTTTACTAAGGGAGAAAACCCACCAGCCAGACTGCCTAGCTAGGAAAACAAAATTGCACTATATGATTGTCCTGGTTTGGGGTAAAACAGGACAAATTTTGTTCTGTAACTTTGCTTCTTAGCTACACCTCTTCTAACTACTGAAATTAACAGTATATTGTGCAGACAAT
>RSEF01000001.1:69794147-69818469 GCA_003993805.1 Himantopus leucocephalus | reverse complement strand
AGGGGTAGAGGGGAGCATCTGTTGGTCCCATCTGGGGTCCCTCGTGTTCCCAGTAGCCAATTTGGCCTAAACCACGACAGTGATTTATCGCTAGTTAAACTCTTCTGCATTGCCTGAGTTGGGATAAAGTGCTGCATTGCTTGCTTCACTCAGGTAGATCTATATGGTATACTGGTCTCCATAATACTCTTCTGAAACCTTCTTGTACTGGTTGTTAGACCTGTGTCATGCTAGTGGCATTACAGTCATTTGGGAATTCATGCGGCAAATTCAAAGTGTTGGCACAGTTAGAATGCAAGATGGAAACTCCCTCAGATTCCAAATTTTCCTGATGCACATGCACACCTGATCTGGGTAGCAGGTCAGTTCCCAAGCTGAAAAGGCAGGCATAAGCAGCAGGTCCCACTCTGTGTCAACCACAGTGTGTTGTGCTTAGGAGTGTTCGTCCTTACCCTCTTTTCGGTTTTTAGAACAGAAACCTCAGACTGAGTTCCCTCTTTTGAGCACAGGTTCCCACACAAGAGCTACTGTATGCTCTTGCTCTCCTCTGCATTGGGAAATCTTTTCTCTGTACTGCTGTGTTAGCAAGATCAAGCTGAAAATTGCTGCCACCACCTACCTTTTGACAGGTTCTCAGGCTAGCCTGGAGACAGGGGGAGAGGGTTTGCGCCCAGATTGCACAGAAATTACATTCACAACTGTCTTGAAACATGATGTTGTGAAATACAGTCCATGTTCAGATGTAGCTGAGAAAGATAGTGTAGATGTGGCCAGGAAGACTCAAACTCTTGTTTGTTACTGGTTGCCATAGCGAATCGTATGCATCACCCTGGGTTTCTCTGTAACATCTGTATAACTGAGCTAGGAATGGCTTATAGAGGATATGATGGAGATCGTGTGAAGTCACATCAAATCGAACAGCACTGGGCTCTGAACAATACCCAGATTCATATCTGGATCTGAATGACGTGCAAGTCTACATAACTGTGAAAAGGAGTTCTGGCACTTGCTGTTTGCTCTAGCTACACCTGTATTTTGCTTTATGGCTTGTTGAACTATTGATTTTCCTATTTTTAAATAGGAAAGTGAGATGATTTAGCAAGTCTCTTATATCTGGGACTTTTAATTTTGTATGTTTTACTTAACAGATCAAACACACCAGCCAGTTACCTCTGCTTATCAAGTCACTGTACGTCATCTGAGACACAGTAAATCATCAGACAGTAATCATCAGACTGCATGTCAGAGCCATAAGTGCTGACCCGTGGGAAGGAAAAATGTTCAAAGACAAACTCTGCCCTGATGACAGCAGTACAATCCTGGTATCTTTAGTAGGTTGCACAGAATATAAACAATGCAGAGGTTGAGTGAGCTTTTCAGAAGTGCTCAGCATTGCTGTGACACTGCTCCCCTTGAAGTCCCTCGTAAAGCAGAAACCACTTCTGAAAACTTCTGAAGAATTGCAGCCTTAGAGAAAACAGCATAATAGGTGATGAGAGAAAGGAGTCTAAGCCATCTTTCCAGGGCTTTAACTGTCCAGGGATTGTTACACTCTCTGATTTAAGAGGTACCTCAAGATCGCTTTAAATTATATTGTCGGGAGTAGTCCACAAGTGGGACAACTTTACCAGACAAAAGGTCAAGACTCTGTCCGAAAATATGTACCATCTCTCGGGAAGCCCTGTCTCCCAAGCAGACGTCTTATGTATTTGGAGTTCCCGCAGTATCCCCATGATTGTTGTTTCTGTCAAAATGTTGCGTCACCACCCACATTTGCAAAAAGCACAGTTGTGAGAATTTGCTGTAGTCTCTACTTGTAGTTAGTTCTTTCTTTCTTTTGTAGTAGGGGTAAGGGAGACATCATGGAGATTTAATTTGGGATGCGACTGTAAAACAAAGCAGGGGGGTGGTCTTAGTGAATCTCATCTGGTCTCTTCTCAGCAGGCAGCTTTTCATTACTTTCCATGCTGGAATGTTTATTGCCCCACAGCTGGTGTGTTGCAGTTACAGCTTGCTTGGCAGTTTTTTTTATTTTCCCATTGTCTTGGGTGAACTTGTAGAAACATGGTCCTGAGAGATTAGTTTTAGGCACAGGAAGGACTGGTATGAGCCAGCCTTTTTCATTTGCACCTCTTTTCACGTTTTGTTTTTTTGTTGTTGGCCTACAGCCCAGCCTGTGTTACTGAAGCTGGGAGTCCCCAGTGTTCCTCATCCAACGGAGCCATAGCCTGACCCTGATAGCGGGTCTTGTAAAACCATGGGGATCGCTACCCACAGCCTCCTCTGAACAAAGGTGATCAATCACCTAACTGTGGTGGCTTTGAAAGATGCATAAATGAATGCTAGGATGAATGCCCAGACATTATCTATTACACCATGTCCCATATGGATCTCAGTTTGGGTTGTCTTCAGCTGTAAAACCTATCCATGAAATCCTCCTCCTGCCAAAGCTCTTCAGGGTGAATGGCATTCACAAGATTACGTCCTGTCTCTGTCGATATTTAAAGTGCAGGTTCCAAATGGTTCCCACTTCTTACTCAGCCACTGACAAAGTAAATGCAAGAGGTGATTTCGAGTTTATCTGTAAGTCTCTCCAAAGCAGTGTTGTGCTCTGTGCAAAGAGCTAAACAAAATTACAATCTCTAATCTTTTTCTTCGTAGCTCACAGCCAGCGCCTGGTACATGTGAAATCTCGCCTGAAGCAAACCCCGCGGTACCAAACCTTGGAACGGGACTTGATTGAATATCAAGAGAGGCAGCTGTTTGAGTACTTTGTCGTGGTGTCACTGCACAAGAAGCAGGCTGGGGCAGCCTACGTCCCTGAGGTTACCCAGCAGTTCCCGCTGAAGGTGCGGTGCCTGTTGGGAAGGTCTGGCTGACATGTCTCAGATTGTGTGGTGCGCTTGCACAGCTTCTCTGTTGACTGCGCGTTATATCGGTAACCCCTCTGCTATGCCAGTGTTCAATGAAACTGAAGATAGAGGAGCGGCAATCATGGTATTCCTCGCTGTTGAAAGAGCAGCTGATTTAGATCTTTTGCTGCCCTTGGCTATGACTTTTATGTAGCTATTCCCTTTCTACCCTTTTTCTCTTTAAAGAAAACTGACACTTGGGAGAAGACGTGTTCTTAAAGGGAAGGCACAGCTTTCACCAGTAGCCTAGCTCAAAATAAGGCAAGAGGAATGGGGGGAACACAGAGCCAGTGTGACAGTGTGTTTGCAGATGGGATGTAACCAGAACTCCCCTCAGACTTCAGTTGTCTCACCCCTTGCTGGAAGATGTGTCCCAGATTGGAGGCACAACGTAGCAGGGGCAGGTGCTGCAGATGCTGGGCTTGGTGGAATTGAGGGCACAGAGTTACTTTAAGATAGCTAAAGATTAGGTGAGCCAGAATCACAGAAATTTTAATATCTTCCAGGCAGAAGCTTAACCTCTGTCATCACCTCTTCATTTGTCACAGGAAAAATATTTGAAGTCATTCCATCCCCACATGACTAATTGGAAACATTCCTTCTCTCTGTTCTGCTAGCTCGAACGCTCGTTCAAATTCATGCGGGAGGCAGAAGATCAGTTGAAAGCTATTCCCCAGTTTTGCTTCCCTGATGCAAAGGACTGGGCCCCCATCCATCAGTTTGCCAGGTAAATACTGTACTTTGTATCCTGATTCATGAGAAACAGATTTATGTATCAGGCTAATTAAATATGAGAGCTGTTAAGGTAGAAAACTGGGCAGAGCCCTGAGAGGAGTGTATTGGAAATGCAAAAATACTGTGGGTTTATTGGGTTTGTATGTCAGAGACTTTTAATGTAGGTGCTGGGTATCTTGTCATTCTGGTTTCTCTTTCTGCAGTGAGACGTTCTCATTTGTCCTGACGGGGGAAGATGGAAGCAGGCGATTTGGATACTGTAGGAGGCTGCTGGTAATTATCCCTGTTTTTTTCTTTTCCTAGAGATGCAGCCTTCTGTGGGGTTGGTGTTACTGGCACCCGTTCTGGAAAATGGCAAGCTGCTGCTCTTCTCTTTTAGCGTGGAAAGAAAGAGCGGCAGCAAAGCAGCTTTGCTCTCTTCTGCTCTGCTCAGTGCTGAAGTCCCTCTCTGAGTATCATCCTTCACTCTAGGCATAGCTCTTTTACCTTTTCCTTACATCAGTGCTTAATATTATGACCACGGACTGTTGTTTCACCACTAAGTTGAAGATAGAGTTTGTCCCCCTTAGGTTTACATAGCTACTAAATAGTTGTCTAAACCTGTGCTGGTCCTCTAGGCTCAGAGTTGTCTCTGTAGAGCAGTCTGCCCTGCCTTAGTCATTTGACTTAGGAAGGTTGGGATCATACTGTGGATGTGGCCATTTCTCCCCACTGTTTCTAGCGTACCAGGGTTTGAGCCAGACTTAAGGTACTGCCATCAGCAGTGTGCTGTCAAATGTCTGTTGGTTTCTGAGCCCGCCAGCCAGCTGCAGAACTAAGAGACCAGTCGCTCTGTCTCTGCAGGAGTTGAAACTCTGACATTTTCTTGTTATTCTTTGTGTGTGTGTATTTGTGTTTGTCTTGAAAGCCCAGTGGGAAAGGGAAGCGTCTCCCAGAAGTTTACTGCATTGTGAGTCGCCTTGGATGCTTCAATCTGTTCTCTAAGGTGAGGATGGAGAGAGAGGGAATTTGTGCTGTAGGCCAAGAGGGACCTGAAAGGGAAGTCAACACCTGAAGGATGGGGATCAGGGAAGCTGATGGCTGAAGAAAGGGCCTGAAATGAGTTGGCAAGGCAACTGCATGCTAATTCCAGAACCTAGCAAAAACAGAGGAAAAGTGGATAGTCAGCTGTTGCCTTGTTCATTCAGCAGAACTACCAGAACAGAAGCACTGAGATATTAAAGGTGGGATCCTGACTCTGAGGGTGGTGGGGAGTTTGCGAATTGTAAGCTTGCTGTTGACCTCAGTGGAGCTGGGTTTCTCTTGCTGAAGGAAATAAGGGTCTTTGATTGCACCTTTTACCTTCGTCCTTATGATTCAAGGCTCTGTGCCAGTGCTGGGTTAAGGAGAGAACGTAGGTGCTTGTGCACTTTATTGCTGGTGTTACCTCCCCTTTACATGTTTTTGTGTTTTCATGCTTTTATTTCAGATCTTGGATGAGGTTGAGAAGAGACGGGGCATTTCCCCTGCCTTGGTGCAGCCTCTCATGAGGAGTGTCATGGAGGCACCTTTCCCAGCTTTGGGCCGGACGATTACAGTCAAGAACTTCTTGCCAGGCTCAGGAACAGAGGTAAAGATACCATCCTAGAGAAAAGCGAGACTTGGGCCAGCAAATGGTGCAGGACTGGTGACTGGAAATTGGGACTGTGACCTAGCACTGGGGATCTTCAAGGGCAGATTGTCTGGCAACTGTGTGTGGGCAAGCTAGGGAGTAAAATAGGGGACCGGAGGGGAAGGCATGGAGACTTCACTGACTCAGTGACCTCATAATCAAAAGGGAAATCATATGGTAAAAATGAATATAAGGACACAGCCATGATAATATGGCAAAAGGAAGCAGGACATTGGCGTTGAGGCCAAGTGGCACAGACTGGCGGGCCCCATGCTGCCCAGCACATGATCTTGGATCTGCTTGAGGCCCCCCCCACTTCTTGAAGACAGGGTTCATAGCATGTGCTCCAGCATCCTTAATACAGAACCACTGTTTGTGCAGGACAGAGAACAGGTTTCTGGTCAAAAAATACCTGAAACCACACAAGGGCAATGTTGCAGCCTTTCAGAATGGCATTTTCACAGCATGGAGGTGAGGGTGTGTGTTCTATCTCCCACAGTGTGGTGTGAGGACAGTGGGAGGGTTTTAAGACTGCAGAGCTTTTGGGCATAGTGTTGAAGGACTGTGGAAGGGTGGAGGGAGCCAAATCGAACATAGTCTTGGCCGTACTTCCTGTTGGCCATAGTATGCCTTGAACATGAGAGAGGGGAAAGCAAGCAAATTGATGGAGATTGTGTCTGAGGGCTTTCAGCATAGCATGATGGCATTCTCCTCAACCAAACTGGAAACAGTCCAAACTAAATGAAATTACTGCAGAGCACATGCATAGCTGGTTAAAAACCTGCGCTCGAGGAGTAAAGTCCCAATGGTGTCTGTCAGGCTGTGAGAACATTTTGGCTGGTTTGTTTCTAGGATCCTTAATGTTCATTAATTATCTGGTTGATGGCATACACCCCACGTTTACACAATGGGTAGGTGACAGCGTTGGGATGGATTGCAGGCACTTTGGAGAGTAAGGGATTAAAATTCAAAATAACCTTGCTAAATTGAAGGTTTGATCTGAAATTCAATATGGACAAGAGCCAGATGCTGGGAAGAAGAAACAGGTAGTCTAATACAACATGGAAGTAAATGAGTGAGCAACCGTACTTCAGGATCTGGTGGTATAGTGGGTCATAAAGTGAGCAGAAGTAACAGTATGGTATTATTTAGACAAACTCCTGCACTGTGAAAGAAAACGAAGGGATGAGTCATAAATAAAAGCAAATTTTCTGCTTTCCAGCATTGGTAGCAATTTATTTAGACTATCATTTTCCAAAAAATGGAAATACTAGGAGAAAGCCTCGGAACAGTAGTTCTACTTACTAAGTGGTTTAGAAAATACAGGCAAATATTGAGAAAATTCTTTCCTTAATATAGAAAACAAAGGAGGACAGGTGATAATAAGTGTCCAATATACAAGAAGTTTCCTACAGAGAGGAAGGTGGCCAGTTGTTCTGAGTGTATACTGAGAGTAAGACAACAAGTAGTTAAAGTAATTTGCCAATGACGTGTTTCAGCTGCAGCCTTGGTGTTGGTAAGGATAGTTCAGAACTAGAGTAATTTTCTCATGGGATTTATGAAATGTGTGGTGTTGGAGGCTTTCAAGAACAATTTAGATAAGCATCTGTCTAAGATAAGGAGTATGAAGTGCTAAGGTGCTGTCACAGGAATTATTTAAGTAGATACGAACAAAGAAAAATGCCCATAGGCTGCTCTTTTCTGTAACTGTTATAAAAAAAAATCATAGTCAGTAGGTTAGGCATCCAGGTTCTTGCAGTAAAAAAAAATAAATAAATTCTAACTGTAAAAATTAGAGTGCAAATTTGAAAGGCTCCGTGCCATTCTGCTGCTTGAACACCAGAAAGCCTGGAAACCACTCCTAGCTGGACACAAACTAGTTTTCCTCTGTATGAAGAGCTCCCTGTCTTCAGTCCAGTGGGGAGAACTTGTGGTTGGTCTCATGCTGTGCCCATTGGAGCGGACTCTGGGTTGTCTTCAGCTTCCTCTGGAAGAAGGATTTGTGGGAAGTAACACAAGGAAAGACTGAGGGCTTAACGCTGCGCAGTGTTCACCAGCACAGTCGGTAATGCTTGTTAGCTGTCCAGGCTTGCCACAGTGTGGGCGGACAGTGAGAACTGACCTGTGGTCTTTTTCTCTCCAACAGGTCATCGAGCTGCGGCGGCCTCTTGACTCCAGGCTTGAGCACGTTGATTTCGAGTCCTTATTCACATCCCTCAGCGTGCGGCACCTGAGCAGAGTCTTTGCCTCCCTGCTTCTGGAAAGGAGGGTGATCTTTATCGCAGACAAGCTCAGGTAATGCTCTTGCATTTCCTTAAACAAAGTGCTGCCAAGGGAGGAAGGCTTGAGGTGACTGTGGTGACTGGTCTCTCCGCCTTGTTATTTTTTTTCTTCTCTGTTCTTTTCCAACTTCTTACCTGATGTGAGTAGAGCTGTACTTCCCAGGAGTGGGGAACTCAGGCCGTGCACCATAATTTTGCTTTGCAGCTTGAAAAAAGCATGCTGCATCTCATCCCCAAGGAAAACCAAATTCACTTTCCTCCAGATGGTTTTAGAGCAGAGGCCTGGTGCTAAATAAATGAAACCTCTCCTGTTGCTCCATGATGCTGCAGTGTTCCCCACTGAGCTGTGCTGGAGTTTCCAAGGATCAAGCCGGGGCCACACATCACCATCCCTTCTGGGTTGTTCCCTGATGTCATATCTTTTTTAATCTTCAACTTGTATTTTAATATTGGTTTCTAAAGACTTACTTCTTTTGGGGGATGAAAGCAAAGGATGTAGCGAGGGGGAATGAGACAGAGAACTTCCCCCTTCTATTTTGAATCTGCTCAATTTGCTTTTCTTAAAATTTTTTTGTTTGCTCTCCTAAATTATGAAAATGGGCCCGGGTTTCTTTAAGGTCTTGTGCAGCTGGTGGCTGGCAGCTCTCCAGCCCTTGAAGCACTTGAGGATTCAGGGAGGAGAGTTCGCCAAGGCTGGGGAAAGAAAAGCTGCCTGGATGAGTAATGACACTTAGGAGCACGCTCAGGTTTCAGGAGCGTACAGTGCCCCTAAGCTGTCTGTTTTCACAACTTCCAGCCAGCAGGCTGCAGCTCTGGGACTGAGCGCTGGGGCAAAGGATGGGGAGGCCCCTTCTACAGGAAAGCTAAGGGAAGAATTCATCCTGCAGGGATCTGGGGCTCTTTGCAGGCAGAGCTCAGGCAGTCTCATCACAGGAATAGGAAGGCTGGAGAGAGGGAAGCTGTAGCATCCAGGCAGCGCTGGCTGCTTGCAGGTTTTGGCAGCTGCCTTGGGTCAGGGAGGGGAAGATTTGCCTCTTTATAATCACTGATACATTATATGCATAGGTATTTAGTGTTATGGATACTTAAGCCACACATTTCATGCAGAGCATTCAGACTTGCTTTGAAAACGAGAGAATCCATCCAAATGCTGTATTTCTACATAGCATGTATGATTTATGTGATAATTTATGATGACAGGCTCAGTTTTCGAAGTTTTTTTTCCTCCTTTGTAGGACAAATTTTACATTTTAAGAAAATCTGTTAAGGACACAGATGACATTTTAAGGTCTACATAAAGGGCTGGGGGGTAAGAGTTAGGGAACGTTTGTTTTTTTTCTTTTTTAAGGCATCACTTTAGAACGAACCTTTGTTTACCAGGTCTTTTCCTATCACATCTTTATATGACAGCACACCACCATGTATTCTGGTGTGTATTACAGAATATCTCTAATTCAAAGCACATTGATGGGTTTTGGTGGGTTTTTTCTCCCCCTGTATCTTTTGTCAGTATATCCAGGGTCCTTAGGAATGAGTCCAGCTGCCCAGGCCTGTGAAAGACAATGGGAGAGAGCTACAGAATCATAGTTTCTAGAATCTCTACATATACCATAAACAGCTTTCTTCTGTGAAGAAAAGAATTGTCATGTTTTAAAGATCCAGGGTCTGTTAGGCCGCAGGGCTCAGATTCAAATATTTGCCGTAGATTTGCCAACTTTCTACAAGACTTTTAATATTTGATTTAATATTTGATGTTTCTGAGAAGACCTTGCTCTGAGCAATGTCAGAAGAGTCTTTTTCTTTTCCTGTAACAAAATATGAAGTTTCTCTGGCTCACTTTTGTGGAGAAAAAAAATGAAAATGACCCTAAAGACTGTAAAGGTTTGAAAAACAGAAAACAAAGAAAATAACCCTCAAAATTAAGTAAAGTGTTGTACTTTAATCCAGTCAAGTGACTCGAGTGCACAGGATTGGTGAGCCTTTTGTAAGGTCAACAGTCTCTTCTACTTGTTGGTGGAAATTCCATGTTTTGATAGCTGATGGTATTGTAGATACAGGATCTTCTGTCCAAATTATACTTTTCCTCGGACAGGAACACATTGAACTCAATGAATATTAAGTAGTATTTACTTTAGGAGTGAAAATGCCGATTTTGGAGGAAAGAAAAAAACCCCACTTTTTGGCAATAGCTTAAGAGAAGAAAAAAACTATAAAAGCAGCTGTTGGAAACTGCTCAGAGGTTAGGAATGCTAGAAATAATCCAGCTGAGATGGATTAATGGGGAGAGTGCAGGTGACATGCTGAAAGATGCATAATAAATTACATTTATCTTTCATCTTTGCAGTTCTTCATGTGGGCACGATCAATAACTATCTGTATGTGTATGTGAAGGTGTGTCTGGGTGTGAGTGACAGAGAAAATGATGTATGCAATTTATTTACATCTTTTAATTGCTATAAAATAAGTCTGTGGGAAAAGAAAACTGAATGGTCTCTTGCCAAATACAGTGTGAACTCTGAAATGTTTTCAAGCTGAGCCAAAAAATGCATCTAACAAGTGTACAGCAAGTGAAATACTTTGTCTTTTCCATCTTTAGAATGAACACTGAGTGTTTTTTAAAGACCTGTCAATCCAAAGCTTGGCAGCGGAAAAGGAAAGAATTTGGTTTATTAGTTTTTGGGTGGGTGGTTCCCCCCCCCTGTCGCTATGGCAACTGGCATATACATTGCCTCGCAACCCAGGAAAATGACTTTGTTAGAACTATGTTGGTCTGTGTAGTCTTCCCTAGCTTTTGTTTCCTCCTGCACTGTAAAGTTTAGTTCTGGGGCAGTGGAGGCTGTGGCACGGGTTAGGCACTGCAACACGAGAGCTGCTTTGGTTTCCAAGTGATGCTGCCTGGCACGCAGTTCGAGGCACTGACGACCAATGATTTAGAAGGCATCTTCCACATAAAAGTGGCCTGATTTCACAAGGTACCTAGAGCTGAGGGGAAGATTTGTTAGATTCAGAGGGCTTTTTAAATCAGGAAAACTTACATGGGCTTAAAATCAAGGCACTCTTTTTCCAGATCTTCTCAAAAGCCTGTTGTGGATCTGACCAACTCAAGCAATTGCCTCTATCCCTGCCAGAAACCACAGCTGTGTCAACAACACAAAGTGGTCATTGTTATCAAAGGCAGATCTGAAAGAATTAGAGTAGACACTTTAAATGTGGTCATCCCCAGTAAAAGGTAATTAATCATCAAAAAGAAGTCTTTTCCATGTGCTACAAAAACAAATCTGGGACTGTGACTCCCAGCCTCCCAGATTTCCCCTTTCTGTATTGTGGTCAGGGAGAAGAAGAAACCCAAGGATGAAGGTTGGATGTCAGATAATAGTGCTGTTTCTTCAGAGCACCTTAACGCTTGCTTCATCACCTGCACTAATCTGGGAGGCAGTGACGATCCCCACAGCTGGTGGAACTTGGCATCATCCTGGCGGGATTTGCAGCAACACTGTACAAAGTCACGGGGCAAAGTTTGGAAGCTCCTGCGCCTGTTAAATGTCGTAAACCAGATCTGTGATCCGTCATAAGTAAATCCAGATGTGACACAGTGTCAGAAATCCAAAGGTGTTTGTAAAATGAATCCTACTGTAGCAGAGCTTATAAAAAAGGAAAGAAAAAAGCATGTAATCAAACTGTCTTAAATTGTCAAATGCCAGCATATTTTCAGCAGTTTGGTTAGTTCAGGGAACAGTGAGCTTCCTGGCATTAAACTCCAAAAGGCTGATTGATTCAATAGTGTTTTTCAGAAACCATGAAGTATCCTAAACCCAAAGAAGGATTCAGCTTGGGGGGCTTTTTAGCATAGGTTCTTGCCTTTGGAGTGGAAAGGTGGAAACCCTGTGGTCACTCTGAAGTTTGGGAGGAAAGCAACCAAACTGAGCAGCCAGTACCCATCTTTAGAAGCTGTTGCACGTTGTCAGGGTGTCTTTTTAGAGCAAGTCAGGCTAGTCTTGGGGCAAGTTTTGCCAGGAAAGGAAGAAGACTTTCTATGTAGTCGCAGCTGAGTCGCAGATTCTGTATTGGCCGCATCTGTTCAAGGTGACTACCAAGAAGGAGCAGCTGCATAGGGTGCTGTGTGATAGGTTTTTGCATAGGATGCTGTGTTGGGAAGGCCTGTTGTTCGAGCAAACGAATGTCACAAATTGCTGCAATGTCATTGTTCTGACCAAGGGAGTGCTCAGTCAGAGAGATCTGTGTGTTGGTCTATATCCAAGTCAGCCCTTTAGGGAGAGATCTGACACGGTTCTTTGTGTACATTGATACATTTTAGCCTCTATACTAGCGATACAACATTCAGTCTTTCTTGCAAGCGACATCAGACGTGCAGCTCAGCCATGATCCCTACAAGAGGCTGAATGAACCCATGAAAATGCTGGCTGAAGAGCACACAGTCACACAGATGGCATAAAAGGAATTTATCATACTGGATTCTTTTGCAAGGCTCAGTAGCTGTGCTGTGAATCAGCAGTACCCTGCTGCTTGTTGCAGTGCTGTATGCACGAGCAGGAGGGAGCTTAGGCTTGAGTCATTCCGAAGGACTGAGATTCTGCTGGGCTCCTGGCAAGCTGCATCTCCCTGAGACTGTCTGCAGAGCAAGTCTGACTGAATCACCTGTGGAAGAGCCACCTCAATGTTAGTTCCTCTGTATACATCTCAGAACTTCTCTGGCTTCAAAGGAGGCTCACAGACCTCAATCCTATCAGTATTGTTCCCTGAAAATGTCTTCCACAGTGAGAAATGTTTCAGAGCAGAGATCACTAGGATTCATCCTGGAGGCGATGAGGCATTCACAGATGGAAGGGTGGAAGGGGAAGCTATCTTTACTTCCCACTGCGTGGCACGTACAATTTCAGACTTACACAGCTCTGTGACTTCCACTAGCTGGACCTCAGCCATCTCTCCTCCCACTTAATCTCTCACGTACTGTGTGTACTTGCTGGGACTTGAGAGCAGGGTTGAGGGAAGAACAAGCAGGAACAGCTACATAAATATAGCAGGAGACAGCATGCCGTAATATCTCACCGTGCCATAAATAACCATGTACTTCAGCTGCTCACTGTTCCTCTGTGGAGCTACCTGGAATCACAGAGATCCTTTCCCTTGGTTTTCAAATGCTGTCTATAAAGGCAGTTCCCACCTTTAGGCGGGAAATTTGGATGTGCCTTGAAGGTCGAGGATTTGTGACACAGGTGAAATTCTAATGATTCCACCTTCAGCCTCTCTTGAAAGAAGAGGAAGTCCAGTGGTGGTGGTCTAAGAGCAATGCCACAGTGCTGCGCACAAGCGATGACAGGAGGAGTTCTTTCCCCTTTCACCATGCTGCTGCTGCAGTTATTACTGGGGCTATTATCAGTCTGAAATTGAGGAGTGGAAAATACGCTCTGCAGTAATGGAGGGGAAGACAAGGCCCTGCTTTTGTATCTGCTAAAGTGGCCTGAAATCTATGGGTGTACAAGTAACACCGCCTCAAAGGAGACAGTTTTTAAAGGATATCATTAAGTTGGAGGGCACTTCTAATATGGTACATTAACTTTTGTTGCCATTCCTTTCAAGGTTAGCTTGTATGAAAGATAGGAGAGAAATAATCTACTCCGATATTGTTCCCACATTTTTTCCGGATAGGATTTTTTTTTTTGTAAATGTTCCTGTTTCTTACTAGCTCTGTGTTTTATCATTATTTTCACTTTGTTTCTCTCAAATTCATTATCTACCTTGCCTGTGTAGTAGACGCAGCAAGACTTGGGCTTGCTGATGAGGGCAGGCACAGCTTGAGAGCAGTGACAGAGGGGCAGCCAGCAGGAATGAATGTGGAGAAGGGAGGGCAATACTCAAAGACCTTCCTAAACAAGGATGTGGAACTGAGGGTTTTTTCCCATATAAAGGCTTAAAGCTACCAGTCTGTGACACAGCCTTTGGAGGGTCCTCCTCTGTTTTTATTGAGTGTCCCCTTAAGAAAAGATGAGCCTTTGAGTGTGCAGGGAGAGGAAACTGTCCCCCATCTTATGAAGAGACTTTCTCAGTACACATGTCCCAGGTGTCCCTCCAAAGTGCCTGTTCCTTACCTGTTGCACTCCTAGATAAAATTCTCACGTTAAGCAGATTGCAGCCTCTCCCCCGGGTTTTACTTATCTTCAAAAAGCATCATGTGTGTAACAACGTTCACTGCCTGATTTCTTCATATGGTCACACTCATGTCCCAGCAACCATAATTGGATTCTGCTAAACTGAACTTACCTGATGAAAGCCAGCCAGCTGTAGCCCGGCCACCACACTCTGCTCAGCATGTCTTAGCATTATAGCACAGGGATTCAAATCCGCCAGACTTAGCTGGAGCAAGGGGGAGGGAAAAGCAGGCTTCGCTTTTCAGAGCAAGCTTGAGTCCACGCCCATCAAACCCCGTTCCCTCTCAAGTCAGCAATAAACTGCCAGATCCGGGATGCTGAGTGTAAATTCCCCTGTGGAGTTTAACAGGAGCCAGCTGGGCGCCCTTCCTCAGCGACGTGACTCCTCTCGGCTGCACCAGCCTCCTTCCCCTCCTCCAGCCATTCAAGGCCTGGATGCTAGTAAAACAAAATGACGTTATATACAGGGTTTATAGTGGTGAGCCTTCCCCCTCCCTTGATGCATACAAATGTTTCCAGACCCAGAACGGATGAGTAACTGTTGCTCTGCAGCAAGCTCTGCCGTGTCTTGACTGCAGACCCTGCCTGCCTCCTGCCAGAGAGCTGATGGGCTTTCTGGACAGACCCTCTTGGAAGTTGTCAGCAAAGGTGCTTACAGCCGAACCGCTGGTGGCATCTGAAGGGGGAAGAAGGAAGGATGTGGCCACAGGCAGCACCCCGCAGAGGCCAGCCGTGTGAGCCCCTCTGTGGATTTCACTCTCCCGTGGTTCTGAGTAGCCTTGGCAGGCTCCACAGGCTGCGGGGTGCTTGGATAGCCTCAGCTGGAGACGGCTGCCTTCCTCCTTCCCCGCCTTCCTCCTTCCCCTGTGCTCCGGCGTGGCTGCTAGGAGCTATTGGTGTGATCGGGACTGATATAAAAGCGTGCCATTGGCATGCAATTACTCCTGCTAACGGTTGCCCAAAAACAAAGCATATATGCTGCACGGGTAGCAAGCCAAGGGCCAGGGTGGACCATGGCTGGAACGATGTGCAGAAACACCTGGGGACTTTGTGGCTGCAGGTTGTGCCCACGGCTTTGCCAGGGGCTCCAAGCAGGCTGTCCAGCTGTGCTGCCGAGGCCAAGAGGATGGCCAGCAGGTAAGTGGGCCACAGTGCAGCCCAGCAGATCGCTGCTGTAGTGGTGGAGCTGGCTTCTGCGCCACACAGCTGTGTGCTGTCTGTGCTGGACAGTATAGCCTCCGTGCATTCAGACCTGTGGCTTTCCCATGGGGACAGCCACGGAGGCACGCTGTGGGAGAATAAACTCATTTTTCTAACGAAAGGCAGTGGCGTGGAAGACACCGTGTCTGTCTGGTGTTTCCCATCAGGGCGCTGGAGGAGCAGATGCTGGATTCAGTGGGACTTATCTCTTGTCACATCCGCGTGGGCCAGGATCATCTTTCATAACCTGGGCTCCTACCTCAAGTCATTGCTCCTGAAGCTGAAAAATGGGGTCAGAAATCTGGGAAAGCCTCTAGTAATTACAAGGATCAATCAGGGGACAATTGAAAGAGTCCTGATTTCTAGGAAGCACCACTGATCTCTTGACTGACCAGCCATTGCCCTTGGTTGTGTTTCATCTTCCAGCACTCTCTCCAAGTGTTGCCACGCCACGGTGGCCCTCCTGTACCCCTTCACCTGGCAGCACACCTACATCCCTGTGCTGCCGCCTTCCATGATCGACATCGTGTGCTCGCCCACCCCCTTCCTCATCGGCCTGCTCTCCAGCTCCCTGCCCCGCCTGAAGGAGCTCCCGGTGGAGGAGGTGAGCCATGCACCTGCGCTGTGGACTTGCTCTTGGTTGCTTCTAGTGGGCTGAGTTGTCTTCTGTCCCAGAAAGGCTGCTCTTGAGAGTCTGCCGTGGCAGCCAGCAGCATGAAGAAGCTGAGCTCTCGTCCTCTGACTCCTGCAAGCATGGGGTGAGAGAGGAGGTGGACATCCCCCTGGGAAGCAGAGGTCTGCGCTCTGCCTTGTCCTCAGCTTGGGAAGGCGGGGGGCTGGGATCTCCCACCATGGGGCTGCTGTGGGTAGGAGATGATTTTATTAAAGTTTCTGTTGGTTTCTGCATAGTGCTGTCTAGGGGCTGAGCACAAAGTCTGCCAGGCTTGAAGTACGATTGCTACAAATTGGCCAGGATAGCTGCCCCTCTAATTAACACAGGTGACTAATGAAAGGAATAAATAATTAAGAACCAGATTCGTGGTGCACAAGAGTGAACGCAGGAAGGGTGAACATGGTCGGGGAGTCATTGCCCACCCAGGGGACAGCGGTGCGTGCATGGGGAGAAAAGACAGAGCGCTGACCCTGACCTGGTGGTGAGGAGCAGTGGGCTGGGCTTGGAGCACAGCCTCCTGCTGTCCAAGCTGTTCCGCGGTTTGTGGCGACATCGTTAGAAAGCCGCAACAAGGGCTCCGCTCTTGGCTTGCACTTGGGTGCCAGCTCCAGCTGCGGTGGTGGGTAGGAGGAGCAGGGGCAGGGCCAAAGCATTTCCTCCAGAGCAGTTACGGCTTAAAATAAACTCCAATGATGGAAATAATGACTTCCCCTTTTTATTTTTGCTCTCTCATTCTTAGGTCCTCGTTGTTGACCTTGTAAATAACCGTTTTTTGAGACAGGTGAGCAGAGCTATTTTGTATCCTTCATCTTCTATCCCCTTCTTCCACCACACCTTCCCTCCATCTGTGTTTGCTGACCCACCTGGCTGGCTGGATGGCTTACTCCCCGCGCAAACTGAGGCAGGATTTGTGGTTGGCAGTGTTATAGGGCTTGCTGTGTACGTATGTAATATGAGAGTCCCAACCCACAGCTGTTGAGGACCACATCATTGTGCATTGTCCCTCTCTCTCATTTTTTTTTTAAAGAGGGGAAACAGTGCCACTTGAGCACTGCAGGTCCTTAAGTGGCATCCTGTAAGGCTGAGGGCAGAGCTGGAAAGCTTTGGCTTTCCTGCTGGGGAGCTTTCCTTTGCTGCCGGGGAGCAGCAACGTGGGCTCTTCCAGCCTGTGTCTGTCAGTCCCGCTGCTATCGCATACCTGGCCCTGAGCGGGGAAGGAAGCCTTGATGATTTCTTCATATCCCTTCGTGCCCGAGGAGTTTGTGATTCCTCACTCCTTGCGCTGGGTGGGTCACAAGTAGGAAGCTGGTAAACGGGAACCTAGCAGTTGCTCAGCAGATGAGACTGCCTGTTGATTTTTATTTCCCTTTGTTATGGAGAGGAGGAGTGGGATATTGAAGAGAAGAGGATAGATGAACAAGTGTGCTCCTGGCCTGGGAAGCTAGTTTTGCCCCCGAGCTCTTCAGCAGATCACTGAGCAGTGCTGGCTGCAGCGGTCTCTGACGTGCCTCAGGTCCCACGGGTAGGATGGGACGAGCATCCCTACTCTGCTGCAGGGAGTAGCGTGTGGGTGAAAGCCACTTTTTCGGTGCAGTTCTCACTTGAGAGCTGCAGGGAAATGCTTTACCTTGCACCTCTCTTATGGAGGTTTAAGCTAAATCATGTTGTCTCAGCCGGGGCTGGTAGGAGCTTGCACGCAGTCACCAGCAGTTCCTTGGTCTAGGGGAACTCGTTACGCCTCCATAATGCGATCAGTGCCTGAGCGGAGCAGGGGGTTGTGCTCACCTGGCTGCATGCCAGCATTGTTCAGCTGTGTCCTCTCTGTGGTGGTGCGAGCGCTCGCAAGCAGGCGGTGGGGCCGTGGGTGAGCCCTGCCTGGTAGCCTCTCAGATTGGGCAACTGAAATTCTTCCAGAATAACAGAATATTCGGGACAAGACACCCCCTTTCTCTTTCCTCTCACGCTTCTTGGTAGTCCTGCACTGGGAGGTGCTGGGAACGTGCCAAGTGTATTACGAGTTCTCCCTCTTCCTCTCCTCACAGTTCATTTTTAGTGCTCCCCCTGCCGTGCTAGGGACGGGATAGGAGCTTGTGCGGAGAAAGGGCAGGGTCTGGCCATGTCCCGGCCCCAGGCCCTGAGGAGGTGGCTGTGTTTTGCAGATGGAAGATGAGGACTCCATCCTGCCCCGCAAGCTGCAGGCGGCCCTAGAGCACATTTTGGAGCAGAGGAACGAGCTGGCAAGCGACAAGGAGGAGGGCCCTGTCAATGGCAAGCAGGGTAAAGCACAGTGCCTTTCAGCTTAAAACCACGTCTCTTCCTGCCTCTTTTTCTCCTGTCGCTTCTTAGGGGAGAACTAAGCTTGTATTGAATTTAACACCACAGAAATTGGAGGTAGGTGAGGATTTTGGTTGAAGCTGTGTTAAATATTCCATTGCACCGGGGACAATTCTCTTTGTGTGAAGAGAAACAGTACTTACCGCTTCCTGGCTCTGTCTGTTCTCCCTTACAGCTCCAGGGAACACCTGTGCTCCTTTCGGGGGCCAGGGAGCAGGGGGTCCCACAGGCCCCTCTTTGCTGCTGACCCTGTGAGTGATGCAGGCTCCTCCAGGGGACAGTCCACCTGCAAAGCTGCAGTCTCAGAGGCGGCTGTGCAGCTCACAGGTGACTGGGCTGAGACAGCTCTTTGGGGGTGGTATGGACATCTCCTGGTTGCAGGGGAGCCAAGACAAAGCTTGGTGGCTTTCAAGATTGTAGCAGTCCAGTCCTGTTCCATGGCAAGCACTTCCTAGGATGCCGTCTCTCTCTCTTGAGCATCTTTTTCTGCTCAGGCCAGATCTTAAAAAAAAAAAAACAAAACAGGGAGTTTGTGCCCAGGGCTTTTCCTAGCACATCCTTACAGCACTGTCTCTTTCTTTTCTCCTTAGAGACCAGCCCTTTGAATGAGGTGGTGTCCGAGGCCTTTGTCCGTTTCTTTGTGGAGATTGTGGGCCACTACTCCCTCTTCCTGACCCCCACCGAGCGAGAGGAGCGGACCCTGCAGCGTGAGGCTTTCCGCAAGTCCGTCTCCTCCAAGAGCCTCCGACGCTTCTTGGAGGTCTTCATGGAGACGCAGATGTTCGGGGGCTTCATTCAGGAGCGGGAGCTGCGGAAGCAGGGGGTCAGAGGTGAGGGGCTCTGCCTGGGTTCTGCAGTTGTGGAAACTTCGCTGTTGCTCCCATGAGAGGCGTGAGATGCTCACCAGCTGCCAGCTCCATCCCCAGCACTGTGGCTGGAGGCTGCAGTGTCCCTGCAGGGACACCGGCAGGGAGGTGGTAGGGAAGCACTGGTGCAGGCTGATGGTTCGTTCTGACACTCCTGTGTAGCCTTCAAGGAATCACTTGGGGACTTTTTGTCTCTCCTTTCTTATCTTCCCAAAGGGGCACATCGCCTCGCAGGAGCGTAGTGAGATGTAGTATTTGCACAGCGCACGGGAACGGGCTGCTGGAGAACAGGGGCTTTTTGTGCGTGATCTGATAGTCTCTCATTGAGGTTGGGGTTATAGGCATGCATCACTGCTGCAGTAAGGGACAGAAGCAGGATCATCCATGTGTGTGCTTCTTTGTTCCATGTTGAATTCCCATCAGGACCATCACAGAAGGAGTACACTGCTGAAACGATATTTATTCTTGCAGTCCCTCATGTCCCCTTCCTGTGTCTAGAGGAAGAACTGGTTGGATTGGTTACGGCTGTTTTGGCTAGTAGAAAATACAGATGCTCATGTCCTTCCCAGAGCTGCTCCTGTTGTTTCACTCCTCTTGTCCCATAGTCCTGAGGGCTCTACTGGTGGCTGAAGTTTCTCATCCCTGCTGCTGCGCGGTGCTGGCGTAGCTGTTTCCTCCCAAGCACTAGTGAGCAGTGGACACTTGAATAGGTGGCTGAGTAAAAGGGGTTTTGCAGTGCGGTAAATTCCATGTGACGACCCCCCAGATGATCTCACTTTCTGGACTTAGCTGTGTTCGTAGCAGAATGAACAGAGGTTTTGTCTCCCCCTACGTGAAGTACTAAAGCTCAGTGAGCCTTCCAGCAGGGGGTGGGGAGGTGGTAGCAGGGCTTCTTTGTCGGGAGCCCTACAGACACAGACCAAAGTTCCTGTCCCAGATCTGGGTTCACCTGGTGGAGGAGGTAGGGTGAGTTGTTCCCTCTCATGCGCAACAGTTTATTAGTGAGCCAGGCCAGTATGCTTTCAGATGGGTGTTCTTTTATTTATAGGGAAGCAAAATAGAAGTTGTTGACTTTTTTCTTTCTGCAGGTCTGTTTGAGGTACGGGCTCAGGAGTACCTGGAAACGCTTCCCAGTGGTGAGCAGAGTGGAGTCAATAGGTTCCTGAAAGGCCTAGGTGAGGAACCAGCAAAACCCTTGGCTTCTCAGGAGGTTTGGGCTTCTTGTTGCCTTCAGGTTTGGCAGCAGAGAAGCTGCTGAAGGGTGGCAGGACTCTGCTAGTGACTTCATGTGGCTTCCTGCAGAGCAGTGCTCTGAGCCTTGACTGATGAGAGCCTGGCCATGTATCCCTGCTCTGGCACCCTGTTGACCCTGCCCCCTGGTCTGCCACTTGTCAGGAGGCTGGTGGGGAACCAAAGTTTGGGCCATGAGCTATGTCCGTGCCTTCCAAAGGATACGGGCAAGTCTGAGGAGGCAGCAGAGCCAACCAGTGACTCAGGGGTGGTGGATGCAGTTCCTTTTGTGGGGAGTGACACAGTCTCCATGGCTTTCAGGTTTGCCCTTAGGGATCAGAGGTGGGAATCGCCCAGGAATACACTAAGGCTGAATCCATTTTCTACTGTAAGTGGGGCTAGACGAGAGCTCCGGCCTGAGGTTAGAAGTCCTTGATAAGTCATTGGACATCATGGCTAAGAGAGTTTGATCTTCTGTCCAGATCACATCCCTGGCCCTCTTGTCTCTTCTTGGCCAGCAGCAGTGTCTGTGAGGCTGGTGTGCCCTGCCTCTTACCCACTCATGCTCTGGCCAGGTGAGCTCAGTAACACGTTCATCTTCCAGGACCACTGGGCAAATGAGCTCTAGAACCCCCAAGCCTGGGGGCTTGCAGGGTCCCAGTCCGCAGCGCTGCTCCCAGGGGGTGGGCAGAGCCATGACCTGCTCTGCAGGCACCTACTCGAGCTTTGCAGGGCGGGTGGCTGTGGATAAGGACCCAGGGCCAGCAGCAGGGGCGATCCTCTGCATAGGCTTGCTCAGCTGGTGGCGGTGGGGAGAGTGACGCTTGTTTTGCCTGTCATTATGGGAGTCCATTTTCCTTTCTCTGTCTCTCCAGGCAGCAAAATGAAATTCCTGCACAAAAAGTAAGAGCGAAGCACGTCCCCGTTCCACAGAAGAGAATGGCTTCACCATTTAACAGCAATAAATCAGACTATTATCAACCATTCCTATTCAGCCTGCTCCCAGGAACCAACGGCCTCGGGTGAGCTGACCACAGCCGGGACGCACTCACACAGACGTGTGGTGCCACAGGAAGATTTGATGGCTGCGAGGCTGCTGGGACAGGTTTCTGGATATCTACAGTACCATGCACTGGACCAAGCACTCTCTGAACTCTGCACTAGCACGTTGCAGGCGTCCCAGCGGATTGGATCTCTTAGCTAGTCAATTCTTTGTTTTGTTGTATTTTCCTATTTATATGGGGGTTAGAACAATTATTAACCGATGACTCTTGCCCTGCCTCCTCTCTGCCTGGTGCTGCAGGAGGCCAAAGTGGGACTCCCACGGGACTGAGCAGGCAAAGCTCAGGCATGGAGAAGGGGAGGAACAGAGATGTATGGAAATAGCTCTCTGCAAAGCGCGGATGCTGAGGGCTGCAGGGATGATGTGGACTGACCGGGAGGAGCTTCCAAGCAAGGGAGAGGGGTGAGGGGGAACCACTAAACCTACTGAGGACTTGATGGGCCAGCCAGCTCCCCGGGTGGCTGTGCCAGGGGGTCCTGGCACGAGGAGAGGCCTTTCCTTACGCAGTGTAATTAAAAGCGAGTGGTGTAAAAGGCATGCAGACCCTTGGTGTTTTGGGGAAGGGGATGAGCTGTGTCTGCCCACCAGCCCACCTGGTTCCGAGCATGAGCCCGAGAGAACATCTAGCAGACAAGCCCTTGGCTTGGCCAAGATCTGGGCTTCCCCGGGAGCCTCACAGCCCGGATGCTCTCGTTCCCTGGCGTGGCTGCTTGGAGAGGGAGTCCAAAGTGAAGATCAGATGGGTTCTCCTCTCCCATCTCAGGTGTTGCCGCCAGGGAGAGAGCAGTAGGAAGCAGGCAAGGGGGGCATGCCCGCTGCTGCCTTCTGAGCTCCTGGCTGGGGAGGAGGTAGGACCTGCCATTGCCCCTCTCCTGCTCACCTCTCCTCTGCCTGTTTTGGGGAGGCAGAAAGGTGGGGAGGTGCGAGGAGGTTGAGGACGGGGCGAGGGCTCTTTCCAGCTGGTGCAAAAACTGTCTTCATTCCACCGCTTGTGAGGGCAGGGTCAAGAGCAGCTGGAGCATCCTTGGGTGTCTGCTCTTCGGAGAGGAAGCCAGAGGGTAGCCTTGTTATGGCCTGAAGGGAAATCTCTCCCCCAGCTCCTGGGGGGTTGCAGGCAGAGAGCTGCGTGCGGGTATCTTCGCTGCGGGCAGCCGTGCTACGCTGGGCTACGCGGGGCTGCCAGAGGTTTGGAGAGTGGGCCGGGTGCCCTTGTGGTACTGGGCTTTCCCAGGTGAGAGGGCCTTGTTGACCATCAGTGGGGTTCAGAGGAGCTCACCTCTACTCGGTACACAGGGGGAGCTGTGGGTCCAGTGCTGCTCTGTGAATCTTTTGAAGCCTCCGTCTCCAAAGCTTCCTACAGCGGCAGCCTCTACCTGTGCTGTGTTTAAGGAGAGAGGAAATGGGCTGTGACGGGTGGTGGCAGGAGCGGGCAGCTGGGTGGGGAGAGGTGGAGGGGTGAGTGCTTGGAGAGATGGTGCTTCGCTGGCTCCCAGTGTAATGGGGCTTGTCTGTGACATGTGCCACTATCTGAGGACCAGATAAGCTGGGCAAATGGCTCTAGGTGGCCCTGCTTGAGCAGAGGGTTGGCCCAGATGTCTTCCAGAGGTCCTTTCCCACCTCAACCCCTCTGTGGTGAGCACCATAAATGCAGGACGGCAGTAGTGCCGTGCTGGGCAGGGGCAGGTAGGCAGCACCTGCATCTCTACACTCCCCAACTCGTGTGCGGGGACAGTTGAAGGGGCACTAGAGGGGGTCAGCGAAGCCAGCGGCATTTATCTCCCCCCTCCCCAGGGTCAGGCTCCCTCAGGGGTGACGAGGTGGGCGGTGTGGGACGCTGCCCCTTGGGTGTGCTGAGCAAAATCGGCACTACTTAAAGCCTAGTCCGTCAGGGGAGGCGGTGGTGGCCCGCCGAAGGATACTGCCGTGCAGTTTAAGGTGAATCAAACGCTGTGTTTTGGTTTGCTTTTGAAAAGGTGTTTTTAATGGTAGCAAAATGGGGTTTTGCAAAGCTGGGACGCACCCACGCATGCAAAGGCGGCCAGGATGTCTGCAGAGCTTTGTGGGGTGCTAAATGAAGCTGATCTTGTGGCTCAGCTCAGGCCTCCGGAGGCGGGTGTCCTACGTGGTCCCCCACCGTCAAGCCCATGCCCGGGGGCTCCGCATTCCCCTTCTCAAGTGTTGTTTTCAACAGTGTGGGACTTCGCCTGCCTCGGTGGGAGCTGTGGTGAGGAGCTGGGCGGGTTCCCTGGGGTGCCCGATGCCAACGGGCTCCTCAGCTCAGCTTGAACTTGCGTGTGAGCATGGCGAGATGCCGGCAGCTTTTGCTGCAACATCCTACTCTCTCAAATCACAATGGGTTGTGAAATAGCCCCGTTTGTCTGGTTTGGGGGGTCTCCCAAGTGGGCTATGGCAGCACAGGGCTCCGTGGCCACTCAGTACTTTCATTGGCAGCTCTCAGGAAAGTGGGAATCAAGCCTACATAGCGTACAAAATCCAGGGCGGTGTTAAAAAACAGCAGTGTGAGAAGTGCAGTGAAAGAAACATTTACAGCTGTGTCATTAAGGATTTAAAATGAAACTCAGATGGGCAGCACTGGTCTCCAGCTGCAGGACAGCCTCTCCAGCTTTACATTGAGCCGTGTTGCTGTGGGATGAGCAGGATCCTGCGCCCATCAGGGCTCTGGATGCTTTGGAGGAACCCACCTGCGAAGAAAAGCCGTAAGACCGACTGTGCTGGGCCTGACCACGGGTCCATGTGCCCTCCCGTGGAGGCTGCCAACAGCAGGTGCCCAGAGAAGACTCTGAGAACAGAGCCCTATATACTATAAACATAGGCACACACACTATATATACCCAGAACATTATACCTGCCCACTGTACATCCCACAACCAGGGTTTTCCCGCACCAGAGCTGGTGTCTGTGTGCTCAGTAGCCTTGAATGAGTTTCTCCTCTGTGACCAGCGTGTATGTGGGTGCTAAGGCAAGAGGCCAGTCTGGGGGCAATACCGAGGGGTTCTTTCTGGAGAACCAGGACGCTCGCTCTGCGCGGTTAAACGTTAAAAGCCACAATCTCTGCTCCCTGGTGGTCCCTGGTTAATTAAGCAGCTCGCGCACACCAACACAAGCAGCTCTGCAGGGCTGGGAGCCTGTGGTGCCTGGGAGGGCTGTGATTCATAGAATCATAGAATTGTTAAGGTTGGAAGGGACCT
>RSEF01000001.1:69725243-69794047 GCA_003993805.1 Himantopus leucocephalus | reverse complement strand
ACCAGCTTCGTTGCCCTTCTCTGGACACGCTCCAGCACCTCAGCTCAGATTGTTGACTCCCAAGCCACCAGCTAAACCCTGAGCTGCATCCCCCACTTTGGCTTCCCCGTATGGGCTGTCGGTGTCCTGCAAGGGCTCAGGCTGCCAGGCAAACCCCAGCTCTTTGTTGGAACGTCCCTTTCACCGTACAGTTGTTCCTTCATCACTGAGGGTGACCGGTGCCGGCAGGACAGACCGGGAGCCCTGTGCAGCCGAGTTTGGGGGACAAGACCCTGCCCTGCACAGGGTAGGTCTGATTTGGGTGTTGGGTGTAGCCGAAAGGCCGTGCTTGTGGGCGGCTGCATGTGGGGGTCCCCGGTGCGGGGCGGGAGGGGAGCAGCCTACCTCTCTGCCTGGAGACAGCTTTCAGGTCACAGGTGCCGGCAGGCAGCTTGCAGGTGTAGAGCCCCAGGCAGCCGCCGCAGTCGGAGGGCTTCTGGCAGGGCCGGGACTGGATGCCGTGGCAGGAGTGCTATGGGGGGAGGGAGAGAGGTGGCCGCGGTGCTGGCGTCCAGCCTTGTCCAGCCCTGGCCTGGGACCCCCTCCCAGTCACAGCCGTGTCATCGCTCTGTGCTCACGCCGCAGAGAGCCCCCGGCCCCGAGGAGCCTGTGCCATACGCAGGCTCGAAGAGATTCTTTCCGTGCAGGTTTGGGCTGGCGGAGAGCAGCCTCTTGTAAAGTCAGAAGGTTTCCTTTTGGGGTGTGCATGCCCCGTGGCTGGTTAGTTGTTTTGGGGTGATGTGAACTGCTTAGCCCCGGGACCGCGCCTGCCAGGGGCTGTGGGCTCCAGCACGCTAGAGCTGACAGCGGTGCGATGCCCGGGGGTGAGATGAGCTCAAAAGAGCCTCTTCATCTCCCCTAGATGGGCAGGCTGGAGAGGATCTCCATGGAAAGCAAAGCCAAGTTCCACAAGATGATATGATATAACACAATGTACGGGGATGAGCATTTGCTGCTGGATGTTTGATTACCATTTAAAATGGTAAAATAATGGAGTAAAACCTGAAGTTATTGGGACAAGCTGCACAGCAAGCCACAGAGCAGCAGCTTCATGCAAGGAGCTGGAGAAGTCGGGGCCGGAGGAAGCAGTTTCAGGGGCAGCTCGTTCCTGCTTTTGGCAGAAAGGACGCTAAGTGGCTGGCCCCCACGGCTGAATGGCTGTCCTCTGTGCGGCATGGGTGGGTGCCCCCAGCCCCCCTCCTGGGGATGGCGGTTTGGGACACACACACGGACCTGCGCTTGTCTCCTCACCTGCTCACCCTCTGCGTGTGCGGCCGTCGGCTCTGCTCGAAGCCTCACCAGGTACTAGATGGGGTTTAGGATTGTCACCGCCCACCACCCTTGTCTGCACTACAAGCTGAACAGCGCTGTGAGGCCGTGTTGTGGCCGGTGCTTTCACACTTGGCTCATGAGGAACAGTCCGAAAGCGGCTTTTGCTACCCAGTGTTTGCAGGGACACGGCACCCTCAGCACCTTCTCATGCTGCCCTCAGTCCTGTCTGCTTTTCATGTCCCCATGGGCACTGCCGGGCAGCGAGGCTCTTGCGCAGGGATGCTGGGGCTCTGGTGCGCGTGGGGTACCCGGTTTTGAAGCTGGAGAGCTGGCTGAGCTGCTCAGGCAGGTACCACCAACGCGAGGGCAGAGGGTAGCAGCCCATGGGTCACACTGTAGGCGCAGCAACCCTCTGCCTGGAGAGGAGGTGCCACTCCAGCCCGTCTCTCCTGAAACTCCATCCTTGGCTGCCTGGCGTGGGTGTAGCCAAACAACCGCAAGCATTCGGGTGGTAAAACTGCTGGGAGCTCAGGGCATGGGGCTGTGCCGGGAGGATGCTCTCCTTTCCCTGCATTGCAGCGTGGCAGTGTGGTTTTGGGGCTGTCCTGACTGGTTTCGGTGTCTCTGTGCTGCACAGACCTGCCAGAGCCGCTGCTGGCTCCCTGGGACAACAGGCGCCAGGGGCCAGCACCATCCCGCCTGCCCCAGAGAAACCCACGGAGCTGGGAAGAACCCACTTCTTTGGCCCTGTCCTCTTCATTAGATGCTTGTTAACGCCATTACGCGCGGCCCCTCCATGCCCTGCAGACGGGTCAGCCCAAGGGTCTCACCGAGCTGCCTGACCCCGGGGTCAGGAGTTGGAGTCTGGCCCCTCCCCTCACCCCTGGTCCTCCTGCAGACCCTCCACACAAACCCTCATCCTCACTGGCCAAGGCGGGTTGTGCTTACCGTGTCCCCGTTGAACTTCCCATGGCCCTTCAGGTGATGGCTCAGCCCTGGGCTCCTGCTGCGGGAGGGCTGCCGTGGGAGTCTCCGGAGCTTGCCAGGGGGGTCCTGCTCACCACCGCCCAGTGGGGGCTTGGCCATGGCCTTGCTGGGGGACCCAGAGCTAGGAGGGGCCTCTCCCACCAGCTCCCACACACTGGCTGGGGGGCGGCTCCCCTCCAAGCCCTTCCTGGGCAGGTTGTCTCTTCCATCTCCAGGTGCCTGAGGGTCTTCTCCATGGCCTCCAGGTCCTGGCTGCCTGTCTGGGGCGCTGGCCCGGTCCCCCACTGCCTCAGACGGTTCTGGGGCTGAAGAGAGCAGCACCAGGAGGAGCGAAGTGACCGTCAGCACCTGGACCTTCATCCTCAGAGCCTGGCTTTGCTCAAGGTCCTCCTGCCTGGATGACGCTGTTGGAGGCAGGAGCAGAGGTGGATGCTGCCTCCCTTCCCTACCGCTGGATCCAGCCGAAGTCATTTTTATAGCGCAGGGACCTACCCCAGGGGCACAGCCCTCTTCCCCCGCCCCTGCTGTGTCCCACCTCCCTGTGTGTGAACAAACCCGCCTGTTTGCGTGGGTCCCCCACCCCCCTCCCTTGCACTCCCAAAGGCCCCAGCACCCTCCCACCACGGCCACCCCGGCCCCACTCGGTGACGGATACGCGTGTGCCTGCACACGAGCGTGTGGCGTCTCCCACTTGCGAGCACAGAGTCTTTTAGCTAACCAACGCTCGGAAGCAAGGTCTTAGTAAAGGCGGGGGGCTGCCGGTAAATGTTTGTGCGTGGGAGAGGGAGAGGAGATGTGTAAGATCACAGTGGGTCCCTTTGGCCTCTGAAAAGGCAGCTGTTGAATTTTCATTTGGTTTCCGAAGGAGGTAGCGCTGATGTGATACAGCTCTGTCCATTCTCCAGCCCACCCCTCGTGCTTTCTCAGCTCCTCGCCCAGTTTTAGCCAAATCTGACGGAAAGACAGCAGGCTCAGAGGGAAGGAGTTGCCACGAGCCTGGTGAAAGTGGTCTGGGTAGAGGGAAGGCACCCAATGAATGCCTCCGTCCTTTGTGGTGGGAGCTCATTTCTTATTCAAGAGCAGAGCCCACATGTGAGAGTTGTGTTTGACCAGGCTTTGGTTGGCTTTTGTGTCGTGTTAGATACCAGTGATCTGCTCCTCAGTCAAAGGTCCTCGCCAGAGGGTGACCTCTGTATGAAATGGTGAGTCCATACTCCAGGTTTACTATCCATCAGGGTCAAAAACCAGCCAGCACCAACACCCAGCTCTGCTGGAAACTAAGTTTTAATGAGTTTCAGTGTTCATCAAACTGTTGGCTGATTACTGTGGCCACCGCGGTTGCATCCTGTGCACATCATGTGTGGGGAGAGGGGGGTAATCCTTCCTCATTGCTTCCACGGAAGATGCCCTTGCTCCCTAATACTTGTCCATATTTGGCCTCTCTCTTGGATGGGGAAGGGACGACACCCTCCACCAAGTCACGGTCTCCCCGTCAGCACCTTCTTGGCCAAATGGCTGTAGTCACAATCCTGAGCACCAGGACTATCCCCTTCCCCTCGGCCCCACTTACTCACAGGGAAGGTCACCCCCAGAGCCTTTTCCCGCTGATTTCTGGCTCCTCATCCACCAAAGGGCAACATTTGCATGTGCGCAGGGCTGCAGGACAGGGGCCTTTCATTCAGAAATGTTCTCTGTAACTGCTGAGGAGGGACTGACCACGGTGGCTTTAGACACAGCATTTGGGTGGGATGCAATTACCGCTTCCAGCCAGAAGATAGCTCTGAATTAAAGATCTAGTCAGGATGGGGCAGCAATCACACCACCGCAGCCTCCACCGCCTCCAGCTTGCTCCGAGGACAGAATTCCAGTGTGAAAAGGTGTCTGTGGTCCTGCCTGCCGCGCTGCAGCCTCCCAGTGAGAGGAAGGACTCTGGAGGGTGTAGTGAGTGTTTTTGTGCCTGTGTAAAGCTGAGAGACAGTTCCCCCTGTCCCACCATGGCTTCAAAGTTAAAAAAGAAAACCATCCACCACACCAGGCTCTTCTGCAGAGCTGTCAGTCCACTCCCCTGGGTGTGAGCAAAAGGAAGGCAGGAGACCATGTAGGAGACCACGCAGGAGACCAGAGAGTTGATTTCTACACAACTGCTGCTATTATTTTCCATATAGACAGTAAAGGTGTACCAGCAAAACACAGGTATTTTCGGGCACGGCTGTTGTAACGATGAAGTTGGTCGCTGCGATCAGCGTCAGCTGCTGTAAGGCTGTAAGGGAGAGGGAGGCCGTTTTGCAGACGCTGCACCTGAAGCCTGTGTAGGACCCCCCACCCTGCCCTCCCCCAGACATCACTTCGGCATTTGCAATTGCATGGAGGGCATTCCCCTGTGGACCAGGGATGAGACCACATGATCACGGTCCTTCTTACCTCTGATGTGGGAACCGCTCAGCAGCCTTGAGCCAGCAACATCCCCCCGTGAGACCCACACAGAGGTCTCCTGCCACTGGCCCACTGCCATCCCCTCTTATTCCCCTTTCAGCCACTGATGGTCCTGCATAAAACTGAAAAAACAGAGGCAGAGGTGGTGTCTTCCCACCATTGAGTCAAGTCGCTCTGGGGCTAGGAGACATCCAAAGGAGGTATCTCTGGGAGACAAGTTACACAACAGGAGAGTGAGAAGCTGATTTCCATAGCCAAGCTGGCTACGTTAGCTAATTGTCAAAAGGCTGTGGACCAGACTTCGCTCGTATAAAATTGATCTAAGTGTAGATGTCCTTGCTAATAAAGATGCTGGAGGGGTTAAAGGCAGAGGGATAACTGTACAGCTGTAGCCTGGACAGGGTCAAGGAAGCTCTGCTCTGTTCCTGCCTTTGGAGTCATTTGAGCTACACAGCTTGTGTGTCCACCTGTGAACAAGGGCTGTGCTTCCCCTCCTCCCTGGAAAAAATGTCATTATTCTGGCCTTCTGCAATAGTACCTGGAGACTTCTTGTTCTGGAAGGAAGCGAAGGTGTGACTGAATGCTTTGGTCCCAGCACACAGCACTCTGTTTGGATTGCATGTCTGCCAGTGCTCCTCTTCAGCCAGCCGCAAGTGGGAAGTTTTCTGTGTCAAGTACCCAGTGGTTTGCCAAGTGGCTGGAAATGGAGGCATGGAGAGAGGGGCTTGCTCCAACTCTGCGAGGTGTGTATGTGGGTGAGTGGGGTGTTTGCTTTTGACACTCCGAGCTGAGGAGGAAGGAAGCCCCAAGTTCAGATGAATGTGTGCAGGACAAGGGGCAGTCATCTTTTAAAGGCCACCAGCTTGGCCCCTGATTACCCGTCTTTAGTTAGTTTTGTCCGCTTTCTCCAGGGCCATTGGACTTCAGGAAAGAAAGTGCAGCATTTGCTGTCTGGCTTGGGAAGACTGATGAGGTTGTCCGACAGTGTTATGTGCCTGCCAGATGGACCTTGCTGGCACACTGTGGTCCGTGGGACCTCTTGGATATAAACCAGGAGTGAGCAGCAAGCGAGAATGTTGCTGCTGGGCCCACCTGAAGAGACGTGGTCCTGAAGATCTGGGCATCGACGACAGAGGAGCTACCATGATAATGAACAACAGTGACACAAGGTGGAGGTAGAGAAAATCCCCTCAGGAGAAAATCATAGAATCATAGAATAGTTTGGGTTGGAAGAGACCTTTAAAGGTCATCTAGTCCAACCTCCCCGCAATAAGCAGGTGTATCTCCAACTAGATAGGGTTGCTCAGAGCCCCATCCAACCTGCTTGAATGTTTCCAGGGACGGGGCACCCACCACCTCTCTGGGCAACCTGTTCCAGTGTTTCACCACTCTCATTGTAAAAAATGTCTTCCTTATGTCCAAGCTAAATCTACCCTCTTTTAGTTTAAAACCATTACCCCTTGTCGTATCACAACGGGCCCTGCTAAAAAGTCTGTCCCCATCTTTCTTATAAGCCTTAAGTACTGAAAGGTCACAATAAGGTCTCCCCAGAGCCTTCTCTTCTCCAGGCTGAACAACCCGCACTCTCTCAGCCTGTCCTCACAGGAGACGTCTTCCATCCCTGTGATCATTTTTGTGGCCCTCCTCTGGACCCGCTCCAACAGAATCTAGGAAAGACTGGAGGTTCAGGGAAGCAGGAGATCTGAAAGACCAGAAACCAGCTTTTCTTTACAAAGAAGTAGTTCCCTAGGTTTGGGCCTCCTTCTCTGAGGGTTTACTCAAGACCAAAACAGATGAGTGTTCTTCTTAGAGGGCGGGGGGAGGTAAACTGTCAACAGGCTGTAGACAGAAGAATCAAGCTGTCGTTGCTGTAACCCACCAAAAAAAAAAAAAAAAAAAAAAACACAACCAAAAAAACTAAAAACCCAAAACAAACCCCCCAAAAACCCCAAAATCCNGCAGACAAACATGAGTGTGAACAGTGCAATACTAGTTGTCACCAAATGCGCTCCATTGACACTTCACCTCCCAAAAGGTAGTGTGCACCAAAAATCTAAGTCCTTTGGTCAGCAGCCAGCTTTTGAGCTCGAAGCTCAAAACACGGCCCAGTTCCCAGAACTAGCAATGCTGGGAGTGGCAGGAGGTGATGGCTGAGAAAGCCATGGTGGTCTAGTCCATCTTCCATACCTTTACCTCTGGCCAGCTCCTGCTCTTGACTTGCTCCTGGCTGACACTGGAAGTGCTGATTTCTGGGGAAATGGGCTCGTAGGAACGGAGAGACAAGCTTGCAGCAAGCAGACCCATCCGGACACAGGTATCTGTGTCATGTTTAGCAAGCATCCCTGCAAGGATTCCCGCCATTAAACTGTGGAGAGAAAGAAAGGCAGTTTTGAACACTGGGGAACAGCTTTGACCTCGGGACCATGGCCATTCATTTGTAAGAGCATTAATCTGAACCCAAACCAACACTTACAGAAGCAGGATATGTCACACAGGAGGGGTGAGGTTATAATGAAAAGGTTTTGCTTTTTTATATTTATTTTTAAGTTTGGAGTAACTAATAGTGCTATTATTCTTATTTTATTTGCTTCTCATCTGAGACGTTGAGGTACTTTCCCATTCTACTACCTTTTCTTTTCTCCTCAGTTTTCCATGTGAGGCAGGAGAAAAGAAAGGAGTCTAAGAAGGGAATAATCTCTTTTTCGCTTGCTCTCTAAATATTTTGTTGCTTCTCTGCTCCTTGTTGGTGCCTCATTACATTCCCTCCTGTCCCCAAAGGGGTAGATGGGAAGAGAGGTAAAATCTCCATATATATGTGAGCGGGGCAACAGACACAGCTGGAAAAAGAAATGCAAAGCTGGAATGAGATTGTAGATTCAAGTTTAGCTGTGGTTTTCCATTTGGGATTTCCCAGTAAAACTTATGTGAGTGCTTGGAGCAACAGCAGTCACCCGCAGATCCTCACAAGGCATGGAGGAGACCATCAGGAGGAGGGGATGACTTTGTCATCTGCCTGGCTTGCAGGGGGAGGCTCTGTTGAGGCATGGATACGTGCAGGGTGGTGTTTGTGATTGACTGGGAACAACTACTGTTTAGTCGTAGCTAAATACAGTAATGATGCTCGGAAGCTAAGAAAGGACAAAGGAGAGGTGGAAGTGAAGGGAGAAGATAATGACATCTAAGAGGAAGAAACAAGGACAGGAAAATGCGATGGCAAGGAGGATTACTGAGCAAATCTATGGGGAATGGAAAAAGACCACTTTTTTTGTGCTCTGGCTAATTACCTCAACATCTTTGTATCCATAACAAAGGAACAAAAGATTATGATTTCCATAAACCATTCCATCTCTCAACAGCTCCAGGGGTTGAGAGTAAATATTTGGGGGAGCATCCCCTAGCAATGCCGTGTGCAGGCACGCGGTGTTGTGTTGTCACGGCAGCCAGGCGCAAGGAGCAAACAGCTGCTGCTCCCTGCACACACGCACAGCTCCTTGGGCAGCATCTCTCGCGTTGTAGGAGAGCCGCAGGGTCAAAGTGAGGTGTGAGGTGCCCCAGATCACTGTTTCTGGGTGCGCAGTGTCGCCCAACCAGTGCTTCAAAAGTGTGAGGGTTCACAGTGGCTGAGCCGTGAATGTGTTACAGCCCTGGGTTATACCCTTGAAAGTGCACGCAGGCTGGGCTTGGGCGACTTTACCAGTTTACATGCTGTGGCGATGGCATGTACATCAATGTAGCGTCCCAGCATTTCCAGCCTGGTTTGACACTCTTACTCTGTAGAACAGGGATTTCTACAGCTCAGTGGAGCAGTTGGGGTTACCAGAAAGGAAAACCCTGAACGAACAAGAGGACTATGAAAATTCTCATATGGACATGGGGACTCTGGGGAATGGGATTTCCAGACCAATATTACTTCAGGAATGGGAGCGGTAATGGGCCCCTAGCTTTCAGATAGCTTTGGGAGGAAAAAGAAAACTTCAAGTATTCCTGTGTAACTCAGTGGAGGTGTTTGGCAGTGGCACACTTTATCTCACCCTTGGTCTTCCCTTAAATTAAGCTTTTAAAAAGGGAAAGGAAACCCTGAAGAAGATGTTTACATTGGCCTCTAGAAAAAATTGTCCCGTGGTAAGGGGTAGTTGTGTGCCGAGCAGATGGTGCAGAGAGGAGGCTGTGTCCCTGGAGGGACTGGCAGAGATTGGGCACATCTGCTAGAAGTAGTGAGCAAAGCGGAGATTTCCTTAAGACAGGCTGACCTTGCAGGGTTTCTCCCAGCCCCCATTCCTCTGCTGTTACACTTACTGCTCTGAACAACACTTTAGTCTTCTTTGGAGAAGACCAGCTTGCAGCTACAGTCAACTCATCTCAGAGGTGATTTGAGACACAAGGAGTGTGTTCTGGGGTTAAGTGGGTTAACAAACTTGGCAAGAAGTTATTGATTGATTCTAAGTCAAATATTGAGGACGTTATTCATTCTGCCCACTCATAAAAGAAAAAATAAGTGCTGCTATGTTGAGTTATTGGTAGGTAAGAGTAGAAAAATAAAAGGAAATATCTGTCACATACAGCCTTTTGGTCTAGCCCAAGGTAATGAAAGGATGGAATCAATTATTGTAGTGTATGAAGCAAGAAGAAAAAAAACCCTGACTACTACATATAGTTTGACAAGTTAACAAGGAGCATAATAAAATATTACTCTGACAGACTGAGAATTGATCAGTGGGGCTAGGAATAATTCCTGTCATTTCCTACTCCTATGTACAGCATTGTGTGAACAGCTAGGCAAATTATACAGCAGACTCTTTTGAAGCATGAGCTATTGCCAGAGGCAAATGCAGAACCTGATTAAATGCTTTTATAGGGCAGTTTTAGCTACTGAGTGGCAGTCCCACTTCTACTGGAGAAGTGTGGAAGTAAAGTAGTTAGTTAGTAAGACGGCTTTGATGTAAGGTTTTTGCTTTTAGCAGCTCAGCCTGGACTAAGTCAGAACTACTAGATTGCCATCAAAGACTTGGATCTAAAAGAAAAGCAAAATGAATAATGGCAAGACTGGCTTCCAAGATGCTTAGGGGGACATTTCTAGCAAGCTCCGCAAGGAGTCACAGTAATCAGTCCTGTTCTTGTGTCCTTAGTGTCTGTTCCTCAAGCAGGAGAATGTCATTTGCCTTTGCAGTAGAATTTCAAAGAAATCCAATTATGGCCCTTCCACATTTAGCTGGAGAAGACATAGTAGCGAGCAATATACCTGTCGCCGGCTCCTGAGACGTTGACTATCTCCTCCCTGCTGATGTGGATGGCAGGGTAGTACGTGGCACAGAGGCTGGCTGCAGCAGTCTGTGGGGGGAGAGAAGGGAAGTAACTCGGAATTGCCCAGCTGATAAGGCCTGGTGTGGCTGATGCCATCCAGACCTGAAAAAGGCAGTAATCTTTTTTGACACTTTGAAAGACATCAGCCATTTAAATGAAGCTTCCTGAAAATGAAACTTGCGGCTCATGAATATTCACAGTAAGCACATTTAAAACTAGCTGACTACAAACACTGCTGCTAGGAGCCAGCAATATACGGGCAGAGAACTTGATTTTCTTTCAGAGCTGTGCATTCCACCCCCCAAACACATACATTTGCCAGCAGCAATGCCACGTTTCCCAGGATCGCTGCCATTCCACCAAAAATAGCAACCGTGCTATACGGTCCCAGAAAAAAGCCGCTGAGAGCTCAGCATTTGTCTTGAGAGCCCTTACCTTTTCGTGGGCTCCTGGATGAAGCAAGATGCTCCCTCCCAGGCTCTTGCCACACAGGAGGATGCCATGAGCGCCAAGGGTCACCACCACACAGTGCAGGTGGGCCAGCAAAGGGCGGGCCAAGGCCACTGCAGTCTGGACAACATCCTCCAACCTGGACGGCAGCTCTTCAGAGAGCAGGGAGGAAAAACTGTGGTATAACTGTAAAGGTTCTCAGCTGGCCTTTTTATGGGCTGGCAGCCTATTTATGAGCAAGACTACTACTATTTATGAGCACTTCTGAAATGTGGTCGATATACATTTTTTTCTTGAAATCATAGGAAACATGGAATTCTCCACCATTAGACTTCCATACCATACCTCTATCCCATGCTGAGGAAATCATCTCTCATGGGACTAAACATGTGCCTGTAGAGATTAAAAAACTGACCTGCATGTGGTGGGGTATTTCATTTCTGCAAAGGGTGGTACTGTTGGGACAGGTGCCCTCAGAGCATCATGCTTCAGAGAAATGTTTACAAATCAGACATTGTTCCTGTTTAGCTAATGAGGTGAGGCAAATGGGATCTCTGGTTTTGGACAAGGAGCCATCCCACGCCTACTGTGCTCTTTGATGGATAATCTGTCCAGCCTGGACCATACAACTCATGCAGAGATGGCTGTATGGTGGAAGACACCAAGAGTGCTTATGAATCCCCACTATATTATAACCCAATTTGCTTGAAACGGGGGCTGGGGAGGAAAATGCTCTTCTCCAGGGTCTAAGTTATCTAAAAGTGTGACTGACCCTTTTGAGTATTCAATACCTGCTGGCAGAGGGTTCCCGAGGGTCCGATTTATTGCTCTTAGCTCTTGCAGGTTGGGGGAAATGTATGTGAGCGCTTTCCAGCTGTCTGAGAGGAATGGCTTAGAGGCCTTGTTCTCATCTGTTGGCTCATAGCACACTTCAAAACAACATTGCAATTGGTTAGTTAATTAATTAATTAGCGGTTCATCTCTACATCAGAGCAGGATGCAGTGTAGAAGGCTTAGCGTGATCTGCACAATTGGGGTTATTCATGTAAACTATTAGATACTGAAATACTATTTTCCTCATGCTGAGGACAAGGTCTTCTAAGGTTTCCTTTCTGGCGCTCAGCAATGATACCTTTGCTTCTGGCTCTGGAGTGATATAATCAGACTTCAGGTTTGTTACTCCTCTTAGCTGGTTTTGGAGCCTTAGCCAGGTTTTAAGAACATTGCCTCCTTCTTCAGGGTTTTCTTAAAAATGAAGGCATAACTCCAAAGGTTTAGGAAGCCTTGTGAAGGGTCCCCTGCATACCAAAGGAGAGGGTTATGCATTTTATGGGAAGTGGGAGAGAAATCCTCCCAAAAGATGTTTTAGCACTTATTCTGAGAAGCAAACTATAATGCTGCTCAAACTGGCAGAAGCACACACATTTGTGCTTGCCTTGAGATTAAAGGCAAAGAGAGCAGCTTTCCCTGGCTTTCTGGCAGTGCCTGAGGGCTACAGCACCTATATTATGGGAAATGTGATTTAACTGCAGAATGGGAAAAACTCAGAGAAAGCAGAAATGTTTCATCTATTTGAAATAGAGTAGCAGAGGACAGAAAGGAGCACCAAATAACCCAGCATGTCAGATAATAACTGGGTATCTCCAGCAAGCAGCAGTGGAGAGTGTTCAGGGTGTGCGGAGTATCTTGGCACACACTCTGTTAGGAGCTACAGGGCCAGGACTGGGTGAGTTCTCCTTACCTGCTAGCTGATGCTCTCTAGCTAGTTGGCAGACATACTGAATAGTGGAAAGAGGCACATTTCCATCAATGCAAACTAGAGGGGCCTGGCACAGGTTCTCCTTGAACTGGGACACCTAGTGAAAATCCAGGACACAGAGTAGAGACAGCTTGAGTCATTGTAGAGGGACAAAATTACTGCTATTCAGACTTGGGATGTAGGATTTTCACTTGAATTACAGCCCTTAGGTGCAGGCATGAACCTAAAAGAGTGATTCCCTAAGGAAAATGGATTTTTCCATTTGTCTCATCTCCTTCCCTTCTCCTTTCCCTGCTCCCTGCCATCAAGAACTGGACTCAACTGGCACGGCCCCTCCAGCAGAGAAAGGTAGTTGCTGGTCCTCACTAGACTACTTTGGTACCCGTGAGTCAGTCAGAGACCTACAGGGAAAGGGAATGCTGCTATTTAATTTCACTGTAGGATTCCCTGTGCTATGCCTGGCTTGACTAAATTGAGCACATCATTTAGATGTCCTCTGTGCGCAATGCCACCTGATACAGGTTGTTCATCACAGCATTTTACTTCTGGGTCCTACTGAATTGTGTGGGGATGGGAGACAGCAGTGCAGTAGAGTGGAGAGCTGCCATTCCCTCCTTTGGCTCTCTGAGGCTGCTCCACCACTGCCTGAATGCCAGGCCAGTGCTATAGGCATTTGTGCAGCATCCCTCCCACGTCTCTGCTAATCCTGGTGGAAAGAAGGGCTGCCAGAATGCACTTTGCAGCAGAAGATTGGTTCAGAGTTTCCACTGGCCACAACTGTTTTGTAAAGCTCAGGAGAATTAATCTGTCATGTAATGGTTTTCTGTGCCAAGATTTGGGAGAGGCAGGGTGGGGATGGAAGTGGGAGCAATGACCATATTTTTCCCTAGGAAGTCTCCACCTCGTGGGGATGCCACTGGTAAGTAAATTGCACTTAACTTCCATGTCGCTGTCAGTCATGAAGCACGGGCTTTTGTTCTGTCAACAAAAAAAGGAGTAGGGAAGGGGGGTGCAGTGATGGGGCTTTCACTGAATCAATCCTTAATCACTGCTTCCATTAGCCCTGACATTTTGAAAGTTTGGATGTGCTAAGCAGAAGTGCCTGTTGATAGAACTCAGCATGTAGAAACAACAGAGATGGTGGGGAGGGGATGGAACAGGAAAACTTGCTTTAACCAGTGTTCTGTCCACTTTTTTTTTGTTTTTCCCTAAAGGGGGAAATACCGTTTCTGCAGGTGGATTTATTGCTGGCTTTAAGGTGCTGAAAATTATAGGTTAGCTGGGACTAGTTAATGAAGAGGATTCCGTCCTACATGTCATGGGATGATAGTAGTGGTGATACTGTATGGAGCAGAAACAGAGAGAAGCTCCATCTGGGTCAGCAGCAACAGAGGACTCTGATAGCTTGCCATGCTGCTACCTCAGTGGCCAGTTTGAGGGGGTTAACTTTAGGATTTCCCCTGTTCCCTCTGCACACTCACTCTCTCCTGCTACAGCTTCACCAGTTGCCTTCTGACACACATCCACTCTCCTTCGCATAAGAAAAAGCTTACAAATCAGATGGTATGCTTACGTATTGCTCTGTTATTTGCTGGTGGATGTCCATATCTCCCAAGCCAACGCTGAGCTCCCCAGCGCTAGTGATCACAGCACAGTAAGTGGCTGTGCTCTTCCCCTCCAGCTGAAGGATGGCACTCATGTCCTAAAACAGGGAGGACAGTTATACATGGAGCATGTTTCTTGTCCCTGCCACACTTGGCTCATTCTTTCTCTATGCCCACTTCATCGGTAACTCAGCTTGCTGTTCTCCCTTAAACCTCCGTTCTCCCTTGAGATAAGCAACATTTCAGAGGTATCTCAGTCTAGACAGTGCTGGCAGATATTTTCTAAGATTTGCAACAAATGCCACAGGTTAGAGAAGTCATTTAGTAAATGAGAGTGACAGGTCTCTGCCATGCAGTTCCATAGGTTGTGTCTCTGTCGTAACAGAAGAGTGGTCTGCAGCCCTGCCTGTTCCCGCCATCCATTCCCATAGCTTGTGTTACGCTTCGCTGGCCTGCTGGCATGCTGAGCATGTCTTGGTGGCACGCTCCAGCTAGCAGTTATGTTAGCCACCTCACTGACCACACAGCCTGATTCTGAGGGTAGCCTTGGAGCCATTTTTACAGCACTGTTGCAGGCAGAGCTATGAGGTGTTCTTCCTTTGTGGGTCTTGTGAATGATCTACTTAGAGAATTCAGGGCATTTCTTGGAATATAGATGTAGATGGAGAAACGCATCCCCCCCAGTAGTTCACAGGCAAGTTAGAGGTTTTAAGGAAAGGGTCACTCCAACACTGGTGGTAATGTGTTTTGTTACAGGCAAGGATTGCTTGACAGCTGGCTAGCTAGTACATCTTCCCTTGGGAGACTGCTCACTTCAGTGGCACAAACTGTGCTGTGCTGGGTAGAGGAGGGGTTATAGACCTGCTGCTATGAAGCCTTTATAAACCAAAAAGGAGTTCATGTCCTTATTGCTTCATTTACTGAGTTGCTCACGTAGCCAGAACTAAGGACCCATGTGCTCTATTTGGATACCAGGGCCCTGAGGACCTTAATTGCCCTGACCAGCCTCACCTGGGGTCTCCACTTATACCCCTGGCTTGCCCTCAGCTCTGTCTGTTCACCACGGAGGTGCCTAATGGTTGGGGTTAACCTCCTGGCTTTCTCTGTTCCCTGCTGGTGGTGGTGAGGGTCTGCCTTGCTGGCCCTGGTGAGCTCCTGCTACTCCTGGCTCTCTGACCTCGGGGGACAAGCTGCTGCTGAAGTCAGGTATTCATCTGGTGCTCAGTTAGGGGTGTATGCAGCTGTGTGGAAGACCCTACTCCTCTGAACTTCTTGGGAGGTGTCCAGCCTGTGCTCCGAGTTCCAGGTTTTCTCTGTCTTACACTTTGCCCAAACCAGGCTGATTTTGGCAGTCTAGCCTCAGTGTCAGGCTTTGCATATTTATGACTGTGCTTAGGCCTTCCTAGAATTTTTCATGGTTTCTTCTGATTTACCTCTCTTTCTCCTTCAAGCACCACTCCCTGTAGCTGAATTCAGACCCCATGGCTCAGACTCCAAGAGGTACTTACATCTAGCCTGTGTTTTGGGGTGTGGCTCCTTGCCTTCTAATTGTCTGTAACTAAAGAAGCATTAAATTATTCCTACTCTTAGCCTGATGGAAGGTAGCTCATGTCTGCCAGGGTTGAGAAGACTTTTCCCTCTATATAACGTCATCACTTGGATGCTTCTGAGGTGCCACTATTGTGCAACGTACCATGTGGTGACAGTAGTGCAGGATGGACTCTGAATGTTCATCCTTCCCCACAGCTGATAAAAAGAGAGGAGTCTGTCCGAGACGGCTTAAGCAGTCTAAAAAGCAAGTGGAAACAAAGGTATTAATAAATCCATCAGAGTACTGTGAACACAGTGACAGCCTGTGCAGGATGAGTGTCTGTAGGAAAGCCCTCTCCTGGAAAACTTAATGCCCATCAATCCTTGTCTAGAAGGATGTTCAAGATGAAACTCAGCCACAGCTGCTGCAAATGACTAACTGGGGTTGAGTGGGGCGATATATGTCTGCCTGCTGCACTGGCATGCTGAATTCTCTGGATTTTTTGGAACATTTGGGAATGGAGGAAAATAGGAGAAGGGGGAAGAAACTTCTGCATCAGGGAAGAAACCCTGCCATCACAGGCATGTGGGCTTTCACATGTTGCTTCTGTGCGTGGCCTTTCCTGCTGCTGCCCTTTCCACACTGGTGTTCCTACTATGCTATCTTACTAGAAACACTGAATCTGAATGGATTCACAGGGAAACCCCTTCTATTCTCCCTTCAAGTTACCACAAATTATACCTTAGAGGGTGGCATTTTTTGTTCCCCTCAAGCTTCCCCATTTGTGATCTGAAATGGTAGATTTGTGTTAGGAAGATTTGGGACAGGTAAAAAAGCTGGAATAATCCTAAAATCTTTTTGTAATCTGCCCCTGCTAATTTTAATACCTGAATTCTGGTCTGCTGCTGCTCGTGTTGGAGCACCAGGTACAGCATGATCCATTCTTGTTGTCAACAACTGTAGCCCTTTGCCTTCTACAGTAATTCCTGCACCTCAGTTCCTCCTGTCTGTGGTGCATGGATGATCATCTTTGAACAAGCCTACTCCTTTCAAATTCTCACTCAAGACATACTTCTATTGTGACTATAAGCTGGCATTAATTCAACACTGAGGGCCAGGCTGTTCAGCATTCACTGCAGATCGCTGATGCTTATTTAACTTTGATTTGGGGTCACTGTGCTACATACCAGTTAACTTCATATTTGTGGACCTTTCTTTTCCTGATCCCAACTCCCTCCTCTCTTATTTCTTGGAATGGACCCTGCCTTTTCCAGGCAGTCTGCCCACTGGTATATTGCCTTACGTGTCCCAAATCCTAACAGCACTCAAGAGCTCCTGCTGTTGAAGGAATACCAAAGGACAAATCACAGCTGGCATGCACCCACAGGCAAACCCAAGCACTAGGCACCTGCCAAGTTTCTTCCAACGCCGCCAAAGGTTCGTCTCACTCTTCCAGTGTTTGTTTGCCCACCACCCTGGAAGAATAAACTGTTAATTGGCAAAACTGGGAAGGCTGCTTGGCATAGATACTACATCTCCATTAACATGTGAAGTGAAGTTGATGCTGCTGAAATGTAGGTCAGCAATTAGAGGGAGCAGAAGCCATCTAGCTACCAGACTTAGGGCGATGCAAACTTCCACAGTCCATCTACACACTTCAACTTTGATGACAAAGGCCCTCTCCCTAGGAGGGGAGATCAGTTTGGTCTCCCCACACATTGCCATTTTGGTCTTATTTGCTAAGACCTCTTAGAACAATGCTAACCAGTGTTTCAGTTGATACGAGCAGCCCTCTGAATTTACCTACTCACATCAGGGCTGGGACTCCACAGCTGCTGACACAGACCTGATGGGTTCTGCAGCTGCCTTCCAGGCCACTTAGCTCCCTCCTTAAACAGTCTGAGGTTTTTGTTGTTGGGTGGTTGGGTTTTTTTCTCTCTTTGAAGGTAAAATGAGATTTGTTACCTTTGCCTATGCTGCCTCTGTTCTTTACTTGTGGAAGGATCTGTTTCAGTGTCTGAATAGTTTTTTCACTCCCCCTTCTCTTCCCAAACATTTCCCTCATCAAAAATACCCTTCTTCTTCACCTATGTGGTTATCAACCACTCTTTTTCTCTTGCCTCTGCCTTCCACTCCTCTGTCCATCTGTCAGTCTGTCACAAACAGACTCACCCATCTCCTCCTCCTTCTAATTCTCCTGCCAGAAAAATTACATCAGTAAGTGCTCAGATCAATTTGGGCTTCATCTTACTATCAAATGGTTTTAAAGCTCTTGTTTCATAAAATCCTGAAACATATTTTCCATTTCTGAAGACAGCTTGCCGCCGGCGGTCATAATGATCTTCACAGTTCTAGGTAGTTGGGAGCTTTCAAGAGTATGTTGAGCATTTGGGAAGCAAGCACTGAAGTGTGTACATGCCCGTATGCAGCAGCTTCTGGTCCAGACTCTCTCTGCCCCATGTTAGCCCAGGTACACCAGAATACCCCTGCACATACACAGTTTTCTTGCTTGTAAACACCACTATCTATCCTAAACTAGTAAATGTATTGCCGTCTCACAGTATGAAATATTCTGCCTCCAACCCATCCTGTTCTTGGGCATTCTCAAAACTCCTACTGAAGCTCCCCAAGGGCCCTTCTTCCCCCATCCGAAGCTGTACCTCTGTCCTTTGCACACAGTGCTTTCTTCCTCATCCGGCCCTGCAACTGTAAGAGGCTGCTCTCCCACCTAAATATGCTCTTTTTGTTACTCTTCTAACCTCCAGGCTGTTCTTGTTTGCCTTATTCTCCCCAGTTCTGTAGCCTATAAGACTTGGTGCTAATTCTTGATGCCTTTGCTTTTCTGTCTGGCAGTTCTCCAAGACCTGAACTGCTCAGACCACCTGAGACAACCACCTGTATATAAGCAACCTATGGCCTCTGTCCATCTTTCCGCTACTTGTCACTCCTCATTAACCCGAATGCCCCTCTGTTACATTTGCTCATGCTCCCTGGGAATTGCTACTGGCACTGCCAGGAATTAGGATATTTCCATCTGCAACTGTATCCTGTTGAGTGTTGCAGATTTCCAAAGCATTGAGCTTGGCTATTTTAACTCTGAAACTCACTATCCATAATAGAGGCAGCCAAGGGAAAAGCAAAACACAACAAAACCCCAAACCTACTCCAAAGTAAAAAGCAAGGATGCTTGTTTAGGCAAGTCAAACAACATAGCTTGGAACACTGGCCCGTATTTCAATATTAAAAGAGGGTCCTAACTGCCATCAGTAATGAGCACGAACTCTATTTTATGTAGTTCCACTATCAGTTTTTTCAAAACTGGTGCCCACAGGAATGTTGAAAATACTCATGAGCTCCTTTCATTGTCTGGCATGCTGATCTTTTTTTAGTCCCCCGCACATCCCAAAGGCAGAGTTTCAGGCTTTTTACGGCAAGCCTTGCCCTAAGAGCAGATGTACCAGCCTCCTGCACAGGGACCCAGCTGTGGGTGCCCTCTGCTGTTGTACAACCCTACAGGGCCTAAAAGAAATGAAGATGCTAAATCTCTCTTTATAGTAGCAGGTGGCTGCAGTGAGAGAGAAACTAGCAGCCTGCTTTTGAAGAAGAAATGACTGGCTCTCATTGCACCTTCCCAGCTCAGCCAGTAACTCTAAGTCTGAGTGGTAGTCGGGTATCTCTTCTACGTTGTCTTCAGTTGGAGCTGGTCAAGATGAAAGAACTTAGATGAAAATGGGCTTTCTGAGGTGATCTGAAATAATACTGGGCTGCTGCTTCCTGGCAATGTTTCAGGGAACTGAGAGAGTCTCTGGGACCTTCTTCCCCATCCTAAGAGGTTTGAATTCCTAATGTAAAAATGAGACTCTGCTCAACTTCTGGATATCCCAAGTTATAACCACAATGCTTCTTCCAGCACGTTTCTCTGAGCAAGACTGTGCATACTTCTCTGCAGGTCAGATAGTTACTTACAAAGCACCTTGCTTCTTGGATAGCCTTGAAAGCCATGTGGGAATTACAACCAGGACAGAATATAGCTGCTTTCTTGCTAACTGGGACAGGATGAGGTGTGACCAGTACCCCAGTGCTCTGCAACAAATCCAACATGCATAAGGGTGCGACCTGCTGGGTGCTGAGCTATTTGAAAAAAATCTGTCTTTAAAAGCCAAAACAAAGCAATGCTGTTGAGAGTGCCTTTTCCTCTGTGCTTAACCGCAGCAGCTGTCAGCAGGAATGTTTTGGCTGTTAGTTCCCGAATCCTCCTGCAGCTTGGCATTTGAGTAGCTGCCACAACGGGCCATCAGCTCCAGGGCTTGCTGATATACAGAAGGGCAGCTAATGCCTCACTTTTTCATGCAACATTAAAATCTCCTTTTTCCTTTTCCCCTGCCAGCTGGTCCCATCAGGACCTATAGCTGCCCTTGGACCCTCACCATGCCATGGGTGTTTCAGGGATCTGCACTCTTGTCTGACATGCCAAGGGGTGGCTGCCCACCCTAGGACACATCTTAGCTCCTTGTCCTGAGAGCTGAGTGTGGGGTAGGTATGTTATCAGTTAGATCACAGCTGAAGCAGTTGAACTTCTGGCTTTCCAAGCCTTCATAGCTGATGCCACAGCGTTACCCTTGACCACCGTAATACTGTTTGGCCTCGGCCTCTGCCTCTGTCTCATTGAATAGCCAACTTCCTTAAGGACACCTTCCCAAGCACGTGTCTTTCCCTGTCTGACTGAGAGATCTTCACAGATCGCCCCATCTGATGGCAGGAGTTTCCTGCCTCGGCGATCAGCATACAGTAATTTGAGACACCAAACAACTTTTAAGCAAGTTTCACCACCTCAATCTGTAATACTTCATATAGCTCAATAAAAATTGTATAGACTATGCAAATGGCTGCCATTTGCATGGGGAAGTCCCAGGTCTGTTCTACTTTAGCTTTTTGGCTGTTTCTTGGGCAAACCAAATTGAGAGGGAGAGGGTCTGGTAACATTTAAAGTGTTCTATTTTTTTAAAAGCTTTTTTTTTTTTGTGACTTAAATCCTTTATGACTGAGTGAGTTGGCTTTCTTATTTAGCTGCAACTGTGTCAATACTACTTTTCTCAAAGGTTTCTTACCACTGTGGGTACTCTGCACAGAGACTCTTGCTCCTACTCATGCTGCTTTCCACAGCTAAGACAGTCCCAGGCAGCCAGAGCTGGCTCTTAGCTGGGGATTTCCTCCCTATAGGGTTTGTCTTTGAATTGGAGGTTGTCACAGCACAGTGAGGGTCTTTACCCATTGCTTCTAGCTCTTAGCATATGTGCTCCGAGAGTGCCCCGAGGAGCTCTTTGGGCTTGTGGCATCAGAGAATAGCCCAAAAGCACCTTAACATAGACTGTACAGGCCACAGTCATATGTGGAGATTGTTAGGATGATATATTACTCTGTCCCTGTCTTAAGTGGTAGGGATAGTGACTCTCAGCATGGGAACAGAGTAGGTTAGTATGTGTCACTCCATTGCCCACACAGACAACACACTAAATATGCAGCACTACACCTCCCAAGTTTGTGCACGTGTGTGCATACAGATACGTGGATATCATGCATGGATACCAACTTCACCCCACCGCCCCCCTTTGGCTTGGCACTCCTGTAAAAGTAGCTGTAAATGGCAGTGGTGCTAAGAAAACTGCTATAGGTACAGTACCAGGATGACAGGGTTCTGCGCCTTGGCTATAAAGTCAACGTTGATACCTCCAATCACCACCTTTAAGAGGGAAGAAAGAGGTAAAAAGTGGTTGGAAGGACTTGAGGAAAACATTTCCAAGTCTTCTTTGCTTTTCCTAGTCATTTTTCCCACCCTCTTCGAAGTGATCTAATTTAGAGTGCGAAGGCCTGTGCTTATTTTGGATGGTTAGACGCAGGTCCGTACAGCCCCAATTAGAAAGAATTGAATCGATATGATGCTTTCTGAATTATGCCTGCTCATAGCCAGCCCAAACATGGCAGGTGGGATGTTATTGTGTAGACATATGGGTGCTGGTGGTTTCTCTGTGTGGTGATAGAGTAGCATAAGAAGTTGCGTGGGTCTGGTCATGTCATTGCCCTGGAAGCCATCTCTTTTGGGACAATTTATGGCATACTAAACTCCAGAAACATTCAAGCACTGCTGTGTAAAAAAGCAAAGAAAATGGGGGGAAAAAGTGGGCAGAAAAATGCAGTCATTTCTTGCAGGCTCCCAGGAGAAATTGCCATACCCAGTGACACTTTACAGATCACTGTCTTATTGTCCTACAAAGCCAGAAAAAGCAGTACAGCTCCACAAACAGGAAGTTTTCAGATTCTTTGGGGACATACAGCTGTTTTTTCTCATTCCATCAAATGCTGGGTTATTGCCTCTGGAGTCACTGCCCTCTTTTATGTTGACAAATCCTATTGCAAATGGGTTTTTGAAAAATTCTCAGCTCTCTGAAGACTATCTAAAATAGGTTTCCTGTAAATTATGTGGCACACACAAAATCCAAGATAGTGAATAGAGTATTAGGGTTATAATGGATCTTGTTTGGGATATGCTGTACCTCTTGTAATTTTGGCAATCATGAGCAGGAGGCCAGCAAAAAGAGATATTTATAAAACACTTATGGCTCAGCAGCTCAAAATATCTCCCTCCACCCTCTTCCAGGTTTACTCCTGTAGTCACGAGTTCCCTGGCACTGAGACCAAAACAGTTGAAGTTGCACATAAGGGCACAGTAAAAGGTGAAAAGGTGATTAAAGTTTTAATGGATTTGATGGTCTAAGACTTAATGGGATTAGGCCACTAACAGTGTTTATTCCCTGTAAATGTGGATAGGGGGAGGAGGAGAGGATATTTATCTAGGAAGAATAAAAAATACTAAAGAGAGAATGTCTGCCTGTGTGAAGCAGAAAGATTGGTCTCTGGTTGAGTCACCTTTTACTTTTGGGGACAGATATAAATTTATCCTGTGCTGTCAGCAGAGAGGCATTATATGGAGGGCAGCAGGGGACTCACTGGCTGAGGTGGGGTTGTGTTCTCTTGCCGAGGCAGGTTCCCCTTTCTTCTGGCTTTCTGTAGTTTGCTCAGGGCCACTGCAATGCAGCTGCCCACTCTGGCATTGTTCTGGATCAGAGCAAGGTCTGTTTGGCATTTCTTTGAGGAAAAGAAAAAATACCAGCAAGACTGACCTGTCAGAAGCCTACGTAGGAACTGCCTAGAGGGAGAAAGCAGAAAATGCACGCTGTAAAACTTGATAAATTTGCTCCCCCTATACCATAATTATTTTGGGGCACAGACACTGCGTTACAATACTGTGTTAACACCCTGAATTTTTAAATTTTTTTCACCTTCCTCCCCCTGTGTCTGTGGAGAAGAAACCTGTCATCTGCATTTGACAAACAGGGAACAGAAGCAAAGGCTTCACAGAGAAAAGAGAAGGTGAAGTGCTTAAACTAGAGCCAAAGAGTCTAAAAACCTTGGAGGATCTTGGCCAGCTTTTCCAGAAAGAGATGCCTACCGAGATTTTTGCCAAGTCTCTATAAGCAAACATTTTAGCAATTTCACTGGGAGCAGAGTATCAGAGGCTTTGAAAGCCCTACTTTGTAGCTGCATAAAGCTCTAATATCCAAAAATGCCTTTACCAATGTGTCCTGACTGACCAGGTCTCCTAGAGGACTGGCAGCAGAGCCAGGATGTGAACCTGGCTCTCCTAGATCCTACACTGACATCCCAGCAAGTAGACCTGCTATTCTCTTGCTCGTGCAAGACAATTCCTGCTCACCCAGGGGTGTTTTCCCTCCAAGTTTCTCTTACTCTGTACTCACATGAAGAGTTGGATAAGGCAGTGTGATGTACAATGCAGTGCTCTGGGAAGCCCAGGTACCTTCCAGTGGTAGGTACCCCACCATGAACAACAGTGTCCTGAGATTCCATCACGGAGCAGGCAAGCTTTGGCATCAGATGTGAGGGATCTCTTTGGGCTCTGGGCCACCTGCTGTCTGTGCTGGCCTCCAGTTCTTAATGCAAAAGTGGATGAGGACAGTAAGGGTGCTCCTGAAAAAGCAGGATGCAGTGGCTAAGCTCTCATCTGTTTCTACATACTGAAGTGTTTGCCCCTTACTAGACTGGCAATAAAGTGACAGCATTTTCCACTAAGCATTATCAGAAGAGATATGAAGTACACTGGAGTACGTTATTTTCCCCCATTCAGTAAAAGGATACTGGAGTCCAGCGATCTCCCATCAGTTAATTCATTGATCTTCTGTAACATAAAAGGGGTCAGTTCTTTGCCTGTGATCCCTTTCGACCTGTGAATGTAAAGAAAATGCCTGCAGATGAGGAGGATTGAGCTGAAACAGCATCAGAGGAGAAGTACTGCTTCTGGCAGATACTTTATCCCCATAACCACATTCCATAAACAACCTGCAAACAAGCTTCAGGTTAGATAAAATTACAGTTGAAAGTGTGTTGAGGGCTCACCCGTGCCCAAGGTTAAGCTGTGCTTACTGGTTTACCCTGTGGGCTCACTGGGTGAGCAAAGGATAGGGCTTAGATTGCTTCTCACCTGGCTTCGCTGAGAGCTTGCTGGATGGCCTCTTCGATGACCTGGCCCGAGGCAGCTCGCTCCTCAGGACAGGGCACTGCTATCAGCACCCCACTGCTCAGGCCTAGCCCCAGAGTGCTGGCTGGGAGAGGACAGGTAGATCATTAGCGGTTCTCCTTGGATAAATTAAATGCTGAAGGAAAAGCATAGAGGAGAGTACGCATGTGTGAAGGAACCCATGTTTACTGGAGCTCCTATTCTTAACTGACCCAAGGTGTTTTCCAGCTACCAATCAATTTACATCTGCCTCTTTATTTTGAGTGTGTCTGTACAATAAAAGGGGCAAAGAATTATTTATTTTTTTAAAGAAAACCAATTCCACTTCTGAAGGCCCGGAAACTCTTTTTGTAAGCACATTAACTTACGTGTTCCCTGCACTTCACCAATGTGAACAAAATGTGTATGAGCATGCCAAGGTGGCTGTAGCTAGCTAAAAAATTTGCTGTAAAGACTGAACTTCCCTGCTCCTTTACTTTCAAAGCACTGAAGCAGGAATGGGGGAGGTGGGATGGCTTGTTTTTTCAGGACAAACTCTTCTCCAAAAGTTAAAAAAGAAAGTGCCTCATACAAGGTGATTTTTGTGTCCCTCTTTTCCAGGGCCCTACATGGGTCTTTCCATTCTGAAACACACCAATGAGTTCAGCTGCCTCCTCTTCGTCCCGGACGTGATATGGTGCCTGGAAGCCACTCTGGCGTGAGAAGAAGGCTGGGAACTCCCTTGACTCTCCAAAGGCAGCCACACAGACTCCCTGAGTCTCCTGCAGCAGTGGAGGTGCGACAAGCAGGTAATCAGTGGAGGGAAAGGGGACACACCGAAAGAATGGGACTTTTTCCTTCTACCCAGCTAAAAACTACCTTTCTTTAGCACAGGATATGGTTATTTTTATACATCCCATTCTATACTGTTCTATCACCAACATTTTTCAGAGCAAAGAGCCAGACATCGTTGCTGGTTAGACAGTATCTGGCTTATCGAGACACAGGAGACATGCACATACTTTGCTTGTGCTTGGAGCTGATCAAAAGCCATGCAGCTGTCATTAGCACAATACCGATTCCAAGGTAACAACCTGTGATCTGAAGATATGTGATGAGCTGACAGGAATATAAATGAGTTCTGTTTGCGATTAAGAAGTATTGATGTTGGCTGTCACCTGAAGTGCTGGCCCTGGGGGTTTCCAACATACCAAACCTTAAAAGTGACTCTACTGAAATTCATCTTGATTCCCACTTTAGTTCTGCATTTTATTATTTTATATAATAAAATACTTTAATAAATATAAATAATATTAATAAATAAAATATGGTTTAGATTTTCATTATTTCTAAATGTAAATAATATTTTTGCATAATAAAATATAAATATTTTATATTTCTATTATTATTTTAGTGTTTGATGGATCTAGCCTGCCTGATCCATCAGTTCTGGAGCATTGTCCCAGAAAAGCAAGTCTAAGGCCAGAGAAAGAGGGCATGGCTAGCTTTGCCTTTGGCCTCAGTTGGAACAGCTGCTGGAACGGCCCCTTGGGCATGGATAGATTTATGCTAGGGAGCAGCCCAGTGCTTTTATAGCCCCAGGACTAGAAAACAGTAAATATGGGTTCATGTCCTCACAATAGTAATTTCTAAAAATCTGAGACTTAATACCTGCCCTGACACCGCTGGGCATTCTGTACACAAAGTACAACATTATCTGCTTTCAGGCTCAGCAGCCCATGCTACCTACCAGATATTCCAGTGTCTTGCCGATATCAAGAATAGACTTGACTCCTGCAGATACAACAGCAACTGGAGTTCGTCCTAGCTCTGTCAAGTCAGCACTCACATCCAGAGCTGTCAAGGGACAAGCAGCCGTTGTGTGGGTGATTGTGTTGTAGTCCAAGCTGATGTGATCTGCCCTCTTAAAAAGCCGTATCTGCCTGGGACACCACTGCCTGCTTTTCTAACCACTTAGATCCACAAACAAATATTACAGGTTTAGATCATGCCTTTAGGTGTTGAGATTGAAAGAGATATTGACAGAAAGAAGTCACATGGCTTAGGGCAGAGGTGTATCTCTCAGTTCTTTGATCACATCAATGAACAGCATGTAAAATTTGGTAGAAAAGAAAGAAGAAGGTGTTATAAAGCAAGGACAAAGTTCAAGGAGATGGAATATAATTGAAGTAGATTTTGATTTTGGTGTTGACATCACTGGCAAAAAAAGTGCCACAGGAGCTTTGCTGACCTTAGAAACTCCCTGGTCTGGAATTTACATCACATACGAAAGGGATGGCATCCAGCAGGGCAGAGCACTTACGGTATGCTAGGAATATATATGGTTAAGAAGAGAGAATGTACTTAAAGGTCACAAACTACACTGCCAAGGCTGGGCTGTTTTCCAGAGAGGAGCATGCACCTCTAACATGGACCAGGGCCTAAGTCTCTTTTGTGGTGAAACTCTCCTTCTCCTCAGCTGAGAGAAACTTGATAACAACACTGTGCTTGGTAGCCATTATCAGGTTATCCAGCCATTACAGAGTGGGAGAGGTACAGTCAGCTTCTGTTGCACCAGCAAACAATATCCATATAACCCCATGTAAGCAACGGATAAAGAGGAAACTCCCACCCTCTTAACAACTGGCCAGTGCTCAAGAGGAATATTCTGAAGCTTCTGGAAAGGAGACACCAGGGAGAAAACCATAGTATGGTCAAGAAGAATGATAACTTTACTCTTCTGAGCAGACAGTTACTGCAGGACAGACTGGGAAAAAGGAGAAAGATGGAATTAAATAAAACAGGAGCAACATAGAGAAAAGTAGAATGCATTGATTTTCTTACTGTTCTCTCCTCCCCGATGGACGCCTCCTATGCCACCCGTCACAAACACCGGGATTCCTACTTTGTGTGCGGCAATCATTGTTCCAGACACGGTAGTGCCACCAGACAAGCCCTGTCAGGGGACAACCAGTCACAGTCAGCACCCAGAGTGGCCTGGAGAATACTGCGTGCAGGCAGCTATGGTTGTGGTCTGACATGTAGCAATGTCACAACAGCCTGCTGTCACCAACTGACAGGTGAAATTCTGATACAAATATTCTATTAGACAAAAATGCAGAGGAATCATCGTCCCTGCTACACAAGCCATTATTGCCCTGATGATAGCAAAAGCCTTTGTTTTCCCGGGCTTTCCAACCGGAAGGCTTCATGGGCAGCTAGTGTCACCTTAAGCTGTCACTTTAAGCTCAAGGTGGCCTGAATGTCACATAGTTTACATGTAACGTGATGATGCCTTATCATGCCAATAAGAATATTCTTAGCCAAGTGCTTATGGCTTGCCAGCCAATCCAGAATGACTTTTCAGGAGCCCTATTTCATGGCTGCTATTCCCTTACTCTGTTTTATTTTGACTCTAGATAGTACCACATTTGAGTTTACCAGTAAGATACCACTTTACATGATATTTTCAAGAGGTCTAAAAGCCACCTAGCTTGAAGCTGGAGAGCATTATACTATTGCTGTATAGAAAACACCATGATAGAAAGTCTGCATACCATACCTGGCTGAGGACGAAAGGAAGATCTCTCCGAGACACTTTAACTACATTTTTACTGCTAGCCAAGAACTCAAGTTCCTCATCTGTGAGTCCCACATGAATTTGACCCCTTAAAATACCTACAGTGGCTGGTACTGCTCCGTTTGTTGCTACAATTTCTTCCACCTCTCTGGCCATGCTAGAACGAGATAAACAAGACAACAATCACAAAATTAGTGAGGCAAACAGACAAGAAAACTGCGGTGTTTGATGGCTATCATTCCCAGTTTCCAGTTTTATACAGTTCTTGTGATTTCAGCTAAGTCCAGTTCCTCTTCTTTATCTTCCTAATGGCAGAAGTCTTTGCACTGGAATTGGCAGAAGTGCAGAGCTCCCATTTTCAGGACACCAATGTCCAAGCCCTGTGCTTCACTTTTGAGAAAAATCACTTGGTTTACAGGCAAATCTGGTTATACAATAGACTACTGAAAATAGGGATCTTCTCAAAATAGGACATTTCTGTATCTATTACCTGTTATTTTCCTGAGGTCATAGCCCTTCACAGAAACCCCAGGTAATTCAAGCCCTGCTCAAATGATTGGGATATATTTTTAACAATACAGTCAGTTAGATATAGACTAATAACCATGCCAAAAGGCTGCAGCCTGAGAATACTCTAGGGCTGCAGACTAGGTCTTTCTAAGCTTTGCAGGTTTTATACTTGATCATTCGTATACTATCCTTTTTAAGAGCAGCAGCTTCTCACTTTCTGAGCTATCTGTACATACGCTAGGCAATCTTTAACTACTGAAACTACCTCCTCCCCAAAACTGAATTTTTAGACCTTCATTCTAAGACAGAATGCCAGGCAAAATAATGGCCAGCTAAAAAGCAAGATGGTAAATCAATACCAAAGCCTTCCTGTGCTTTCTGGAAGCAAGGATGGAGGGGAGAGTGCAGTGATTTCTGGCACTGTAACTCAATGAAACACAAATCTACTTAACATCAATAAATAAAGGGTAGAGGTGTATGGGGGGGTCTATGCGGCATACAGAAGGCAACGAGGGGGACCAGCAGCTCTCACAGTAGCTGCTCTGAGTGGCACTAAGGAACAGATTTCACTATTGTGTTCCAGTCCTTTTTGCATTACAAAAGATATACCGAAAGAAACTGCAGAGTCTTTTCAATTTCTGTACAAACTATGCAGCCAGAAATGCTGGTAGCTGTCTCTTAGAGCAAGTGATGACACTATCTGCTGCCACATTTTAAAGGAAGCCAGAAATTTAAGGTGTTGGATAAGGAGATGAAAATAGTTACCCCATATGTGTCCTTGAAAGTCCAAATACAATTTTTTTACACTGGACCTCATATTCTGCATGCCTAGCAACCTGATATTTCCATTTGCTCTAACAAGGGTTTTGGCTTGACCAAGAATACTGATACCGATCCACCAGTTATATGCCTTGTTCTTACAACTTTGTTGAATGAGGAACATCAAAATTCACCACCTCAGATTCTGAGGGTAGGCCATGCCATGTGTAATGATGGTGCTTTCCAAGGCTACAACTGGTCTCCCCTCCATCAGGGCTTCCTGTACGGAGGGCTGAATCCTGACATAAGCACCTGGGGATAAACACAAAAAAGTGAATTATTTGCGTGGGTATTTGCAGTAACTACTGAGCTGTTTTATAAAAGGCAAACTGTCACCATCACAATAAATTTATCCCCCTCTTCAGCTGTTCTTTGGGGTGAATTCACAAATAACTTCATGAAGACTAAAGCTGTGTTTTGTGTAAGTGAAATATTTGCAAAATATCTCTACTGTTAATATGAATAATAATCCTCATCATCATCACTGAGTGTTCCTCTGCCACCATTTTTGCAGATCTGTTGTCACTGGCTCCAGTAACATTACTTTAAATTAATATTACTGTGAATGAACTGAGCCCTGCAACTGTGCCCAAAGAATATGTTTTAAAAGAGTGGAAGCACCAAGGATATCACAATATATATAACTCAATATATTATAAGACTCATGCATCAAGACTATTGTTGTTCTTTGCTTTGCTCACAGAACACTGCCAGCAAGGTCCCTGCTGCCTTCAGATGAGGAAAATGCTTTCCACCCACAAACTGTTTCAGAATATGCTACTCACCATGCAGAAATCTTCTCACCTGGGTGGTCCCACATGCCACAGCAGACACACATCTTCCCAGGCTATAGGTTATCTTCCTAATCATCTTATGCATATGCACGGTCCTGACATAACAGAAGTCAGGTAAAAATGAAACAACTAATTTAGCAATGATGTGACTGTGTGAAGCTAAACATATCATCTCTTGTGTTGATCTTGGAAGGTAAACATCCCTTCCCCAGGAGATTGCCTGGAGACTCTTGGTGTTTCAAGCATGAGCCAGGGTGTCAAAGCAAAATGTTAAGCTGCAGAAATTGAGTTGGAAGAGTTCACCTGGACCACTGTCAATGCTGGGCTGAAACTGTGGTGGAGCAGAGGAAAGGATGAGGAGTAATGAACTAGAGAGAGTTTAGAAGTAGACAACCTTTTAATTTCCAAAGCTACTTGCTCATGTCAAATTGCAGGCTCAGCCACTGCCACCTCCAACCTGAAAGATCACAAGGAGAAATCCACAAGGTGGACACAGGCAGAGGAATGCTATAAAGACATGAACGTGTTTTTTGCCAGTGTCTAGGAAGAAACAAGCAGTTCAGTAAAATAAAGAAAGGAGCCGAGAACTAGTGAACCAGACTGTAACTATAAGGAGGAAAGAGCAGCTTTCCCTAGAGCCGGGAGCGCTTTCTGCAGGCTCACATTACATCATCCTTCCCTGTGCAAAGCCTTGGAAGCAGAGTGGCAATTCAGCCCCGGCAACAAGCTCCAGAACTCCTCTGGTCTCTTAGCAACTCCTATTCACTTGAATTAAATTCGTTTCCAAACAGAGAAAGACGGGGAGAGAGTTGAAAAGGTTAAGAGACTGGTCTGGTCCGGGCCTCGGGGCAGTTTCACTCAGTGCCTGGCTGCTTCACATATTTCCCTAGGCATTTGGCCATATCTCTCCAGCCTTTCTGTTCCTTTCCCCTTCACCGGGACGAAAGGATTCCTTTCTTCAGTCCTTTGTACCTATTGTTAACTTAGATGGTGAATTAATTAGAATAAAGTACTGTTTGCATTACATTTAGTAGAACATGGCTCTGATCTCAGTAAGGTGTGTGACACGACAGCTATACAGAGCCATCTTACACCCAGGAAGAGCGTTTCTTCGCTCAAATCTAAAGATTTCAGCTCTACAGGACAGCTTGGGCTGTGTAACACAAGAAAAGAGGGATGGGGTCTGCTCAACATCTCAAGCGATCAAGACAGACGTTGTCATAAGAAGCAATACACACCTGAAAGAAACTGTAAGAATTTTTTCTGCTTTCCAAATCCTTTTAAAGACAAAAATTCTTAATTCAGTTTATGGAATCTTATCATGACACAAAAGTGGCAAAAGCTCTTACTTCATGCTTACAACCTCTGCCTGCGCAGTGCTAAGTTCAGCTGCCAGCAGCCTGATCTGGTCATGCAAATGTTCTGGTATCGCTCTGTGTGTGTACACACCCCTGGCTCTCTGGGGCAAAGTCAGCTTTGGAATAAATTCATTAAACCAACAAGGTTAGGCCAAGGATCGGTTGAGCTGCTTGAGCTGTGCTCTGAATTTTAACAACCCCCCTCAAACTCTCAAGCACAACAGTCAGGAGTGCTCAAGCTGTGCTGGCCGGTGGATAAAAACCAGCTGGTCACCACCTGAAACCCAATACGAATTAGCTGATGTTCGCTGGAAACTCAGCCAACGCTCAGCCTGAGCTGGCTGAAAGATTTTTGAAGCTTGGCAAGTTCTGCAGCAAGACCCGTCCGACCTTTTGCCTTTTAACGAAACTTTGCAGATTCCTAGTCGAAGTTTCAGGCAGTTCTAGCGTAGCCCAGCTTTCCTCCCTCCTTCAAACCGTCCCTGCTCGCTCGCCCACCCCCTCGTGATCGATCCGGCGCATCCGACCTCATGGAGCAATGGCCTGGTGTGTCTCTTACCTCTGGGCGCCCGTCTCACGTAGGGAGGCTGGGTGGGTGCTGGAGCGGTGCCTGGGCAGCCCTGGGAGAAGGCGGGAGGAGCGGGGGGCCGGCAGCAGCATAGGGGTGCGCGGGCTGGCGCTCCTGGCTGAGAGAGCCCATTTATTATTAACCACAGGCGCAGCTGAGCTCTGCAACTGCTGGCTGCCTAGGGTGCAGGGGGCCATTTCACCACAGGGCGAGGAAAGCTTCTGTGATTATTTTTGTTCATACGGTGCCAGATTTTCCCCTCACTCTTTCAAAGACTTTTCTCATTTTTCAGATTCTTTGGCTGTTACTTTTTTTTTTTTTTTAAATTGGTGAATTCATTGCTCATTGAAACAATGCCTCTGCAGACTGAGCCCTTTTGTACTAATTCCTAAAAAGCAGAGGAATTGCATTCACGCCTCCCCCACAACTTCGCCAAACGCAGCTGTTAAACTCCTTCTTCTCAGGGTAAGAGCTCTACCCAGCTCCTGGCCTCCCCAGCAAGGAAAGCTGCAGGTCTAAAGCCGGTTGTGGTGATACTCCGTACGATGCAGATGCCTGGCTACGCTGAGAACACAATCTGGGTTTACAGAGAAAACCTGTTGTAATTTCCTACTGTAAAGACAATCTATTCTAACAGGTTTAGGGTGACTTTGAACGAGGACTTTGAAATTCAGAGATCTTTGTCCCTTCATAAAAAAGCCAGAATACTTTGAGATCTAATGCACAGATATTACGCATGTTTTGATTTTATAGTCTACAGAAAATATCAGAGTTCAGAGTTAAATGGCTACCCATGAAGGAATTGATTTATGAGATAAAAGACAAGACATGATTCTATGCAATTTCCATGCATAACATAAAACTAGCTACAGTAATTGCTAATGTATTGCTGAAGTAATCAGTGTCAGCAAACAGATTTTACTGCAATCCATTAATTAGGAAATTGTAAAACATAGGTTGTTAAAGCAGTATTCCGACTTTACACTTCAAAAGAAGTTTCCTGCAACTTTTGTTTAACTCGACAATCATGAACGTTGTCTTATTTTCTACATCCTTCCAGTCTTTTCAACTAAACACATTCAAGGAAACTTCAAACAAAGCTTGCTAAGTTACAAAGACAATCTGCCTCTGACTTCTGCTATGTGGTTTGCAGGGAATTTAATTGCAGGAGTGCTACATTGCATCCTCAGATACCATAAATGGATGCTGAAGAATTTGAGAGTGGTATCTTCTTCCTGGGGGGATGGGTAGCTAGACATATTGAAATGTGTAAGTAAAATTACATTTTTGAAAAATATACACAAATTATAAGGACATCATTTTACTTTCAATTACATCTATTTGGAAAGACTGCAGTACTGTAGGAACCTATCTGGGCTATCACATTTTTGGCATGCTACAGGACAAGATGATTTAGTAATCAAGCTGATCACTCAGTTTCCAACTCTGAAGATCAAGATCATCTCAAGGTGATCTTATGCAGTGGGCACCCAGTTCAGTTTGCCGTATCAGGTAAGTCAGGGGTAAGAGTGCGTTGCTTCATTTGCCATTTTTCTCCTCAAACCAAGTGGAAAAACAGCCTGCTGGATTTCTAGCTCAGCTTTCCAGTATGAACCTGTAGACCTCTGAGACAAAACAGGGCTGCTCAAGCAGCTCTCTGAGGGCACTCCTGCAGTCTTGTGCGCATCCCACGTTTTTGATTTGTTTTCTGGGTTTATTACAATGAGAATAAGAGCTTATATGAGCAATTTTCAAGGGCTAACCCCATCTTCTGCTTGACTAGAAAAGCCGCTGAGGCTCACTAAACCAGGAAGAGAATGGGCCAGTTTGACACCGGCTAGCCCCTGCGAGGCAGGCTGGCCGTGCTGGTCCCAGCACATTTCTGAAATGGGATATATGGCTGATGACAGCATAGGGGCGAGTGTGACAGGACCACAGTGCGTAAGTGACCGGGAGAAGAGAAAGAGAACAGCTGGAGACAGTTTTTGTAGGAAAACATGGGGGCTGCGTATAACTCGCTCCTCTGCTTGCTGCAGCGTTAGCTGACTTTCCAATCCTGTCTGCCTGTAGTGACACAGAGAGCTTGCTGCTGGTGCTTCCCCCTCCGGGCCTCAAAAGTAGAGGTTAATATTAAACAGGTTCCTGGGTAAAATGAAATCGCCATGGCAAATTCCTGGTGCCTGCTGGGAGCTGGGCCCTCAGGCCACCCTTGCATTTTCATCTGTGAACGATTCCTACCCGAGTTACCACGTCCTCTGAAACCTTTTCTCTCTCAGGGGCTTCACTACCCAAGGCGTTAGGGAAATTAGAAGCTCCAAATTAATTTTATCACATTGGCACGCCTGTCTTGGGATAGTATTTTCCTTTCCCTGTGTATCTGATTTGTAAGAGTCTATTAACCTGCAGCAGTTGTGTGACCTGGAATGTGCTTATTGGTGTCTCTCTGTTGCGAAGCTTGCTTCTAGGCCGCCAGTATCCAAGAGATGTACTAGGGACATGCAGAATCACACGGAACACAATTATTTAACCATTTATTTTACCTTTGTGTGAACTGTGGTGCCTGCAACTGGCTGTCTTGCCAGAACTGCCATGTAAGGCAACAGTCTAACCAATACAATGGCCTGACAAAGTCACTCTTTTGTGATTTAACCTGTCGTTAAAGGCTCACATGCTTGCACTTTTATCAGCAGATTTTCATGATCGTTGTAATGGTTCCACAACAACTTTCCAGATTATCTTAATGGCTTGGTGATAAAAGTATTTGATTATTTTTTTCCTAATATGAAATATTTTTTCCTCCAGCTAACAGAATGTAAGACCGAACATACAAACCTGCTGCGGTTTTTGAACTTATATTTCAGTGTGGAACATTGTATGAAAAATGCTCTGAGATGGAATCAAGCGTGGAAGACAAGTTTCCTCTTATTAATATGAACTTTCTAAAAAAAGGTCTTCCTGATTCTCATGGCTCAGTTTTCCATTGAACATCCTGGCATTTTCCTAACAGTGATTTGTGGAACCGAATTTACAAACCATCTGGCATTGATCACCGTGCTGCTGATCTCAGGAGGGAGTCAGCTGCTGCTCCCGACTATCAATGCTGCATAGAGAACCCGGATCAAGGTCTCCATCTGATGCCAGCTCCTTATCTTGGGTGAAGGTTGGTCTTATGCAACTGCCCATGTTCATTCCCAAGAACTAAACACCTCTGTGCCCAGACCTCTGTCCACTGAATCCTGTGAAATCCAGCTTTTGGCAGGCTTTTTTTTCTCAGGCATACCTTTACCTTGAAGTCTGTTACAATCTGTATGTATACTTCACCGCCTTTTAGAGTTCTGTTTGCCTAGATCACAGCTCTGCATACTCCCGAAGATGCCAGCAAGTGCATTCACATAACTTCATTCTCAAGTTCATTTGAGGGCACTTAAGCCATTGTTTCAAGGTCAACCTGAAAACAGATTTACCTCTTCTGACCTTTCTAGTGCTCTTCCTAAAGTCCTGCCACTCTGGGATGGTGTCCTACTGTCTACTTTTAGAACGAAGGCTTAATTTCAGTATTTTCTGAAGTGACTGATGGCTTAGGTATGTTTGACTTTTTAATGTATTTTCAAATGGATATGCAAAATATCAGCAACATTGCGCTGACACAATTCTCTCTTCACCTTGCCCCTGCATCCCTGCTTGTCGCTCGGCCTTTTCGGGCCGTGTCTAGTACTTGGCATGAGACTCCTGGCAGTCGGAAGACAAGGACACGGTGCAGATCAGGCAAACGGTAGTTTCACAACCAGGATTTACGATGGCAGAAGGGCGCGAGGTTTCCCACCCCAAATTAGCAGCGCTGAGCTCTCTGGTGGCCTAGCGCCAATTTTCGGTGTGGGCTTTTGAGGCGTCACTGCTTCCTTCCCCCCGCCACTCCGCCGCAGCCGGCGCCACGTTGCCGTTACGTGTCCGTCCTTCCCTGCGGGGCACGGCCCCGTTTCCCGCCGCTCACTGAGCCGGCCCAACCGGCGCGGCCCAGCCCGCCAGCTGGGCGCCTCTCAAGGCCCCGCCCCGTCAGGGGAGCGCTGCCGCTCCTCACCTCTGACGGGGGCGAGGCGGCCCCTGAGGCCCACCAGCCGAGCTACGCCCGGGCCCCGTCCCCGGGCCGCCACCGAAGGTTCCCAACGGGCCGTTAAATTACTGAGGCGCCGCGTGGACACCGGCAGCAACGCCCGGCGACCCCCACCCCTCCCCCGCACGTTCCCGCCTGGACGTTCGCCTCCACCAATCGGAGCCGCCGAACCCCGCGCGACGGAGGGGGCGGAGCCGGTGCCCGCCTCAGCCGCTCCGCTGCTCGCCACCGCCCGGCCCCGGCTCCGCCCCGCCGCCGCCCGGCTGCGCCCGGTCCGCCCGCCCGGAAGGATGTGCTCCCGGAAGTTCCGGTGCTGCCGCTGTGTGGGATAAACAGTAATGGCGGAGGCGGTGGCTCTGGGAACAACGGCGGGCGCCGCGGCGGCCGCGGCCCTGGGAACATCCCCCGTAGCGGCCGCGGGAGCGGCGGCCGCCGCCTTCGACTTCTCCGCGGTGCCACCGCCCGTCGTGGGGCCGGGAGGAGGCGGCTGGACCAAGCAGGTCACTTGCAGGTACGCGTTGTCCGCGGCTGGGGGGAGGGGAGGGGGAGGAAGGGCGGTCGCGGTCGCCCTTCCCCCCCCTCCCCCCCGGCGGCCGTTTCCCTCAGCGCCGCTCCCCTCCCCCTCCGGTCACGTACGCGCAGCGCGCGGCCGCAGCGCCCCCCTTCCCCCGCACCCCACCCCGCCCCGCCCGGCGCCCCGGGGGAGGCCTGCGGCAAACTGCGCAGCCGGCCGGGCCGCGCCGCGCCCTGCGGCGGCGCCGGGCGGAAACCGGCCGCGGCGGCGGGGCTTGTGGGGGATGTAGTGAGGCGGCGGCGGCGGCGGCCCGTTGCCGGAAGTACCGGCCGGCGTCGAGCGCGCTCCGGGCCTAGTCTGCCGGAGCCGGACCCGCCGGCGGGGGCGGTGCGGGCGGGGGCCTTTCTTCTGCCCCTGCCTTAAGGGAGGGTGTTCCCTGCGGCTCCGCCGTGCAAATGGCGTGTGGCTACCGTCCCTTGGCGTGCCGGGGAGGGGTGGGTTGGGAGCGTTTCTGGCTCCTCGTGAGGGGCCGTGGGCCACTACTTATTGTGTGAAAATATGCCCGCAGTGATCGGTGTGAAAGAGACTGTAGAATGGAAGTCCTGTAACCGCGTTCCAGAAAGTGCGTTGAAGCAGGAAGTAGAAAACGATTTAAGTTCCTGTTCGTTTGAATAAAAAAAACTTAAAAGTGGAAGTGAATTCGTGATTGATATAGTAAGAATTATTTATTAAGCTAGAGAACGGGAATAAGTCACGATAGACTGCAAAATGTAAGGAGTGCTGCTATTACGTTAAGATTCTGTATGCTGCGTCATTTTCGATTTGTATTTTCCTTTAAACTGTATTTCTGAGGAATCTTTTATATGGGATTATGCAAATCATGCTGCGTGTTGCAAAGCTTGCCAGGTGGGCTATTTTTAAACTTACACTGCCGGCCTATTTGCAGGCTGAAAGGAATATAAAACAGGGTTTTTTTTGTGAATATAGAAATATATTAGTCAGTTTATGTGAAAGCAAGTGGTAGTCCAAGATCGGCATCAAGGAGCATCTTCTGATTCTTTTTTTTTTCTTAAATATTACTTTACTTTTTTACTTAAATAAAATTGTAAATTATACTTAACCTGAATGTGTTTCTGGGCAAAAATACTTCGAGTTAGTATTTCGAAGCAATGAGGAACATCCCTTGGGCAGAAAGGAAGAGGCTGTAGATCTTGATATGAGATCTATATCTTCTCTGTGTATTTTTCCATTTGGGCCAGTTGCAGATTCAAATAGCACTATTAAGAACCGTCCCTTGGCTTTCATAGGGAGCTTGCTTCCTGTGTCTCTCCTGTGCTGTTAGGTACGCCCTGCAGTATTTAAAGCATTCCTGTTAACTGTTGAGCACTGTTTCTTTTGGTTAATGCACTGTTAACAGGTCCATTTGAGAAAGCACTGTTTCTCAGCTCTCTCTGAGTACTTCTGCATACAAAGAGTTTTGCCTGTGAGTAACCGGGTTAATATTTGATGCATGACAGTTAAACATAGGCCAGTGATGAGGAAATAGCCAGGAATGGTGCTTAGCTCAGCTTTTAAGTGAGCTGCAAGGGTATAGGTTAGTACTCTCTCTGTATAGATTGCCTAATTTCTGAAGATTTAAAGGCTCAATTAGGTGAAATGGATTGGGGAGAGCTGTATACAGATATATTTTTCTCAGGTAACAGACACAATCACTCAATTCATTGAAGACAGTGACTGCCATAGTACAGAAGCAGTCAGGTTCATCAGTGTCATGCAGTGCAGTGAGTCTGTTTAATGTGTTGTACAGTGAGTCTGTCTAATGAACATATTTATTTACAAACACTGAGGACTGGTGGGAAGTTAAAGCTACTCTTTTGTAATGGTCAATGTGCTTTAATGTAATCTTGAACAAAAATGAGGTCTCAGCTTTGGAACTAACGAACCTCCCCATTCTTTGTTCTTTTTGACTAATCCTCCCAGTTATTTCATTGCTTGCTTGCTGATTTACTTGTTTATTTTTAGTGGGTGATTCAAATTGTAGGCAGACTAGCTTTCCTTAGACTTTAAAGTGAAATTAACTATTTCGCCTTGAGCTTCTGGAGATGTGTGATAATAACTTTGTTTTTCTAAGTTTGTTTTCAATAGGATGTATTCATATTGAAGAAGATACCTTTCTTACTATTAAATCCTGTTTTACCTTCATGAAAGAGCTTGAGGATTTAACTGTGAGATGAAGGGGTTAAATTTCGAAATGCAGGTTTTTAATATAGTAGGTAGAGCAGTTTCAGTTTTGAGTAGCACTGCACTATTTATTTATAGGCTTTATTTACTTGAATCATCATATTGGTGACAGTAAATGCTGCCTGAAAAACTTTGGGAGATAGTAGATTCTCTGTAAGTACTTTGCACTTCATGGTTGGTGAAGGAATGCTGCTGTTTTATCAGAACTGGAAGTTTTAGAATTGGTGGAATAAGTTCTTGCTGCTCCTTTGAATACTTGATATGATAAATTGGTTGAATAATGAGTTTTATGATGGCAGCGTGATATCCTTGGGATGAATGACTGATATCTGAGAGTGAGAGATGCAATGACTAAGATGAAGGACTTTGATTTCTGCTGGGCATCTAGTTTTGCAGATCACCCTTCTGCTTTTCTAAGCAGCTAAAATTTAGAAGTCTCAGGGTGAAATGTAGGAATTCATCACGTTCCTTAAGAGATGATGAAAAATAATTTTCTTACATTGCTTCTATGATTCAGCAGTTTTCAAGGCTTTTGTGATGTGTAATAATTTATAATCTTTTAATATGGAATGAATCACAGGGGAGTACAAATGTGCTTCATAACTACTTCTTACTTAATATTTTGAACCTTTTGTTATTGATATGTTTGAAGTAAGAAAAAGAATGGTGGTCCTTACCAAGCGTTTCTGTCCTTCCAGTTTAGCTGAGTATGTGATTTTATTGAGCAGTGGTATAGCCAACATTTTTCTTTTTTTCCAAAGACTTGACACTGTTAGCTCCATATATTTGCGTTTTCCAGATGTCATGCAGTCATAGTTAAGGTCATCAAGTTGACACAAATAGATTACATTTCACTTGTTTGTTTAATAACTGAATGTAAATAAAACCCTTAGCAACTCATTGGTGTATTTTGAGAGTTGTCTACGTGTTTGTATCTTTGGTGTTCTTCCTGAAAACCTAGATCAGGTATTTATCTGTCTTTTAATGTGAAGAATCTTTGTCAGTAAAGTATGCCTCCTTAGTTGAGGGCAACGCTAGTGATACAGTGTGGAGCACAAACCTTTTAACAGCGTGCATGTATTGCCCCTTTCTTAGCTGTTCTGTTCTGGATCCCCCACTAGCTTCTTGCTGGAGGAGGTTATGGAGAAGAAGGGACAAGGAGATAAATGCTATTAAGACCTACTTTTTCTTTCTTTTTTCTTTTCCTTTTTCTTAAGGTGACTAACTTATGTAGAATCTCATCACCCACTCACGTGGCTGAACGCCCACGTGCTGTACTGGAACAGCGTGCCTGGCCTCTTCCATGAGAATTCTCAGTCTCTGTATGGCACCTGAAGAAGCTAATGACTGCAGTTGGCTATTATCCTGAGGTTTCCCATCTGACAGTCAGGGCAACATCTTAATTTTTGAAGGAGGTCTGTTGCCAGGTGTGACATTCTAATTCAGGAAACCCAGCAGTTTAATAAACAAAATGGGGCTACCTGAAAGCAGAATTAAGTGGACCTGAAGTAAAGAACAAACCACACTTGGATAAGCAAATTCATTGCAAGCTTCAAAAGCTATGGAAAGAAGTATTGTGTATTGATTTGACTAATAGGATTACAGGGTTAAAGACTTAATATATTGAAGGAAGGATCTGAAAGAAGCTGGTTCATATTCAGGATTTTAGACTGCAGTTATATGTGTTTAACACTGCATTGTCTTTTTGATAAAGGCATTGCAAATTCTTTTTGTCTAGCTTATGGCAAGTAATAGAAGTAATATTCTAGCAATGGAAAAGAAAATCTTCAGTAGATTATTATACTTTAAAGCATCGTGGAAATCAAGGTCGTTGAAATCCGGATAGACTTGAAAATTTTAAGTATTCTACTAAATTAATTATAGCACTTGTAACGTCTCCACAGCGGTTGGTGTTCCAAGGGGTTGGAGACATGATTAGCTTTATGGCTTTGGACAAGTGTTTTCTCTACATTTCCAAAAAAATGCCCACTCGATCTTGTCTACAACTCGAGACTTTTGGATGTGCAAAGCCTGATTTCTATGACCTTTTTTTAAGCACCCCATGAAAATCAGGATATGCTATTTTGATCAAGGCACCCGTAACTAGGCATGAGTGGAAACATTTTTCAGTGATAAAATGCCAGTGCAGGCAACTGTTCCTTCTAGGTGTGTTGGTATCACTTGTGTTTTGTACAGTCATGCAATGAACTGAACTGGGGTGATGATCTGGGTTTGGACCCCGATGAGTTCTCTGGTCTGATTCCTCATGCAGCCTCACCAAATCATACTAGTATATCTGAATAGGAAAGACAGAGAGCACTGCTGCCAGAATAAGTGCTTTTTGGATGACAGCATCATAGACACTCAGAGAAAATCTGGTTATATACTTGTCTTGATCTAGTTTTACTTTTTTCAGATAGTGATATGTGTTCTCTGAGTACTTGAGAGAATGCAAATTTCAGATATCCTTCTACGTGTTACTGAGTGAAGCAGGTAACTCATGCGTTTCTCAGTTTTAAGGATCCTTTTTTTTTTTTTTCCTGTAACCAGAAACGAGGCTGGTATTGCTGTTGTGTAAAGTTATAGTTAAGTTGAATACTTGGTGTGTGTAAAGATGCTCTCCAACAGAAGTTGTGTTAGCTTTCACCAAAAATAATGTACTCTGTTTATTTTTCAACACGACCAAAGTGCGTTTTAGCCAGAAACTGCAATTTCATATGTAAAATGTTAAGTTCTTTGTGACCTTACCTCTTGGCAGGGTGGGAGGGGGGAGAAAGTTGGTGTAATCCTTAGAGAAATACATTTTTCTCTCTTCCCACCCCAGTCATCTTGTTCAAATTATGGTAAGTTTGCTGTGTAGGATCACAGTCCTTTAAAAGTGACGTATGAATTAAATTGAGCTTGTGAGTGTTTCAGGTTTGGGTTTTTTTTTCCTTTATAGCCTGCCATCTTGATTTGATGAGTTGTGACAATTTTCAGAATTATGCAGAATCTGTGGTTGCAGAGGATTTTCTAACATAAGTTGGGAAAGAAAGAAAGGGACTTAGAGCTCTGTTTGCTCTGTCTAACAAGCAGTGGGAGGGCCTAATTTTGAGGCTTATATATTTAGGATAAGTTCTGTTGACCAAGTACTTTCTAACAGAAGTCCTCACTTCAAGCTGGTGCCTTTCTCTTAGTCACTTATTTCAGCCATAGTGGTGTCCCAACACTTCGTTGTCTTAAGTAGCAATGTGACTGAGCAGTGATCTGATCTAGATTAAAAATAACCATGGGGGCACCAAAAGGAATGTCGGGTTACATCTGAAGCCATCTGAGTCGGCAGGTGGCCATGAAAGTGTGTGCCCCAACACATGGGGGAAGCAATGCTGTGTGGAAATAAGCAAAGGGTGGAGATAACAGTTGTTAAAGAACAAACGTTTAACAACCTGAATTATTTTTTATGCTATTGGTGTGACTCCCATTTCTTAAAGGCAAGCCAGAAATTCCAGTTAAGTTCTGGTTCCATGAGTTCATGGATTTTTGGCTTAGAGGTGGGTTTGTTTGTGGGTGGGTTGTGGTGTTGTGTTGGGGGTTGTGTGTGTGTGGTGGGTTTTTGGTATGTGGTGGTTTTTGTTGTGGTTTTTTTTTTTATTATTTCTCACAGTGGAGAGAGCTGGTTATGGAGTGTGGGGTTTTTGTTATGTTTTTGCAACACCCTGTTCCTGGTGTGTGCTGGCATAGCTGTTCGTGCAGCCACCTGGCAAACCTGGCTAGGGTACTCAGCTGTCTGGGGAGAATATCCTGCAGAGCCTCATCTGGTCTTATATCGCTTATTTTTATGTAAGACCACGTTTCTTGTTTGGTTACTATGTGGCTACAGTGTACAGACAGGTGATTGTTTTGAGTGTGAATTGCAGCCTGATGGCAAGTGTCAGCTGGTGGTTTATAAAACCACTTCAAATTTTTTTGCTCTTAGTACCTTCAATACAGCACTGGTTTTGCACCAGGGTTATCAGCCCTCTAAAGACTCACCTCAATTTTTTTAATATATCCTTAGTAGTGAATTGCAAGTGTAGGTCTCCTTATCTCTTTTGGTGAATTGTTCACTTTGATTTATCTGACTTCTTAAAAATACAGCAGACTAAGTACCTGTGCAGGAGTTCATGCAATTCAACAACTTGCCACCTTTTAAGTTTAGGAATATCAGCTTGAATGTGCTGTTTTGTGAAGAGCTACCCTAATCTTAGTTTGGGCTGCTGAAAGATGATCCTTCTGTCTCTTGTGCTGGCTATACTGCTGTGTCTGTGCAGTCAGCTGGTTGGAGGACCTGGTTCTGCTGGCTGCGTAGGTGTGGTAGTACCAACCTGAAGTGGTGAAAGTGTGTTAGAGGAGGAGGGCAGGAGTGCCCCTTTCAGCAGCTAGATAGGCTAAGAAGGGTATAATCTGCTTCTCAAGCTTCCCTCAAGTGGTGTTTTATAGGCAAGCAAAGAATTTGTATAAGACCTAAACCCTAACAAATTTTCTTGTTTATCAGGTCTTGGTATTTCCAATGAGTTCAGAGTTTGCAACTTGGTGTCTGGGGGCCAACGCTTCTCTTTCTGAACTGAAGTGTTGATAAACGTGCTGGTGGATTCATTTCTTGCATGGCTAGTTTGGGTTTGTTTTGTTGTTTTTTTCTTGGCTAGTACTTCTATATTGATTGAGAAAGATGTACTTAAACTTGTGTTTTCAATTGTGGTTTTGATGTGAGCATATTCAGCCTGAATAGTTACAGTGCCTTAAATTTAAAGATGCTTGTGTCTTCTGGGTTAAAACTTAAACTAAATGGAAAAATCACTATTATGTTTTCTTGAATAGCTGAATTTGAGGATGCTCAATTACACTTGTATTACTTGACATGCTAAAATTTAGTAAACTGTCCTCAAAAGCTTTGAAACTGTACAATTCTTTCAAGATAGGCAGCACAGTATTGAAGCAGGGTGCTTCTACTGATTATTTGGCTCCTGTGGCAAAAACTAATGTGTATGTTTTGTCAGATGAGGTTATTCATCACAAACATGTTTTGCATTCTTGGAGAGGAAATTACTTTTGACTGAATTATTTATAAATTCAGAGTAGATTTAAGCCCTTTGGAAACTTGTTTAGGGTGTGGCTCATTTTGATTCAGTCGTGGGCTTCTCTAAGGTTTCTGTTGGTGTCAGAGTGCAGGAGCTACAAGTAAAACTTTGTCCCCATCTACTTTGTCCAAGATTCTTTCCTTTCTGTATTATAGCCCAGGATATGGTTTGCTTTGCAGGTGGTTGGTTTTTGGGTTTTTTAAGGCTTTTATAAGTGTAAGTCCCTAAGTGTGCCATGCAGTTTGCTGGAATAGCTAAGGCTTCATCTTTTCTCAGGTGTTCTTATTTGTATGTTTATACTGGGATGTGCTCCCATGAGTCATTAGTGGTGTTCTGAATGCAGCATACGTTGGTTTATAGAATAACTCATCATCCAAATACTGTTTGCAGCTTCAGTGCTTCTCCTTAATTCACAGTAATCTTCTGTTTCACAGGTATTTCATGCATGGAGTCTGCAAGGAAGGAGACAACTGTCGCTACTCCCATGACCTCTCCACTAGTCAGTCTGCTATGGTGTGCAGGTATTATCAGCGAGGATGCTGTGCTTACGGAGATCGTTGCAGGTAAAGAAATGCCGTTGACCGTCCTATAGGGGAGTAATTTCACTCTGAGTCCCTGAGTAGAGAGCTCACAGAAAGGCAATAAATCTTAAAGTGTTTTCCTCTTTCATTGCAACTTCAGAATTTTATAAAAATAGCTGCTTTTCACAAACTGCCTTCTCTTGGTAAATACTATCGTGTTTGCTTTGCTATGCAAATAAATAAGCAAAGGCAAGAAGAGAACTGGTTTTCATAAAAGGGCTAGTTGTCAGGGTGCGGGGTGGTTTTTGTTTGTTATTAATAACATGAGTAGATGATTTAATAGAAATCTGAGACTACATTCAGACTAGCTGAACTGATGGAACTGAGTTACATTTGGTAAGTGATCATAAAAGCCTGAGCAGGTAAGAATTCCCCCCCCCCCGATTGCATGTGTGTCTTCTGAAATTGCTTCTCTGACACTTGAACTGCCATTTTGGAAAAGTAGCTGGAGTGTAGTCATGTAGGCTCTAAAATGTTGCCTGTACGAAATATCCCTACATTATGAAAACATAGTATGACTTTAACCTATACCTCTGAAACTATTGAAACAAAAGGTGAAGTAAGAAAACTGATGCTTTCCTAGTATTGCAAAGCTTTACAAAGACTTAGGGGTGTTTGCATCATGTTAGGTTTGCTTTATTAAAATTCATGAGGAGTTTTAACATTCTGTCTTGTTGCAGCTCTAATGCATGGTGAAATATTTGCATCATGACTTCATATGGTAGTTCACAGTTGGCTTTACTTTCATGTTTAATATGTGGTTACTACGTGTAAGAAAGAAAATAAGCCTCTCTGTAGCCTTCTATCTGCCAATGTTGCTTTCTTGATTGTGTAGATCAGTGGTCTCCAAACTCTGGATTGCACACCCCATCAGTGAAAAATTTTTGAGTGCCCCCCAATAAAGATTATATATATCTACTACTGTACTAATATATTATGTACGTTATAAAAGATACACAAAAATTAAAATTTAAAAAGGATGTAATAAAGATGAGATAAACAATATTTTATAAATGTTTTATTAACAGTCCAAACCCATTTTTGCTCTCACGAAAAGCCTTATTAGTAATAATATTTTTTACTGACAGTAATGTTGATTGAATATACTTCATTATTTTTTAAAATCTTAGTTTAACATTTTGTAATACAGTGATTTGAAGGTCTCGTTCTAAGTTCAGTTTATTTCAGTGCTTAGTTTTAATGGCTGTCATAGCTGAAAAAGATCTTTCACAAAGTTATGTAAATGCAAAAGTGAGAATTGTATTGTTGGCTGCACTTTTCAATCCTATCCACCAATTACGCAAAGATTTTTGTTAAAATTTGGCTAGTAAATGTCCATCTTCCCTATTCTCAATCAGCTGTTCTTGCAGACTAATTGGAAGGTATTGCATTTTTATATTTTTAACAAATGGGTCTAAAACCTGAAACTCTTTGGAAGATTTTTAAATGTGTAAGAGACTTCTGTTTCCGCGTTTAAGTGTATAAGATACGAGAGTTTTTTATAGTTGGCACACTTGCATCATTTTTGGCAACAAAACCACATAATGGTGGAAATGTTTTGGAACGGCAGTTTTTAAAATGTTGTCTCCATACCATAAGTTTCTTTCAAAAAGCAGTTACTTGTTCTTGAAACGTCTTTACCTTGAAGGGACAGACTGAGTGTGTTTATTTTCTAGAAAATATCTGCTAGATAGCATACTACTGACAGGGACTTGTTGTCATGGTAAAGGTCAGTAAATTTGGAACATTTGTCTTTTCGTGGAAAAAAAACCCCCAACCCCAAACAAAAAAACAAACCAAAAAACCCGCATAACTCATCTTTGACAACTTTTAAGTGCTTTACCACGAGATAACCAGCAAACCTGTGTGGTACAGAAGATTTTCATGGTTGCTCTCCATCTTGTAACAAAGTGTTGTAATGATTTGGCTCCCTAAAAGTCTTGTTTTTATAAAATTAACCATACTGATGACACTCTGTAGCACTCTGCTATTCTGGCTCCATCTTTGCTACAATATTGTGCCTGTGAATGATGCAGTGAATGAATTTCTGGTGTGGTGCTTTCTCTGTAACCTTATTCTGGAATCTTTTTTTTTTTTTATTCTAGTCAAAGCAGAGCTGCAACAAGGCTCCTTTAGTGGTTACACTTGCACAATTTTTCCGTAAAACATTGTTGTTGTTAAGGAAGTCATTTACTGTTGAGAATATCTCGTCCAGTATATCAGTTTGTCTTTATTAGAGAAGTCATTTGTTGAGAATGTGTCTCTTTGGGTACATCTTTTCTTTAGTGGTTCACAAAAAGTAGTTCTTTGTGTATTTCATTATTGAAACAGAATCTAGCAAATATCATAAGCTGAGACATGTTAGAAACATCTGTACTTTCATCCAGCTGTACAGCAAACTTCCCACACTGTGAAATTTGTTCTAATGCTTGTTTCTTCAAATCTGCTGTGTGTTTTCTGTGTGTTTCCCAACGGTATTTGCTGACAAAGGAATGTGTTCTATTTTGTCCTCATATTGTTTTCCGTGTTTTATTTCAATCATTTTTACCACAGCAGAAGAACAAATGGTCCAGTGGTATGGGGCTTTTTGTCTTTCACTATTTCATAAGAAGCCTCAAAAGAAGCTTCTAAACATTTATTGTGAAGTTTTGTAAAGTACTGGGTGGAGTATTGCATGACTTGAAACATCTGTGAAAAAACTGTAGAGCTTTGTCTTCATGTTCTGGATGTTTAGATTTTAAATGTCTTGCTAATTGTGATGGCTTCATACTACCATTAGCTAATATCTCAAGGCACAATATACACTGAGGGCAAGGTTCATTGTTAATAATGGTGGATGTAAATGGATATTTCAAATAGTCTTGTTGGTAATCTCTATCCGTGCCCCCCCCCCCCCCCCCCCCCCCCCACCGGCGGCGGCGCGGCAAGCCTGCAGGCCGCGGGAGGGGNCATTGTCTTTACCTTGTAATATGGCTGGTGAAGAACTCATAGTAGGAGTAGAAGTGTTACTCTGACGCTTTCTTGTTATTTGCTTTTGCTCGCATTATCAGTATTGTCTTCAGCCCACAGTTTATTTGCAGGCATCTTATTAAGCCACTTACTTGTTTTGTCAGAGTTAGTTTAGGTAAAACAAGGTAATATAATCTGCCAATCCATTTAATTGGGCACAAGCAAACTTCAATGTGTTGCAATATGCTGAAAGTGAACCAACAAGTGAGGGTGCCACTGTCAACCCCGCTGTGTGGTGGAACACCCGCTCCTCCTTCAGGACACCTCGCGCATACCATACGTGGGACCCTCTGACATATGGACCGAGTGAGGACACTGCCGTCAATCTGTATGTTAAATATTAGTAAAACTTAATTTCTTATTTTTTAGAAAAAATGACAAGTTCTAGTATCATCTTCCTGCACCCCAATGGGTTGTCTTGTTCACCTCATAGAGTGTATGCATGCCACTGTGGGGGCCACTGATGTAGAGGTCTGAAGGCTTGACTTTTAAATTTGTGCTTCATAGCTTCCTTAGGATTTCAAAGCTGACATTTGGTTGGGAGCATCTCTTTAGTATGCAAGAACTGTGACACTTTGTTGTTTTCAATCTGACACAAGGTAAATGAATCACAGTTGCTTAAAAGTTTTGTATGATATCCAAAAATTCCATCCCTTTGTCCTTGCAGTTAGTTAGCAAATATCTAAGACTTCAAAGATACTCCTGTAACTTATTTTCCTGTGTAGTCTACTAGTTGCTGGAAGGCAGATTTTTGAGGGGAAATGGTGCTTTCCTGTTGTTTGTGAGTGGCAGGGATCAAAGTGTTCTGAGCAACATTTTCCACAGTAAGTTGAAAGAGGCATTAGAAATAACTACTAAAATTCAACATAAAATCTGAATGGGGCAAGATGCTCAGATGCAGCAAAAGAATAATTTATGTTGGTGGGGATCTCTGGAGCTGTGCTGAAGGCAGAGCCCGCTTAGGTCAGGTTGCCCAAGGGATTATCCAGTCAAGTTTTGATTATCTGCAAGGATGAAGATTGTGCAGCCTCTCCGGGCACCTGTTCCAGTGTTTGACTACTCTCACAGTGAATTTTTTTCCTAATATCTAATTGTAACTTCCCATTTTGGACTTGTCTACTGACTGTCGTTTTATCACTGAACCCATGAGAAGACTCTGGCTGCATCTTCCTTGTGGCTTCCCACGAGGTAGTTGAAGACAGCAGTATCTGCCCTTAGTCATCTCTTTTAAAAAATGAATTTCCTCCAAAATCATGGAGTATCTTCTGTTTCCTTAAGCAGTGCTGACAGATGACACAAGTGGAAGCATATCTCTATAAAATAGTCATCAATGGCTTTCTCTTCCAAGCCATTTCTAGGTCCTGCTTCCAAATAGTGTGTTTATATCTTAATCAGTTTATTTCCAATACCGTGGGCATATGGAGGTAACATGATGTGTTTTAACTTTTTAGATATGAACATACCAAGCCACTGAAACAGGAAGAAGTGACTGATGTGAATCTAGATGCAAAAATTTATCCCTCAGTGTCCTCAGACTTCGCATCACTCCCTGAAACAGTTGAAGAAATTATTGCTGAGATAGAAGATGAAAATGCAGATCTGGCAGCTGCAGGACTAGGTGATGAAGACTGGGTGAATGCTGTAGAGTTTGTCCCTGGGCAGCCGTACTGTGGACGTGGTAAGCTGATCATGGGATAACAGTAAATTTTTACCATGGGTCAACAATTTCTATGTAGTACATCAATGCTTTTGGTTTTATTGAGTACAGCTATTAATATTTATTAATGACTTGTAGTGATCTGTCCTTAACTTGTGCTTGAATTTTCTGATGTGAATAGTTGGACTGTTCCATGTCAGTTGCTACTGCTGTCCTGATGATCTCTGAAACCAGGTGTACTTAAAGACAGTCTCTACATAACTGGGCTTCATCTTGTTATGACTCTGAATGACTTGGAGAATCTCCTTCTTTGAAGTTTAGTTTGCATATGTGATGGGAGAGGAAAATATGTTAAAGTAGCTTACTTGTCATCTGCTTTCCCTTTAGAAAGATATCACAAAGACATTTTAAGTGAAAAGTAGGCTGAAGGTGTTTATTTTAGCATACTTTCTAATCTTTGGCTCTCTAAAACTGAAGGCTTATGGCCATGAGTACTCAAATAATTGTTTGAATCCAAAACAGACACCTTGTGTCCAGAAGAGTTTGAAGTTGTCATACAGTGCTCAGACTATATTTGTTTGTCTCCACAGCACTTCTCAGAATATCAGATCTGAAAAGCGAGTTACCTTCTCATTGTTACAGGGTGCTGCTGGAGCCTGCTCTGATCTGATTTGAGGAAGGGTGAAGAGGAAAGGAATGGTTGAGCAACATTAAGATTTTGCTAGTATTGTTGAGAAGTTTGATTATGGAATTGTTTGGTGTATTTGTGATTTGGGTATAGTCAGAAAGAATGAAAACTTGTCTTCTACCTGTTAATATGTCACCTTACTGTCATAAAAGATACAACTTCTGTCTTCATTGAGACAAAAGATCCCTTTTTAAAATCAGAATAGAATAGTTTAGATTATAAGGGACCTCTAGATTTTGTCTAGTTCATTTCCTGCTCAAAGCAGGGTCAGAGATGTCAAGTTGCCAGGGGCTTTGTTTAGTTGAATCTCTGTCCTTGGAGATGTTCAAAACTCTCTAAGCTATGGGCAACCTTAGCAGTGTTTCGAGGAAAAACCTCTTTCCTAGTATGTAATTGGATTTTTCCCTGCCTCAGCTTGCCTTCTGTCTCTTGTCGTGTGCACATCTGAGAAGAGTCTGGCACTGCAGTTTGTTTTGTTTTTTTTTCCTTTCCATTACGTAGTTGAAGGTAGCAATAAAGATCACTTCTTAAGCTGAACAAGTCCAGTTTCTTCAGTCTCTCTTCGTGGGCTTCAGTGCCCTTAATGGCTGGGTCATCCTCCACTACAGTCAATTTATTGCTAGTTTGAACAGCCAGGCGTCTTCTAAATACACCCACTCCTTATAGGAGAGGTGGTGCTTTCTCCTAAATTCCTGAAGTGTAAGATCATTTCATTATACCTTTAACTCACTTAGAAAAAGGAACTGCTTCAGTAAAACTATGGGGTCAGGCTTATTTTTCATGGAGACTTGTTGCTGCCACAGATTAAGTTAAACAATATTCTCTGAATCTTGTTCCAAATTCTCTGGTTTGTATCCTTTAAAATTTGATGTATTTTAATGTACAAGCATACTCAGCTGTTTGTTCTGAACTTTGCTACATGATGCTAATTCCCCTGGTGACTTCTTAAAAGCTGTGTTTTAAAAACCTTACTTTTCTGCAGCCACTGTCTTTATTAGGCTATGAAAATGAACCTTGCTGTAGTGATCAGGAAGATGTGTGCAGTGTGTTCCACAGTGTGTACTTTAAAGCCGTACAGAGTATTCTTGTCAAGTGCCTGGAGAAATGTACAGGTACTTGGAAACTTTAAAATGGAACCTATTTTTCAAGATTAGCTAGAAGCCTGTATGTTTTAAATTCTTACAAATGCCAAAGATTCAGAGTTGGCAGTTTAACCATGCGTAGCTTGGGCTATAACACTCATCTTTTACTATGAGACAAGACATTCTGCTACTGCAGATGATTCTTTGATTTGGGACTAAACCTGACCTCAGGGCCAAGCAAAGAAAATAGTGATGATTCTTCAGATAATCGCTCATTTGATGTACAGATGCACGAAGCTTCCATATTTTGCAGCTGCTGTTCTAGATGTTCTGGAATAACTGAGGGAGAGTAGAAAGGCGGAAATAAAAGAAACACTCTGAATTGAGTGGCTGTTTCCTGATGCTAGAAGTACAAAGCATGTCCTAGAGTGAAAGCAGGTGGTGTGTGAATTAAAGGCAGTGAACAAGTTTTTTCACTAGTATGAATTTACCCTGTTGACTGTGACATGGGCAGTGAGAAGATAGAGACTGGGTCCACCTACTGGAGAGTTGTGGTTTTGAAAACAGCAGACAGTAGAGTAAATGTTACTCTGAGGGGTGTTGGATTCACTAAGTCAATAAGAACTGGTTGTACTTTTTTTGTGCAAGGATGGTATTGTGGACTGGACTGGAATGTAGTAGCTGTACTGTGCTTGTTGACTTAAGTAGTTGTTGATTGTGGTTAGTTTGTTTTAAGTAACAACTGTCTACTTTTTTTGTGTCAACATGTGAACCTCTGTTCTCTCCTTCTGTGGACTAGCATAGTAAATATAAACGGGTTTCTAAGTCTCTGGAGGGGTAAGACTTCAAAGCCTTTCTTCTCAAAGAACCTCAAGTAATAAGTTTGTTGGGTTTGGGTTTTTTTTAATGACTAAAACCCTTACTGAATAAAGCGTTGACAAAAGATATCCTTGAGAGGAGTGCAGGTGACTCTGGAAATTTTTTCTATTAAGAGAAGCTTCAAATGTGCCTCTTCTTTCAAAGTATGGATTTTCCAGGGATATAGGATTGCCTTAAGCAAAGATCATCTTGCCAGCCCCATTAAAAGAAGTGCTATGTCACTCAATTCCTTTAAAACTCAGCTGCGATTGTCTATTAGGCTTCTGCCCATCCATCCTATGATCTGCTAAACTCTCCTCTTTCAGTGAGGGTCTAACAAGATGTCAGAAGTCAGTTGAATTCAACTAGGTAAAAAATCTGTAACAACACTAACTAGAAAAAATACTGGCAAAAATGGCAGTCAAGGGAACAGAAACAGACTGGTAATTGCGATTTTTTTTGTTTGTTTGTTTGTTTGTTTTGCTTTGTTACTGCCTTTGGAAGTGGAGACTATAGATTTCAAACGGGGAGGGGCGGGATTGCCATTAATAAGTACAGACTTTCATATTATATTCAGCTACTCAGAAGAGCAGGTAGAGCCTAGTATATGGGTACTTGTTATTTCTCTTGGTGCCAGTTCACTAGAACTCATGGGGAAGAAGAGGTAATGAAGATTTTTGGTTGGGAATCTCGTACTGAAAAATGAGTAGGTTAACAGTTGACTTGTTATTCTGTCACTCACTTGCTAGAAACATACTTTTTAAAAGCAAACAGACTGATCTCAGATCAGTGTGAATGACCTCTAAAGTGAGAGATGGTTCAAGAAGCAGACTGGAACTTATTTTGAGAGCTAATATTTTCCTATGCTAATTTTCAATATTTGCTTATGCCCCAAAATGCTGAGCTCTCAGGGACCTGCTTTTTCTTTGTGTCAAAAGCTAACAGGCTGGTATATCTTACTGTATCTTTTTGTTCTGTGGGGATGAAAACTGTGTGGGTACGCAGCCTCTGATTCTTCTTGAGGAGTCTGTCTTTTACTGATCCAAGTATGCCTTTAATAGGTTTTGCTTACTTTTCCAAATCTAGTGCTCAAACAGCTTATACAAGTTACACTTTCTTAGAGCATAGATGACTTTTTACTCTTGTAACAACTATTTGTTATGTAAGTAAGTCCAGTTGCTGTTCTTCCTGGTGTTTATTTTGAATAAAGTCACTCAAATTTTGTATACAGTAATATAGTTGTTCTCCTGCATCTACTGTATCTTCGGTTTCAAACTGACTGCTTTTGTCTTGTAACTTATCATCCCGGTTATGTATGATCTCAAAAGGCTTGTTTGGCTTGTGGTGACACAGACAAGCACATGTTCAAGAGGTACAGGGAGAGGTCTTAAGTAGAAGCTGTCTAAATGGGGAAGAGAAATTATACAGATTTCAGTTCAATTTAGAATTAGGTAGGGGAATTTACTTAGCCAGGATTTTGCAAAACTGATGGCTACCTTAGAATGCAATGAAAATGCCCTGAATTTCAGTTTCTTAAAGCTAGGTTTACGTGTCTGACTAACAGACTGGATATCTGTTTTGGATAGGGGTTTTGGCAAGTATCTAGAATAGAGTTAGAGAGGTGTGGACACATCATACAGATGCATGGGAGTCTAGAAGTGAAAGTATGTTGTTCAGGCTGAACAACAAAATGCTAATTAACCTGCACATAAGGAACGGCTCTTGTGGTCTTTCCATATTGGCATTTTGTTATGCTGGATACACCTTTATTGCTTCAGCTGTGTAATTTCTGGGGAAAAAGCCTGTTAACTTTAGCTGATATGGAATTAATTCTCAAAGCAGTGAGAGATCTGTAACCTTATTGTTGCTGAACCAGAGTTTGTATAAAAATGTACTGGAGCTACTGAGAACCAGTGAGATTTTTCTGGTGTGGACTTAGCCTGTAAATGGGTCTGCATCTGACCACAGAAACCTTGATAGCTTTAGTCTTGTCTGGGTCGAAGGATGAAGAAATTGGTTGTGCTTTCTGGAGTGGGAAAAGAATTGTTATTTCAGGTTGAGGGTGTGTGACACTTGCATTGAAATGAACTTTGGTTGCTTTTATTCTCTTTGGATAACTTGAGCAGAGTTACCCAAAGATTACTTTGCATTAAAACAATGTATTCTCGCTCCTAGTGCTCTAAATCTGAATGTATTTCTTACTGTCCTTAACTTTGTTCCCAGCTGCTCCTTCCTGTGCTGAAGCACCCTTGCAGGAAATGGTGATTGAGGAAGAATACGAAAAGCAGCAAGCAGATGTGGAGATAAAGAAGGAGCTGTGCCCCTACGCTGCAGTAGGAGAATGTCGTTATGGAGAAAACTGCGTGTATATCCATGGGGATGTGTGTGATATGTGTGGACTGCAGGTCTTGCATCCAATTGATGCTGCACAGAGATCCCAGCACATAAAGGTAAGCAAACAACTGTCTGGGGTTAAGCAGCTTTAAGTTACTGCTTCCTGCCTCCCCGCAATCACTTGTTGCTAATTCCCTTTCATTTGAAGATGCAGGCAGGTCAGGCAGTGAATGAAATTCCTGTTGTAAACTGGACTGTTTCCTGTCAGGGCCATATTGAAAAGCAGCTGGGTTTCCTTATCTGTGCTGAGAGAGCAGTCTGCTTAAAATACTAAAGCTTTGTTCTTTGCCTAGTAAAACCGGATGATCTTTTAGATTGCCTTTCTCATGTTTAAAAGCAATGTCTGAAGAGAGGAATTTGAACTCTGAATTGGTTGTTCCCCACTATCTGAGCAGATTTTCTTTAGGATGAAGATTTTTCAGCTTAATCATACTCCATTCGTTATGCAAAACAGCAGAGTAAAACTGAGCTTAAAAACCTGCTTAGAGTTCACCAGGTGACCAGTTGTCTCTGTAGTCGTTTTCTTTGTCTCTCCTTTTCAGTCTTGCATTGAAGCTCACGAGAAGGACATGGAGCTTTCATTTGCCGTCCAGCGTAGTAAAGACATGGTGTGCGGGATATGCATGGAGGTGGTGTATGAGAAAGCTAATCCTAGTGAGCGCCGCTTTGGGATCCTCTCCAACTGCAGCCACACTTACTGTCTCAAGTGCATCCGCAAGTGGAGGAGTGCTAAGCAATTTGAGAGCAAGATTATAAAGTGAGGCACTTTCCCATTTCGATTGTGCTTTGTTACTATGGAAGAACTTAGTAACTTGTGACAACTTGCAACAGACTTCCAGATGCAGACTGCACAGAGACTGCATTTAATGCATACTAACTTTAGTTTGACAGTGAAATAATTGTTAGGGATAACACTTACACTCTGATTTGGTTAATATGGATTAAGTCTGCAAAACTCACTTAATGCTAGAAAATAACTCTCATTTATTTAGTAGTATGTTGTCCAATGGTTACCATTTATGTCTTGGACACCCAGCCAGGAATCTGAAAACAGATTAACCAGTTCAGAATGTATGCTTCTTAATTCATTACTGCCTTAGTTCATTAATCAGTTGGCAAGACATTTCTCCATTTAAAGGCTGTTTTAAAAAAACAAGTTCCAATCAAATAAATACAGAAATCAAGCCAAAATAAATTTATTTAATTCTAAAGAAAAAGGAGTGTGTGTGAAGTGTTTTTTCAAGCTTTTCTGAGACGAGCTGACCAGCTGCCATTGAGTTCTTGAAGAGAGTTTAGGTTATCTTTGTGTGTAAGAGAGAATCTAGATTGTAAAGCCCATACAGCAAGTGTGTGGGTAGAGTACATCTTTAAAGACGGATATATGCCATGATTTGTTATATAGGAGAGAGAGCGCCCTGTAAAGTGGAATTCTGCAGCGCAGTCTGTTCATTCCCCAGGTCCTGCCCAGAATGTCGGATTACATCTAACTTTGTCATTCCAAGTGAGTACTGGGTGGAGGAGAAGGAAGAGAAGCAGAAACTCATTCAGAAATACAAGGAGGCAATGAGGTATGAGCACTGCAGCCTTTTGTGAAGTTGAGACAGCAGAGATAAAGGCATATCCAGAGAAGAAGGGTGTTGATGTAAAGCCCTCTCACACCTTGTTTCCACCACCACATGTGAAGTGCGTTCATACCTGTCTGCTCACAGATGCATGCAGCCACACGGTCGTGAGCTATTCCTATGTTCTTTGACCTCAGTCTTTCCCTTCTATACACAAAACACTGGTGGTGTAGCCATAAGGTAGTACGAGCTTGTGCGCTGCGACCCATCAGTGTCCCTATGCATGCATCGACCCACACACATTGTGTAATACGTTATTTCTGTGTGTAGGTGTTACACTGATGAAAATACCTTCAGCTCCAAATGTTACCTGAGATCCTTTTGGACTACAGCTAAATGCAATTCTGAAGTCTGGTTGGGGTCTGCTGTAAATAAGGGTTACGATATTTTCCTTTCCAGCAACAAGCCATGCAGGTATTTTGATGAAGGCCGTGGGAGCTGTCCGTTTGGAGGGAACTGTTTTTACAAACATGCATATCCTGATGGCCGCCGAGAGGAGCCACAGAGACCCAAAGTGGGAACATCAAGTAGATACCGGGTCAGTGCTGCTGTTTTTTGTCCTTTCTATACACAGAGAGTGCAAGACGTGTGTGCGTTAAATCAGCTGCCTTAAGAAGAGGACAGGGAAACGTTGGCTTTTTTTTTTAACTTCTGATAGACCTGTGTAAATGGTGAATTTGAAGGAGGCAGTGGTCTAAAGTTTGTGAATGCTGAAGGCCAAGATGGAAAGAGTGGATTTTAAAAACTTTCCTAGTACACCAACATACTGAAGTAGAAATGTTGAGCAGCCTTAATAGGTGTGTGTAAAGGTAAATTCTACTGGAGGTCGGTACCTCCCTGAATGAGAAAACATGGTTTCTTGCATGTCAGAAAGTATGGCAGGGGCTGAACCCTGTCAGCCTCTGAGAAGACTCCCACCTTATACCAGTTGGTCACCTGGGGAAATCCTTGTCTTCCACTTGCAGGCCCAGCGGAGGAATCGGTTCTGGGAGTTCATCGAGGAGCGAGAGAACGGTGATCCATTTGAGACCGACGAGGATGAGGTGGTGACCTTTGAGCTTGGTGAGATGTTGCTTATGCTGTTGGCAGCAGGAGGTGACGATGAGCTAACGGATTCCGAGGATGAGTGGGACTTGTTTCATGATGAGCTGGAAGATTATTATGACTTGGATCTATAGCACCTGTCAGTGGAGTGTGGACTGTTGTCTTGGCTTCAGGCAGTAGCTATTACCTGTGGTGTTGTGGCAGTGCCTGTGTTTCTCCTAGGCAGGCCGATCAATTCCAGGTGCTGTTGTAATAACTTTTACCCAGGGTCTGTCTCTTCCCATCCCCTCCCACCCCAGGAGTGTTGTTTTTCCTCTGTTTAAACAAATAACAAGAAATAAATCTTTAAAATGTTAGTTTTTGTAAAAATGAATTTAACTGTCAAACAGTTAGCTTAGGTTTGTTGCTTCATCTGTGTACCCAACAGAGTTCACCCAATTCCAGGGTTAAAGTGTTTACAGGACTTCCACACTCATTTTGAAGAGCCCGGATACAAAAATGAGCAGTGGCCATGCAGTGGGGATGTAAATTGGCTGATGGCCTTTTTTCTGTCTTTGTACCAATATTTCTGACTTCAGGCCAGATACAAATACTCTTTCTGGCATCAGCTCCGTTCCAGCCCCCTCATGTACACATCTTCATTTGTGATTTTGGTCTCTTGTTTACTTGCACATTACTATTACTACTGTGTAACCAGAACCAGGTGTGAACGTTCTGGGTTTTTACTGTGTTTAGCATGAAAGGAAAATGTCTTTGTGAAAGGAGAACTCTCTATGTGTATATACAGATAAATGTAGAGTTGGACCTCAAGGATGGGGAGACTCTGTGTAAGTTAAAAAAATAACAAAACCATCTTTCATCCCCTCTTGGTGCATGAAGTCTAGCCTCCAATTGGACATGAAACTGGTTTAGTGGTCTCAGCCCAGTCTGTGGCAGTGATCTTAACTATCACTTAACTTAATAGATAGCACTCCCTAATACACCAGCTCTCTTTCATGTGTATGATTAGGGTTGTCCAGGAGCAGAAATCCGGTTAGCCAAGGTAGTGTCAGAGGAATGCCAGAGAGAGGCCCCTTTAGCTTTATTGCTCTGTAAGTTTTAGAACTTGGTGTAACCACTTAAGCTGTGAGCTTCGCTAGGAAATTGCTACGCCTCTCAGCTGGTTCGAGGTAGACGTGCCTCTCAGCATCTGAGCTGGGCAGGTTGCCTGGTAAAGCTGTTCAGCTTATGTGAGTTACTGCTTACAAAGGCAGTCATGCAGTTTCTGGCTGTAATTTGCATTGAGAAATTACTTTGCCACCAAAGCCCCAGCACAGGAATTTTAACCTTGCATTACATTATTGCTGTTTTTTATTGACTCGTGGATGCCCCGTGATCTGTTCTCCTGCTGCTCTTGTCCCCTAGACTGCCTCTCCTTTCACTTTTAAATGGAATGAGAAATTGTTCTGAGGTCTATAACGTATTGTTTTGCAGCTGCCTTTTGTAAGAAGCACTTTTCCCAAATAAAAAACATCAAAAAAAAATGAAACAAGAAGTCTGTCTGTTCTTTTAAATTTGAAGCTTCTGTGTTTCAGCTTGATTGATTATTTTTGTGTGTGTGTTTCCGTAAATATAAAGGCATTTATGTCACTTAACTCCTGCAGAATAGTATCATACTAACATGGAATTTTAACTTGGTTATAACCTTTCCAGCAAAGAGTCTGTAACATAAGGAACACATTCTGAACAGACAGCTGAGACAATTGAGCTGTTGAAGGAATCTATGGGGCCATTAGTGGGAACAGAGGTGGCTTGCTTTCTCAGAAGTAAGTTCTGCACTATGGTATTAATCTTCCTCTGAACAAAGTCAATTGCAGTATCCTGTCATAATGCTGTTTGGACAGCAGGTCCAGGACACTTCCTGAGAATCCGCATGATTCTTTAAGCCTATGTGTGTTCAAAAAGAAGCATTCTTTTGCAGAAATACATAAAGTTCAAGTAAACTACTAGAAACATTAAGATGCTGAGGGATATGACTAATAAAAGTTTAACTGAACAGTCTAAAACCATCTTTGGTTTGTTTGTTTTTTTCTGGAGGCAAGTAGCAGGAGAAAAGGATTTGAATGTAATTTGCACAAATTACACTTAAAACTGAGATGGGGAGAAACAGAAAAAATGGAAAGTGTTGTAGTAGAACTAGCCTTTCCTCCCCTACATAATGAATGTAAGTTGTTAACATCCTGTTGGAAAGCTGCATTCAAATGTAAGTTTAGCAAAGATGTGTTCTGGTAAGATGGAAAAAGGTAGTAAACTTACCAGCCAGAGCACATCGATGAGCTTTTCTTCGTAAGGGGTCAGAAGTAGCATGTTTTACTTTTTGTGAGGGTGTCCGTGTGGCACAATGGTGGACGCTGCTCCTTCTAAACCTTCATTCCGTACGTGTTACAGGGGAAGATGAGAATACGCAAGTAATGATTTGCTTTGGTGTGGAGGCTGTTCTATCTAGTTGTAAGGCGAATGATGCAGTCAAGTGCATCGTGACAAGTAGTTTCTGTTGGATCTCTTGCTTTGAAGTGTGCTGTGGTTCTTTTTCTCTGAGTTAAAGAACTGCATGTATTTGTCATCAGGCAATACTGCTGTGTGTCACTTCCAGTTTGAATCTTGCTATTGGTAGGCTTGTTTCTAAGCTTCCTGTTGCATTATGATTTCCCACCCCAAAGTGGAATGACTGAAAAGAGTAGAGGCTTTGAAATGAGTCAAGTAGGTTAGTAGGCTGCTATGTTTTTTCTTCTGTAAGAACAGGAATAAAGTCAGTAGAATTAAGGCAAACTTTTAATGTAAAAATATGGAGGGTGACTACTTAGGCTGTGCTATATTTTCTTTAAGCAAATTCCTAAGGTACAGAAACTAAAGAGACCAATGAGAGTCATGTTAAGATGAAAAATGTATAAAGAGTAATAAACTTCCACCAGCAAAATCTTGATTTCAAAACAAAAATCTTTAGAAAAAGATGCATGTTTTCACTTGAAGTGCCTTGACTTTACTCCCTATGCAAGAATATATGCGTATGGTTCGATCTAAAGTTTTGCATCTTGTGGTAAGTGCAAAGTAAGTGTCTGCTGCCCATTCTGGTTGGTCTGAATGTGATCATAGAAGCAAACAATGTTTCTTTACAACCTCTGTTGCTTTAGTTCAAATCTTAATAGTACAGCTCTTTCCTGATTGTAGCCCAAGGTATATTGTAATCTTGCTGAGGGGATGCCTGGTTCATTTAATGAAATACAAAATAACTCTTTCTTGCTACAGGAGGTAGAAAATAAATTTCTGTTTGGAGGATACTGTGAGGTATGGGGTGTCTTATGTTTGGAACAAAACTTGTATAGATGGAATTATTAATGCTACAGCAGCTTAAAATGAGGGAATCCATATATAGCCCCTTATGATTTGAGATACAGTACAGGACTGCACTGTAGGGATCAAGTTGCTACAGAGTCAGTTTTAATCTAATGCTAGCATTAAACTGTAGTTGTAGTGAGCCTTGCCTTTAGTAAACAAAACTAGACAGACTTGGCAGTGAAAACTAATAAGCAGCAATGTTCATGGACACAGCTATAGCAAGGAAACATGGGATGGCAAATATGCTAATTTTCTGCCTCTACTTGCTGCTGTTGGTGTCATCCATGGGTGTGCTCTTTGTCATGTGCAGTCAAGCCAGAGTTAACACCTGTTTTGCAACAGCTTGATGTGATTGCATAGACAGAGCCTGTACAGGCAGCTGAATTAAGGTTGATTTTAGAACTACAGCACTAGAAGTGCTTTAAAAGACTTTGACTCTCTCAAACTGCAAGTTCCTATCAAAAGTTGAAGTACTCTTAAGTAAAAAGGGGCTCTTGGCCTGTCTAAAACGCCTCTCAAAGGACTCTGGTATCCCAGTAGTGGCTGTTGTAGATCCAGTCCTTAAGAGGCACTTGAAAGTGGCTTCAAGAGTCAGTACACTGAGCAATGAGTATTAAAGCCCCCCTGTCTGGAGCTGAATGTGGTGTTCTAGTAACCAAGATAGATAAGAACCTGCTTCTTGGCAGCCCACAGCTGGGAAGGGGCATCTCTAAACAGTTCTGTGGTTAGAGCACTCACCTGGCTGGGGGAGCTTCAGTTTCACTTCCCTGTCCAAAAGCCCAAGAATGTATCTCTTTTCTGAAAGAAGGCTCCAGGATAGAGTTCTCTATCTCTGTTTGGGGCCTGAGAACTGCTTTCTCCGTCTCCTTTCCAACTATACTTAAACATTAACTGGCATGGTTAGATAAGAACCTCAGCTTTTGTTACTAAGAGCCTCTCTCCTACGTGTGAAGAAAAGCTTGACCACATAAGCAGTGCTACATGCCTTCCACAGCGCTGAATTGCAGTTGTGTTTGCTTTTAAGCCAGTTGGCTTCTGGGAGGTGTCAGTTTGCTCCATTTTAAAATGCTTCTGGTCGGTTTTTTTGTTACCCTGTTATGTGGGTAGGTGCTGTTTCAGTCTCATGCGGCATGGGTGGGATATCAATGCAAGTATTGTTCAAATACTTCTTCCAGGTAGATAACAATGTAGTTTTTAGACTAGCCTTGTGAACAACATTACAATAAACTACACTTTACTGCAAGCGCATTAATGATGCACACTGGATTTGCATATGATGCTGGGGAAAACACATTCATACAAGGTTCCATAGCAGTTAACGCGTCGTGCATTGTCATAGCTGCATGCTTCCATCTGCTGTGTGACGGGGAAAGGCACAACTGCAGAAGTTACTGTGCCTGTTTTTTAATCTAGTGGTTGCTATCTTAGAGTCTAGAATAACATGCTATAATAAAGGAATTTTTAAAGTTTATAGCATTCTTTGCATATTACCTTGTGACTAACACTTTACTAATATACACTCTGAGGAACCTTCTTGTTAGCAACAGCTGCAGCTCACTCTTCATTCACATGAGGGCAGCTTAAAAAATGACCCTATGGAAGCCGTTCAGTGTAATTGTCCGAAGGGGTTGTGGAACATGCCAAACAGAACCAACCAGAAGAGGTCACACTGCTGTTTTAATTGCAAAGTGGGTAGGTATTAAAGACTAGTTTCTTGAAAGGGCAGTGAGGAGCCTGTTACACCTGTTAAAGGAAAGGGAGTGATGCAGCTCAAAGCACAATCACAAGCCTGTTCTCTGTCATCCCATGTTGCACAGCTTTCCGCCAGTTAAGGACGTGCTCTGCAAAGGGCTCCATGTGTACAGCAAGAGAATGGCAAGAGCTCTGTAACCTGTCAGTGCTGGGCAATTCAGGGAGCGTCAGCCTGCAGAAGCCTCCATACTGAGGGTAAGCAAAAGAACTTCATACAGTAATCTCTAATTAAGGCAGTAGGCCCAGTGAACCATACAAAGGCTAATACTCTGCTGGTAAGATCCTTCCTCTAATTCTTGGCTAATGAAAGAGTGTGACTGGAGGTGAACACAGTACTTTTCTGTTAAGGTCTCCTAGAAAATTAGTATTTACTGCAAATACTATGTCTGGTATATCTGAAACTGCTAGCAAACTTTGCTCTAAGTGCGGATACTAAAAAAAAAACCTGCTACATTACAAAATACTACTGGGAGTAGTTTGGATTTTAAACACACAAGAACATTAAACTTACATTTGACTCTTTTCCTAGTGACGAGGTGTAGAAACTAGGGTTTTTTGGAAGCTGGATTGCTACTTGTTCAGCTACTTTGAAAGGTTACACATATTTAAGCACAGTAAACACCAAACTGAAATGCAACTACTGGGCTAATACCAAATAAAGATGAAATTAAGATTTAAAAAGAAAACAGATCAGGAAGACAACACCTGGAGAAGATGAAGCTTTTTTCTTAGCAGGCTATAGCAAAAGATTTAGAGGCTGGCATTGAAGATTTCTCCTTCAGTTTACACATAGCCAAATTAACCCCTGCTCTTCGCATGTGACAGCAAAAAAACTGGCCAGAGGGAGCATTAATAATAATAGAAATATTTGCAAGACTATAGATCAATGATTCAGCCTACTTTATTTTTTGTGCTTCTCAGACAAGATTTCCCAGAAATATTTGCTACATGTTTCAAGAACTTGTGAAACGTGGTACACTGCCATCTGCTAAGCTAGCAGCATACCAGCCTTCCCAGGGCTTCTTTGCATGTAACCCAGACTGTATTTTAGCATTACAGAGTCTGATTTCCAGTTCATAGCTTAACAGTAACTACCCAAGTGACACTTCAGTACATGTGGACTGCAGTCAAAAACCTTCCTCTATAAACTTCTTTCCTCCCCCTCCTTCCCTGTTCCCATCTACTGAAACAAACCCAAACCAAAACAACAAACCCTTCATTCAGTTCCAGTACACAGAAGTAGTGAGCCCCCAAAAGCAGAGTTTGCATTTGGGACGAGCGGTACAAAACCTTCTATCGCTACCAAGATACTAAGTCTCCATAGCAGTAGCATATATATACTTGCCTAGTGGCAGCTTTCTGGTGTGCCCCATACCATTCCCTTACTGCTCTAAGGTAAGGTTACACAATGAAACCATCTTACCCCTTGCTGAGTCGTGCAGGAGCTTGAATTCCTTCTTCACACTCCCTTAGAAATCTACAGGCATACTCTCAAGCTGTCTTTGGCCCATCACACAAACTACAGAAGGCTTTTGATTAAAATCAGCCCATCAAAAGCAAGATAAGGTTCAGAGGACAAGGAAAAAAAAAAAAAAGTCCTTTCACCCCAGCCTTGATTTAGGCCATTACTGGTGCCTTGGAAGCTTCACTACTCCTAGCGAGTCTACGTAGCAAGACAGAAATCACTATTGGAAACAATTCTTGTAATTGGAGAACAAAATGGAAGACAACTTCTCACCCGAGGAAGAAGGTTGGGACCCTAGTGTATCGTATTCTGCCTGCTATGAAACCCCAGGGATGTCTTCATGTCTGTCTGGCGGAAATCGGTACAGATGTGAAATCATGTACTCTATTGTCTTCTTTGGGATGGGTGGCTACACCCCTGATGTCAGGACCGCCCCTAAATGAAAGTTTAAGTAGCAATGGTTTAGTGCTGTCCAAGCATGTGTCAGACTTTTTAAAGGTGCTGGCAAAGAGTAAAGTGCTTGCACTAGAACAAACAACACAGCTTAGAAGAATCAAATCAATGCAGAGCCCTGGTGCAAATTTATCTTCTGACACAGCCAGAAAATCATTTAAGGATATAATTAAAGGCAATAATTTTTTTTAAAGTTCTCTTTGGTTAAGGCAAGGGCAGGCAGCTTCCTGAGTCCTCTCAGCTCAGATGTTCGTGTTAAAGGATCAGCTGCCAAGTTCAAAGCAACCTGTGCTACAAACAACAACAACGATCTCTGAAGATACTTACAAGGCAAACTGCAAGGTAGAGATATCAGAGAGATGGCTTGAGGCCACATAGCACACTTTCATGAATTGCATAAAATGAAATCAAACGGCCTCAGAAGAAAGAAGACTTCCAAGTTCTTCTTGAAGTCTTTCTTCAACAAAGGCACTGGGTCTTCTCCACACTTGGACTGGCAATCACTGGCCGGGAATCGAGATAGATGCTGTTTGGAGGGTTCTCTCCATGAAGCTGTAAAGTATTTCGGGCTATTAGCTCCTTAGCCATTAGCGTGAAGACCTCTTCTATGTTTTGAGCTTCTTTTGCCGACGTCTCCAGTACAGCCAGGAGCCCATGCTTCTCTGCCAGTGTGCAGGCATCTTCAAACAGGACTTGGCGCTTATCCAGCGAATCTGATTTGTTCCCTTAAAAGAAGGCAAACAGATAATTCAATAAGTTAGTCTGTCAAAAAAAAAAGTCATCTTTAAATGCAATACATTCATTCAATTTTGTTAAATAATAGAATTCTGTCAGGAATTAGAGTTACTGGAAAAACAGGATGTGAGCATATCAGCCAGAAACATAGAATGGGGATCAAAACTGCAGCTAATGATATCAAATGAGGTTAAAAAAACCCAAAACAAACAACAACCTTCCCCCCCCCCCAAACTTGTATTCATCCAATTACTTGCTGTAAATAGTGTTGCCAGAGGATTATTTGGAAGCAACTGTTGGTCCCTATTCCCTAGTGTTTTTAAACATTAGGTAGCACTTAAGTTAAATACTAAAAAAAAAAAAAAAATCTAATATCTTAGAAACCTTGGTGCTATTGTTACTGCACACAGTAAACCAAAGCAATGTTGCATAAAGGTGTATTCCACCTTCAGTGGAAGCCACGTGTTATGCTATTGTCAAGCTACTTTGACACATCTCAAAGTGGATGCTCAGCTCTGAACATCTGGAATGTTGGTAGTCTAAAGCAGATCTCCAAAAAAACCCCACCAAACCCCATGAAGAACCTGGTCAACTGTTAATTAGATTTTAACATGACCTATTTATACACATCAGTCATTTTAAGATGATATCAAAATAGACAAGGAATTCATACCAGCTACCTTAATGCTTAAAATGTATACTTAAGAAGTTTCTGCACATATAAATTAAACTTTTCCTCAAAGCAGTTTCATCAAAATCTGTTAGAAGTCATGAAACACCTCAGATAAATATACAAAGGTATTTTAAGTAGTTGCAACATGTGTGGAATTATCATCTGTTCTGGTACACGCAGTACCTGGCTGAAGTCTACATTCATAGTTTCAAGACAACCTTCCACCAAATTCAGGTATTGAATTTGAAGCATGTATAAGCCAACTCCCCTCCCATTAAGTCCCTTCCAGTTTTTCTAAAAGGGAAAAAAAAACCCCAAACCACCAAAACCCACAAAAGAAAACCACAACCCCCGAAAAAATACCTTGCTTGAGGGTTATTTGCTTTCTTGAAGTGCTCCCCCCCGCCCCGCCCCTTCCTCCCATTCCAGATGGGAAAATTAGACTTGTTAACTTTCATGCTAGAAAGGGGTATAACATAACTAGATGTAATTAAATGTACAAAGACTTCCTGCCAAAGTAAGCAAACAGCACCAGCTTTGGGAGAAAGCACCAAGCTGGATCCTTGACAAAAGCTTTACTTTTACCAATTTCAGAACTTTTCTGGGAAAAAAAAAGAAAAAAAAAGGCACCTCCACTAGACACACAAAAGGTCTTGTTTTGTAGATTAAAGAGAAACGTTAGAAAAACCCTACCAAAGTTTAGCAATTTTTTTTTTTTCCTCCCCGCCTTACTCATTCCAAGCACTGCAGTTACATGCGGGTCAGAATTTGTTTGTTTCTTCAGAGGAAGAACAGATAGAAGCACCACAGCAGAAGTAATTTGCTAGGAGCAGAAGAAGCAGCCTCGTCCCATGCCTGCTGCGCTGCGGGGCTCAGCGCTGCCTATCCTCAAGAGCCAGTTCGGGCTGCTGCGACTGCATGCCTTGCTCTCGGCACAGTGCCACAGTGGAACAGGCACAAGCAGTGGAATGTAAATAAAAGCAGCTTCTTCCTTGGGGGAGGGAAGAGCAGTAATGACCTGCAACACAAAGGGAAAGAACTACGCTGCTTCCTACCAGCTGCATTCTTGGAAATTTCTACCCATTGCTTTACTCAAGAGGCAAAGTTTCCTGAATGGTCATGGAATAAGTGAGGAAGAATGCAAGCAGATTACTTTGTGCTCTGTAAAAGCCATGTCCCCATCTACTGTCTTACCTGATCGGAGTCCCATTACAGAGCGATGCGTATGCACATCAAAAGAACAGAGAGGAAAGATGAGAACAAGGAGTTGTGTTGCTCTGTGCATTCCTGTCTTGAATTATTGAGCCGCTAAATACCTGCGCACCAGGAGTATAGTCAGACTCACTGCAATTCTAACCTCAGTGAGGTTGTCCCTGCTTGCTAGCCTAGCAGCAAGTTTGTTGGATTCTTCCAGCAGGAAAAGAACAAGTAAAAAGGTTTCACTGCCTGCAATGGGCTTGGTCCTGTCACGACCAGGCTCCGACTTCCCAAATTTTTTAAGCTTAGGTCAAATTGATACAATTTCTGATCTATTTGAATTACAGCTGCATTCTTCTTTAATGCAAAGTTGATAGAGACTTTAAGTAGTGGGGGCAAAGTGAGAGGGTTTTATACATGTATTAAAAGAAGCTAAGCAACAATTTAAAATTAGATTCCTACCAATTAACATCATGACCAAGTTTGCAGCACCATACTTTTCAATTTCGTTAATCCAGTGAGGAATGGATTCAAATGTGGACCTCCTAGTAAGGTCATAGGCAAGGATGGCCCCATGGGCACTCCTGTAATAAGACTGGGTTATTGTCCGGAAGCGTTCTTGACCAGCTGTGTCCCACACTTGGATCTGTAAGAGAAAGGATAGAAGTTGTAAAGACCGGCAAATGCCACTTCCTAGGTGTTTGCCATCTGCATCTATGCTTTTGAAACCCCTTGTCTAGAAGGCAGCTAGACATGTCCCATCTCACTCCACCACACGCACAGTGTGGCTTTGGCCTCTCTGGGTCTGAAGAGACATTTACATGCCTGTAAGGACAATCTACACAAACCAAAGAGAAAGCTGCAAGGGTAAACCCAGCTTTGCAAAGAGGCCGAGAAACCCAGTTTCAACAACTTCACTAAAAGATATAGAGCATTACAGCCTTTTAATAAGAAAGGAAGAAGAGCCAAGAAGCCCTGAGGCAGGGCTGGGCAAAGCAAAGCTATACAAAGGGCAGGCTTCTGAACTTTCATCTGCGCATGGAGGCAAGTTCTAGCTAACAATTTCTTCTCGTGTCCATCTTGCGAGCCTCCCTCTTCCCTCAGATCAAGCGCTCATCAACACGGAGCCTTAGCAAACTAGAGGGTTTTCCCTCCCCGGTGTCCCAGCTCAAGCCCCCCCATCCCTGAAGGAGGGCAGAGGCCTCCCCTCTGAACCACCGCCGGCTTTCAGAGGACTCCCTGCAAGCAAAGCGTGGGCCCTCTCCACGGGTGGATCCGGAGAAGCCACGCGGGCAAGCGCGTACCCGAATGAGGGTGGACTGGCGTCCCCCAGGGCACCCTCCGGAGGGAGGCCTCCCCTCGGCGGCACCCCCGGCCGGGCAGGCAGCCGGGCCCTGGCCGCTGCCTCCAGCGCGGTGCGTCCCGCCGCTCCCGCGGGAACGGCCACACGGCAGCGGGGCGGCAGCGGCAGCCGCCGCCTGGGCTCGCTCCGGCCACCGACCTTCACTTTCTTGCCGTCGATGTCCATGGAGCGCACCGTGAAGTCGACGCCGATGGTGTTCTGCTGCTTCTCGTGGTACTGCCCCGTCTTGAAGCGGTGCACCACGCAGGTCTTCCCCACGTTGGAGTCCCCGATCAGGATGATCTTGAAGAGGTAGTCGAAGGCATCGTCCGCGCCGGAGCTGGGGAAAGGCATCGCGGCTCCCGGGGCGGGCCTGCGGGGGGGGATGAGTGGGGAGCGCGGCGGTGAGGAGAGGAAGGTGGGAGCCGCCGTCCCGACCGCTCACCTGCTCACAGGTAGCGCCCGCTTTGTACCCGCCCCGGCCCGCTCGGGGCCGGCGGGAAATGTAGTCCTCTTCCTCCTTCTCCTCCTCCTCCTCTCCCTCTCCTTCCGCCGCCGCCTGCCCTGCCCCGCGGGCTCCGCTCGCTCCCCGCCCCCTACGAGGGAGCCAGGCGCGCCCCGGGGGCAGCAGAGCCGAAGGGCCCTTCCCGGTGGCTGTGGAGGCGGTGGCGGGGGGCGGACTACAGCTCCCGCCGTGCCCGCCGGCCCCTCCCGCCGGAAGAGCCGCCTCCCTCGGACTTCCTGAGGGCCGTGCTGGCCGCCGGGCCCGGTACGCGGGGGCGGCTGGTTTACCCCGGGGCGGGCGGGAGGGCGGTTTGATGGCTGTGGCGGTCTAACGGTTGCGGTGGAGCCGGTGCGTGTCCTGCCGCCGCCGGCTCGGCTGGGCTCGGTTCGGCTCCGCTCCGCACCTCACCCCGCCCCGCTGAGGACGTGGCCGCTGGGCCACCTGTGCTGTGGGCCCGGGCGGGGGTGGTGGTGGTGGTGGGGGGGTTCGCTGAGGGGAGAGAGCCGCCTCCTCATCGTCCGGCCTCGGCGCTTCAGCGGGGGAGCCGGCCCAGCCGAGCCGCGCAGCGGGGCGGGACAGGCGGCCCCTCAGGTGAGGGGAGGGGGGCGGCCGGCGGGAGGGCGGCCTGTGCGCCGGGCCGGGCCGGGCCGGACCGCTCGGCCCAGGCCTCCTCCGCTGGAGCTGGGTTACTGGGGTGGGGAGGGGGGGAGGTCCTGTCAGCCTGTCGCCTCCGCAGCTGGCGGGACCGTGCCGGGGTCGCCTCGGTGCCCGGAGGAGTGCCTTTCCCTCCCAGACGGCATCCCGCTGGGGCTGCGGGGCGACAGGCGGCCTGTCCG